>OZ007502.1:19396122-19767554 GCA_963931805.1 Microdon myrmicae
CACTCGCCGTTACTCTTTTTGACGAGATGAAGTGGGCTCGCCCATGGGCTGTCGGACGGCTGGCAGATTCCTAAGTCGAGCATATACTCGAATTCTGCACGAGCCTCGCGCAATTTTTCGGGAGCCAATCGACGCGGGCGTTGGCTCACTGGGGGGCCGCGCGTTTCTATGTGATGAAAAACGCCGGCTTTTGCGCGTCGGGGATTACTAAGCGGAACTGTAATGTCCGCAAATTCGCGCAACAGATCGCTGAATGGACCGTTTGCGGTTGTGCACGTTAACGTCAATGCCTTTCCCGCCTTTGCGTTTACTGGCTGAGAAAGAGACGTTAACGGGTCCATCAGTCTATTACGTGCTACGTCCACTACTAGTTTATAGTGTCGCAGCAAGTCCGACCCTATTAGAGGATCGGTGACATCGGCTACTACGAAGTACCATCGAATTGGTCGACGTAGTCCTATTTTTAGTGTCATTAACTTCCTACCGTATGTCTTGATAGGGGTATTGTTCGCGGCGAACAATTTCAATTCATCCGGCAACCGAGTGGCAGGTGCGTACGAGCGAGGAAGAACGGAAATATCCGCACCTGTGTCAATTATGAAGTCCATGTTTAATTTTGAGTCATAAATTGACAAGCGACTTATTTGGGGATTGCCGGCCGTTTGCGCTTTTTCGTCGGTCGGCAGTTCTAGTTTAAAGAACTAGCCGGTAATGCTGGGTTTTGCGTCCAGTTGCAGGGCTGCCTGCAATTCCTGGCCTGCGCTCCAAATCGATGATGATAATAACACCTGCCAAAGGTGTTCTCATTGTTTGGCGTGCGTGGTCTGCTATGCTGACGCCTTGAATTGTCTCGCGACCTGTCTCGGCGTCGCGATCTGTCACGGCCAGCCCGAAAATTGTTCCCCATGCTGAGATTATTTAGCTGCGTTTGCATTTGCCTAATTTGCACTCTCAAGTCTTCGAGTTCGCTTGGCTGCGTCGCATGGGTATATGTAACCGTGGGGGTTCGTGGCTGGGGTTGGGGTGGAATTTGGACGTGCGTCGCCGCCAGTGGAAGCTGGAGATCCGTTCGGGATCTATCTGTGGCCATGACTGCCTCGGCGTGTCGCGCTAATTCGTCGAGGCCAGATTCGGCTAAAGGCGCGACGATTGCCTGAACGTATTCTGGCAAAGACTCTCTAAATATAGCCGTTAAGGCTGTTTCGGACATGTCCGTGCCGGCCAGTGCACGGAAATAAGCGGCGCGCTGGGATGGTCGCATCCCAGAGGTGTCGGTCGACCGTACTAAACGTCGCAAGCGATTTTGTGGCGCTTCTCTATAGGCATTAATCACCATCTCCTTGAATGCTGTATATGGTTGTGGAGATGGCGTTTTAATTAGATGCTTCGCATAAGGGAGCAAGACAGGATCTAAATCGCGGGTTGCTAGGAGAAATTTCTCCTGTTCGCCGGTGATGCCTTCGCAGGCAAACGTTTGTTCGGCGTAACCGAACCAAAAGTCTGGGTCATCGGACGTGAAGTCCGGTAATTTAATGTATCGATTCGAACGACGGTCCGCTTGTGTTGCAATATTAACTTCTTGACGGAGGGCTGCGGCCTGCGACGTCGTTGGGGAAGCTTCGGCGTTGTTAGCCATTGTAGCTTTAGAAATTGTGGATTTCTACCTGGTCGTTATCGTTGACTTCGGGAGATTTCGCGTCGATTTTCTCTGTGAGGGAGCGATTACGTTTCCCCTCAACGTTTTTCCTTTCTGGGTCGCCGCCTGCAACCTCGTGGTTGTCATTAATTTCCTGGGGGTTTCGCGCTGTAACTCGGTCGCTCGATGCGCGAGTTTTTCTTTAAATTAGTGGACGCGGCGAAACAACCTGCTGGGTCCAAAGATGGAGTCAGGGAAAAGGCCTAGCACAAGAGAAAAATATCTAAATTCCAAAGGCGAACCAGGGATGGGCCTACACCAGAGGATTCTTCGGTTACTTCGACGGTGCTAGGAGCGGACGGAGAGAAACTTTTTCGTTCGGAGAAGGACGAGAAGAACGAGAAGGTGAGGACTGTCGAAGTTTTTTCGCGGGTGCGCAACTGTTTCTTCGTTGCCTTTATTTCGGGGGATTAATTTCCCTTGTATTTCGCGGTCGTCACGAAAGGTGAAAAACGAGAAAAAATTTGTCGAGTGTGTCGTCGGTTCGTGAGTGTGTCTCTGGCTCTGAAGGAGCTTACAATTTTGTTTACTTTTGATTCGTACTTATATATAATACCTGTAACAAATGTTTCTATTTCTTGGAAACTCAGAAGGAGCTAAATTTTCGTATTTTATAATTACGTCGGGCTCGGATGGGGCTTCGCAAGGGTTTACAAAGGAAAATATGTCGCGCACTTTACTTAACATAATACGGTGAAAGAATGAGGAAAAAGGACATGTAATTATATATAAACATTTAAACTGGAGGCTATAATTTTTCTTCGTCGTCGTGTGTCGATTTCAATTATACAAAAATTACTATTTGACACAGTCTCTTAACGGCCGGACGTGTAGTGTTTAGTACATACAGCATTTTAACACAATATTTGAAAACGAAACTACACTTACAAACATTACAAAAAAAAAAAAAGAAAAAATATAAGAAATCTTGTTATATGTCCTTTGCTTGGTTTGTCACGATCAAATTTATTGTGTTATGAATAGTCACACTCAATGAGTTTAGGTAAAATGGTTTTAGTACAATTCTTACTGGGCAGAAGGAAATAAAATATATATATAATAACTCGAATTATTGCATGGACAAAAAAAAAACGTTTGGTATTCTAAATTTCTAATTTCTACGGAAGACTTGCTATTTTAAGTGAATTTTTCGTTTAACTAACTGTTATGTCTTCCCCTATCTTTTCAATAATTTTATGTGAGTATTTGCATTTCTTTATAAATTTCTCTTTGGGCTCAGAGGAGCTCAATCAATTTTGACAAATTACAAACGGATAAATGTTTCGCGGTCCGTTTAGCACAATACAAAAACGAAATAAAAGGAGAATGTATAAACAAAAAAAAAAAATTTGTTTGAAAAAGAAAAACTTGCGTTTCGTCCTGCTTCGATCTGCGTCAGCGGCGTCGTCATGCGTCCTGTGGGCTGCAGTCGGTGGCACTTAATATTGTGGGTGGTTGGGTCACTTTCACTGGGTGGTTATGTTTTCCTGGGCTAGCACTCCTCACTGACTGTTTTCGGCGCTGTTCGTAATTCTTTTTGGCGTTTTGTCACTGTCTATTTCTCTGCGCGTGTTCACTTAACAATTGTATTCCGGGCGTGTTTATTTTGCTCACGTTCACGATGATCGTTTTAATTTACTCTGCACTGTGCGTGTTCACTATAAATTCGCGCGTCGGGCTGTCACCAATTTGGCGGAGTTTATTTTAACGGATAGGACTTTGACGAATGTTGGCCTATTAGTATGGAATGTCAATAGCTACTTACGTTAGAGTGCTCCGCCGAACACTGTTCACACCGACACACGAAAACTTAGTTCAGTACACAAATGAAACTCCGAGAAGTGTTTTGTTTTGCTTTATATTTGATATTAAAATCAAAATAGAAGATTTTAAAGCGCTTCACTACACCGCACGTACGTTCAACACTCGACGTTACTTTACTTTTCTCTAACTTCGAAAATGCACACTCTGCTCCTTATACTCTCAAAATTATCCTCCTCTTCGTCTCTCGATCGAAAATCACTCTGCTGCCCTCAACCATATCCTGCTCACACGATACCCAGATTCAAAACTGGTATCTGTATCTATCCAAAAACAATATTCCCTATTTGCTCTGCTAACAGAACTTCCGAATTTCTGTTAGCAGCATGTTATCACCTCCCACGGGATATTTTTTTGTTTCCTGGAAGGGGAAGGTCATCTTGCATACATCATCATTATCGCTGAGAGAGTTTCATTTCCACAGCCTTCTGTTTGCACAGAACATCTGGCGCCCAGACCAGAGATATTCGGCGATTGTTTTGACGTGCAGTCGGTGGGTGTTATTTGAACTTGTACCCGGAATCGAAATCCATTAGATCTTTATAATGGTGCGAAATTCTAGCGTGGCCGTGGGACCGGAGTATTGCCTTTGTTGGCTTAACTCCTCATAAATCATCGGATATCTCGTTGAGATATATTCGATTGCGATAGGTCGTGGCTGCCTTCTGTTGTTCAACGGATTTGGGTGGTCCTCGCGTTAGATTACCCGCACGTGCATCCGTTGATCGGCTCATTCTTTGATGTAGCAATTCTTTTGTATCGAATTTCGGAATTGCCGGTTCGATGAGATGTTCCTGGGCGCAGGCAGCATGTATGGCATTTTGGGAATTGGTTTTTTTTCTTAGGATTAGAACGCATGGATGTTTATGCCTTTGTTTCAGGCATGAAGAGTTATAATTGTTGAGCTTGACCTAAAAAGCTTTGGGAACGTTCAGTTCCTTGCTTTTTTGGTGTCGGTCTCAACGTTGGCTGCGAGTTGCAGGCCCTATCGCGGGCTTTGGGGCACGCGTCTGTGGGCGCGTGCAACGCTCTCAGGTAAGTACGTTCTTTGAAGATAGGAACCTTACCTGAGTAGACTTGTGCGTTCGTAGAACGCTACAGTACTCGTGTGCGATTCTAATTCACCTCGTTTGTAATTGTGCTGAAAACATTAAGTGTAAGGCTGTACGTATTAGCCAGGAAGAAATAAGAACATTTTCAAATTAAAACGATTCGAGGTGTGGTGAAAAGTTTGTTGTTTCCTTTTCTACAACATACCGTTTAACAGAAATAAATGTACAAACAAAGTAAATGTAACACTGGTGGAAGTTTGTTGTTTTCCTTTCTGCAACATACAGTTAACAAATATAAATGTACAAACAAGTAATTGTAGCACTTTACAAACATAGACTAAAATAAAACAAAAATTATTAATATAGTTGTGTTTAATTGGGCACAACCTTCGCTCCGGTGTCGTTTTTTTTTTGTTTGTGAACAGTGTTTGTTTTTTGCCAAAACAGTGAATAGACAAAGACCAGTGAACAATAATTGTGGTACAATGGCCTACGGGCCAAATATGAGTGGTAACAAAATATACAAAAACAAAATAAAAAGGACACTTCTGAGAATCGAGGAACATTTTCCAAATGTACCGATGACATCAGTAAAAAATCCGAAATTTTTAATTATCACGGCCAAACAAGATGATAAACCCATCTCGTCGCTTAATCCACTTGTAATAAAAAAAGCGATAGATGATATTAGTCGAGAATACGAACAAATTATGATCTTACGCGACGGAAACTTATTAGTGAATGTTAACTCCCCAAAAATCGCGGACCAATTCCTAAAAACAACTAATTTAGGCAATGTGAGCTGTAAAGCTTCACGAGAAATTGAACGAGTCTAAGGATATAGTTTACGCTTCTTGCCTCTTCAAATGTTCCCGAATCAGAAATAATCTCGGAAATGCAATCGCAAAATGTAACGCAAGTTCGCAAATTTTAAAAAAGGAATGAAAATAAAATCCAACGACCATCGGGCCTAATGTTATTTACTTTCGGCCTTTTCCAACCACCAACATCTTTGGATATAGGTTTCTATAAAGCAAAGGTCACCGAATACATCCCCAACCCCATGAGATGTCGTAACTGCCAACGACGCGGCCATACTACAAAACGCTGCACCAATACAACAATGTGTGAGAAATGTAATCTCCCACCTCATATGCCCGCCGATTGCTGTCGTGCTACTATTACTATTTATTGGCCTGTAGGAACCCGGAAGTTCATGACCTCACCGACTGGACTCCGCCATCGTTCCTTGTCCTGTGCACTCTTTTTCCACGTTTAACCAGCCGATTGCTGCCGTACTATGTGCGCCAATTACTCACTCTCCCATTCTACTGCAGACAAAACCTGCCCATCATATATTCAAGCCAAGGAAATACTGGCGATAAAAACCACTACCAAATGCTCAATGGGCGAAGCCAAACGTATCTACAAGGAAAAAATGTCTTCAAACCTGATCAACTTTCGGGAACCTTCGCAGAAACACTGAAGTTTAACATCGCAAGGACTCACAAAAGAACAAAACAAACAAAACATAATACCAACCCCAACACTCGAACAAGCCCTTCCAACTGGCCCCTCCACATCTAATACAGCAAACAACATTAAAAATGCATCGCCTCACCAACCATCAAAACCAATAAATAAAATTTCACCAAATCGGACCCGACAACAACATCACCAACTCATCTAACATCAACAACTCAACTAACTCCAACCAACCCCTCACAACTACAAACAACTTCTCCAACCCAAAACTACAATCAAACGACCCCACAAGTTACAACAAGCTTTTCCGCCAATAGCCTTTCGCAATGCACCTCGTCACCCACTGTTGGAGACAGAGCAGCACACGACTGCCGACTGCCGAACTGAGCATCAGATATTTATAGCAGTTGCTCTCTTTGTTCGTGTGGCAGCATGCGAACGAGGGAACGGGGACGAAAAAGTGAATATAAGCAGTGGCAGTTGGGGAGTGCAGGACGATCACCGCTGCAGGCGTACCACAAGGCTCCATTCTAAGCCCCATCTTATTTAATATCTACATCTTAGATATTCCTTGCCCTGTGGACTGGGGAGTAAACCAGATATGCTATGTGGATGACGTCCTAGTGTACACGTCGTCTAAGAGCCCAAAACTCGCAACAAACCGACTCAACCGTGATCTAGACGAACTGTATCAGTACTACAGTCGATGGAAAATTCGACTTAACCCATCCAAAGCAGTAGCTATAATTCTGAGTAGTAAACACTCCCAACCCATTTCTCGATATTCACAGAATATCCGAATACAAAATACAAATACTACGATTAGACCACAGGACAGGATGAAATATCTTGGGGTAATTTATACCCCAAAAATGAATTTCATCAAACATGTGATCCACATTCTCCAAAGGGGCCTCGGTCGGTCTAAGCAACTGCACAACATCTTGAAGTGGAGCAACAAAGTTGACACCAAAGTTAAGCTTCTCTGTTATAACCAGCTAATCCGATCTGGAATATCATACGCCTTTTCCATATGGTCCTGCATATCTTCGGCCCAAATGGAAAGACTTCCCAACAACATTCTCCTCTATAATAGAGTATTCCTGGATCCATCCCATAGGGTCTACTGCTGACATACTACAAACACGCACGCACAGTACAAGGCAGCACAAGCACACACACACACACATACACACACACACACACACACCCGCACGCACGCACGCACACACACACACACACACACACACAAGCACACACGAGCACACACGAGCACCCACTGAGAAAGTGCTACAAATGCCTTGAGTTCGGACACATTGCCGAACAATGCAAGTGCGATGAGAACCGGTCCAAGTTATGCAGAAGATGTGGAACTGAGGGCCACATAGCAAGAGACTGTGGGAGGGATCCCCTATGCATGTTCTGTAAAAAGGACCACCCAGACGAGGCGAAGCATATAGCTGGCAGCAGTAAATGCATTGTATTTAGGAGAGCAATCACGGGGAAACAAATAAGTAGATTATCCAAATTAATCTCAATCACTGTGAGGTAGCTCAGGACATCCTGAAACAAACAGCTAGGGAGGAGAGAGCTGACGTCATTCTCATCAGCGAACCGTACAAGGCTCTCAGCAACAACATATGGGTGAGCGACAAAAAAAATACCGCAGCTATATGGTTAGGTGGAAGACATGCGTTTCAAGACGTCTACAAACAAGACGAGGGCTTTGTCAGGGCAAAAATTAATGGCATACATTTTTACAGCTGTTATGCCAGGCCGAGTTGGTCCCTTAGCCAATACCAGGCCATGTTGGACAATTTGGTGACAGATGCCCAAGGAAGGCCTAAAGTGATTATAGCCGGCGACTTCAACGCATGGGCAGTGGAATGGGGCAGCCGATCAACAAACACTAGAGGCCGTATGCTGTTGAAAACCTTTGCATCTCTGGACATCGGCATTGCAAACAACGGGCGGGTGAATACATGCCGTAATGGAGGAAGAGGGTCGGTCATTGACATCACTTTTGCGAGCAACTCCCTCCTACGTAAGTTAAAATGGCGGGTCAGCGAGGAATACACGCACAGCGACCATCGGGTCATTATAGTCAATATACAACAAAACAAACGTACAAGGAGTCTCCAAGTACGTGGCCCGAAATGGAAAGACACATCTTTTGACAAGGACTCCTTTGAATTAATATTGAGTACCAACGATGTAACCAATGCTGAAACAGCCGAAGCCCAGTCACACCAGCTCATCCGTGCTATCACGACAGCGTGCGATGCAGCTATGCTCAGGCGATCTAACGGAGAATTTATTACACCTTGTTATTGGTGGAATGAGGAAATAAAGACACCCAGGACTCGCTGTCTACAAGCCCGACGCAAAGTGCAGCGGTCTAGGAGGGCAGCCAACTTCCATGAGAACTTGGACGAGTTCCGGTCAGCACGGCGCAATCTACAAAAAGCGATCAAGGACAGCAAAACGAGGTCCTTCAAAAGCCTATGCGAAGGAGCCGATATAAATCCATGGGGTACGGCATACAAGATGGTAATGAGTAAGCTGAATGGTTCCAGTTCCCCGCAGATATCATGTCCAAAAATGCTGAGGTCAATAGTAAACCAACTATTCCCACAAGGCACATTCCCACATTACGGCATAATAAGCGAGACAGTGGTGGAGGTCATCCCGATAATCACGGCAGAAGAGCTACAGTCAGCATGCAGGAGGATACAGGACGGCAAAGCGCCGGGTCCTGACGGAATTCCAAACAAGGCGGTGAAAGCGGCAGCTGAAAGTCGACCGGACATGTTTATAACCACCATGCAAACGTTTCTAGAGGAAGGTGTCTTTCCAGAAACTTGGAAACTGCAACACTTGGTGCTCCTACCAAAAAGTAAAAAACCACCTGGAGAACCCTCATCATATCGCCCAATATGCTTTCTAGACACTATGGGAAAGATTTTGGAAAAAGTGATATACGAAAGGCTGCTAACCGGAGCAGAAGAAAAAGCAGCCTTATCGAACCAACAATACGGGTTTAGAAAATCGCGCTCCACCGTCGATGCCATAAAGAGAGTAGTTGACATTGCGACGGAAGCAATAAGTGGAGAGAGATGGCGCTGGGGCACAAAGGAATACTGTGCAGTTGTAACACTGGACATAAAGAATAGCTTTAACTCGGCAAAATGGCCAGTCATAAATAGAGCGCTTCACAGAATGGGCACCCCACACTACCTCCAGAGAATAAATTCCAGCTACCTCACTAACAGGAAGCTGAGGTATGCAACAGACGATGGTGTAAAATACCACAACGTCTCAGCGGGAGTTCCACAAGGATCAGTTCTGGGCCCCCTCTTATGGAACATCATGTACGATGGGATTTTGCGATTGGTGTTGTCACAACAGGTCCAGTTGATAGGTTTTGCGGACGACATTGCCCTTGTGACATATTCATGAGATAGAGGCAGCTACTAACGAGGCAGTGGTGAAAGTCAAAGAATGGCTGGTATCCGCTGGTCTCGAGCTAGCAGACCACAAAACAGAGGCGGTTTTAATAACTAGCCGAAAAAAGGTGGAACACATGAATATAAGGGTCGGAGATCAAATTATTAGATCGAAAGACGCAATAAAATATCTAGGAATTATGATCGACAACAGGCTACAATTCAAAGAGCATGTCAAGTATTCTAGCAAAAAAGCATCAATGCTGCAAGCAGCACTTGCTCGAATACTACCAAACATCGGAGGACCTGGATATCCACGAAGAATCTTGATGTCTAGAGTAGTGACCTCGGTCCTACTATACGCCGCCCCTGTTTGGGCCAGTATACTGACGACGAAGGAAGCGTGGAGAAAGCTGACGTCAGTCTATAGACTCTGTGCCTTAAGAACCATCAGCGGTTTCCGAACCATCTCGGACGAAGCTGCTTTTGTCGTAGCCGAAATGGTTCCAATTGATATCCTTGCGGACGAGATGTTAAGAATCTACAAGAGAACGTCAAGGCAACTGGAACCAACAGCAGTCAAGGAGATCAAGGAGGAAGAGAAAGCAACCTCATTAACCATATGGCAAACTCGGTGGGACAACACCACGAAAGGCAGATGGACGTACAAATTAATCCCATCTATCGCCACCTGGATGAAAAGAGACCACGGTGCCTGCAACTACCATCTTACCCAGTTCCTGACCGGCCATGGTGGATATCGCAAATATCTGCACCGTTTTGGACACAGCAGCTCACCGTTGTATCCAGCGTGTCCAAACCAAGAGGTACATACGGAGCATGTGGTGTTCCACAGCAGACGCTTCAACGAAGGAAGATCCAATCTCCCAGGCCCACAAGACCTCATAGAGCAGATGCTATGCTCCGAGGATAACTGGATGGAGATAAGCACTTATGTGACCAAAGTGCAACTCGAACTTAGAAGAATAGAGAAAGTAAGACAAGCACAAATAGCCGACATGGAGAGAGCAGCTTACAAAAGCACAAAGCTAAGCAGCCCCGCGAAGTAATACCTAACGGCAGTCCCGCGGGGAGAGTGGTTGACGGGAGCGAGGGTGTGGTTTAGTACGCAGGCGTGCGACATGGAACCGTCGTTCCAGGGACACGAATCGTGCATGCTAGTAGCACGGGTTGCTAGTATCTATGAAGGTTCCACATCCGTTGACGCATCAAAAAAAAAAAAAAAAAAAAAAAAAAAAAAAAAATAAACACACACAAACACACACACACCGACCAAAGCGCAGATTATCAGACGCCAAATACGTGATCTGCGTTTACTACCGCACCCAAGGCGGTCTTGTACGATTTCTCCAATAATGAACACCTTAGTGAAACAACTAGTTACCCGGGTAGTGGACCTAACAGCTTCGGATTCCATGGGTGTAACGGCAACCCGACCGATCAAGGTGAGGAACATCGACGTGCCTACCTTCGAAGGGGACTATAAACAGTGGATAACGTTCCAGGACTTGTACAAACCGCTCATCCACGACAACCCCCAGTTATCAGCTGTAGAAAAATTCCAATTTCTCCAGACTTCCTTAAGAGCGGGCGCATTATCATTGGTTTGCAATGTTCCGGCGGTCACGCCGGCAAACTATCAGGAGGCTTGGGCGACACTAGTCTGGCGGTATGACAAAAGGGAATCATCGTGGAGGCACATCTCCGGTCGCTCGTGTCGATTCCTGCTATCCAGACATCAGGTGCTGCGGAGTTCCGCAGAGAAGCTGCTTAGATCAGTTATTCGCTTGAAATGCAAGTGGTTGCGCGGCCAATACTAAGCAGTGGTACGAATTTTCCAGTGACGCAGCAATTTCCACGGTATAAATGCTCGGCTGGGATGTCAAAAACAGATCCAGGGTGTTCACATAATCACCTCGTGTATCCGAAACTCGTGTAGGTTCCTCCACGAATTGAGTCAAATTGCGGCTAACAGCGAATACCACCGCCAGCCTCCCAGGCTCATCGGTTCTGTTATAATGTACCAACCTGCCGGAATTGTGCACATAAAATCGCCAAGGACGAGAATTTCAGAAGTTGGATGGTTGATCTGTATCCAGTCGACGGTACGTGAAAGATGTTCGGAAAATATCGCTGGTCAATCGTCATTCGGGGAGCGGTCAAGACAACAAATAAAGTGGACAATTCACATTTCAACTCGTCACCTCATCCTTATTTTCGACTTCGACTTCATCTTTTCTAAACGGTGGTGGACGACAGTAAGAACTAGTTGAACAATTTTCAATGCACACTGAAACCCGACAACCACACATTCTATTTCGTTAAAGAGGATCGTCTTTTTCGATGGTTAATGACCGCCTTGTTTAATCTTCGACCGCGCATGTCGATAGGTACTTTTGAATACTTTTACGCTTCATTTATTTATCGCTGCATTCATATTTACCACTGTATTCTAAACTTAAATTCGCCTTAAAAGAAGACTTGGAAAAATATCTATATCCAGCTTTTTTAAAACAACGCCTCGTAAGTCTCCGATGAGCGAATAATGTTTCCATTCGGAGATGATCGCAAAAATCACCAATATTTGGATTCAAAGGAAGAAAAAGGACATCTCTATCTTCAACCTAAAATTGTGGGAAAACCGAGACAGTATTGCTGTGAATCCTGAAAAGTCAAGGTAACTTATTATTGAGCCAACCGTAACCTAGTATGTAATTCCTATTTTAAATTCTTAGCAAATAATGTCAAACGATGACATTAATACCCATGCTAGTCCTATTTTTATATTATTTGTGCTTACGTTGGTACTTACATATTCATGCCCCCCAGAGGTAGCAGATTGTCCCCAGCTACATGTTACTTAATAATTTACCTGATTACCAAACCTCTGATTGTCGAGTTACCCACCGTTTGAACAGACTTAAATTATATTGAGCTTAAATCCGAAGAGTGTGTATTAGGCGCTCATGTGGGCTTTAAATTTCCGTAAGAATACCACTGCCACCCCCACATAACCCTGGAAAAAATAAATAAAAATTCATTGCACTCGGGTGAAATTACATCCGGAGCGTAGAGAGTCGGCAAGGCAGGTCTGATGAAGAAATATGATCAAATTATTTCCACCTTTACGACAGCACAGTGGGTGGAATTTAGTAAAATGTAGTCTGCCCCGTCCCATTGCCGTCATGTCTAAAGAATTTTAACCCTACCGACGTAAAGGACATACATAGCCCTTACACAATTTGGCATAAGGAAGGCATTATATAGCAGAACAGATTACATTGTTGCCTGATGCCGTCTACCATCAGAGATTACGGCAAGCAACCATTTCACACACCGTTAAGAGTTAGATGACATCGATGGCAAAGAGCCCAAGGTGGTTGAGTGCGGACCTATTACTAGGTCTGTGTTCGGTTCATTGAGAATGCACACAAATGTTAATTTAAGGACCAGTAAATTGCACATGAGCAATTGGTGGACAATGGTATTGTTACGATACTGTGTACCGTGCCTAAACCTCAGGCCTGCGTTCTCAAAAGATCTGGGGGATATGGAGTGAGTGCTTTATGGAACCACTTCTGTACAATTGAAACATGTTGGGGGTAATTGCAGGTTAAACCAAAGTAATATACATATGGAGATTTCCGCATAGGCAAATAGTTTAGCTGGTGATTTGCATTCTAATGGAGACCTAGTTGCCACGTAATTGAAAAATTTAGCTAAAGGAGTCCAGGACTAAAATATAAGAAGCACGTATTTCTGTATTTTTGCCGCAGTGACAACTTTAGGGGAAGGAAGCTGTTGAAACCGAGACAAAACATTATTTTCAAAGGTCTAAGCAGAGATGTTATGCAAATTTTCTAATTGTTTTTTTTATGTTTTACGAAATTTGAATATCAATTGGAATACTTCTTCGAGTTGCTGAGCGTAATTGCTTACATCCTAGACGACGTTCGAGGCCACTAATTGAAACTTTGTATGCACACAAGCAATGCAAGGACTATCATCAATCGATCCAACACTACGTCTTATACATCATTCGTCCCTAGGCTGTGTAAATGGTCTTCGTCTTAGTTCATACATATATCGAACAACTTCATATCATACCGAAATATATTGGGAGACTTCCACATTTTGAACAACTGTCGGACTTCATATTGAATGCGTGTGTTAGTGAAAAACTTCCCTTGATTTATGAGCTTGCTGTAAAAATAACATAAAATATAGCTGGAGGATATTCATACTCGCCATGTAAGGCTGCTAGTGAAATCATTAAAAAAGTGCATTTTCATATCTGCGATTGTTGTAATGCACTCTCGTGGATTTCAAATCAGAATACATATTTGTTGAAGTTTTCTACTTTGTGATAAAAAGCCGGAGACAAATTTCCGCCTGCATCTCTGACAGCTGCAGAAAAGTCTTCAACGGATGCTGTCCCAGACAGTCTTTCCTCTGAGAGGATGTAATGACAATCATGCATTTTCATAACCATCCCACAGTAAAACTCCGGGCACAGGATGTGCCTTTATAACTTGTAACGTTAGACAGAAATGAGGCTATTTTTAGAGATATTTAGTGCACTCTGTTTATCTTCATTCTTTCTTGTAGACTGTAAAAAAGGATTCAATCCTTTTTCGGAAAGCAATGATAGTTCATGCATGTAGACGAAGTTTATTGCTCTCTAAGCAGTTTTCAGACAAACTACAAACGTGCAATCACATAAGCAACACAGTATCATACACAAGGCTTTCATATCGTGATTGACTTCTCTTGGACTTACTTTTACGCTAAAGCAAAAGGAATTCGTTTGATTGAAGCGAGGAAAATGTAGTATTTATAAGGACAATGAAAGTATAAAAGAACAATGACTAACAACAATAAAATTAAATATTTCTATACAATGATATTGTTTCGCACAAGTCTATCTCCTTGTACCTCACTTTAAATATTTACGAAACTACTTCATTTCTTATTTTATTAAACCACACTTAGTTGATAGTAAACTAATTCAACTTTAAGTCGAACTTAATCTTGACAGAGAAATGCTATTCCATTTACACATCCTTAAAAAATGTTCCTGCACTCGTTCATTCCCCCTTTCGAAAATGTTCAATCTATCCCTGTTAAAAGGATAATTCCCTAACATATAGAAAACCTCTTTTATTAGCTCTATACAAAAGAAAGGACTGACATGCGACAAAACGAACTATAGTCATTTGCCAAGCTTTCTCATATACCCAAACTTTTCGATAGCATTCTGTGTGAACCCTTAAATTTTCACTCCAAATTCCTCATTACACCTAGATAGGAACCACGATGGAATAAATAATAATTCATTGGTGTTCAAACAACTAGGTGGGCAGATTGCAAAGCTGACAATAATTATCAAAAGTAAAAAAGAAACAAAGGTTTAGTGATAATGGCGTGCCGGAGCTAGTCGAGAGCATTAGCTGCCTCTACGACAAGAAAATGCAAAACCGTCGAAAGAAGCCATCAGAACCGCTTAATGCAAACGACAAAATCTTGCAAACAAACAAAGATAGAAGCAGAATTCCGGGGCAAACCGATGGCGACTCATGATCCAGAACTGCCTAAAAAGGAAAGGAAACAGATGCGAAATCCAAAGATAAATGGCTCAAAAAAAAGAAACCGGGAAAGTCCACATTAAAAAAAAAGTGCCACCCCGGACACTAAAATAACACCCAAAACCGGGGAAAAAACATATGCGGGTACATTGAAGTTCATGAAGGCCAAGCCCGAACTAAACGAACTCGGAAATAGCGTGAATAAAGTTCGAAAGACAACAAAAGGAGCCACAGTACCAAATTGACCACCATCCAGTGTAGACGTATCGACAATCGACAAATGAGAGTTGAAGAACCGTTCAACGGAACGGCCTAAAAAGTGAAGTGTATGTAAAATAATTATTAAATTATTGTTAAATTATTATTTTTAAATTAAAATAATTAAATTATTGTTAAATTACTATTTTTAAATTAAGAAAATAATGTGCGTTGCACATCTTAAATTCGCTAGGAATTTCTCTGCACTCAAAATAATTAAAAAACAATTAGTGCCGATACGCGACATACGAAGTGTTGCTGTTTGGGTATGTGCACAGTATAATAAATAAACTCTTAAACGTGATTTTCCATCTGTCATCCGCGTGTTGTATTCCAGAATACTACCCTTATTAAATTTAACACTGAATCTCCTAACACATCCTTAAAAACTTCACTTAACATATATTACATTCTCACTTAATACATACCATTCATAAACATTCACAATATTACCAGTTACAGCACACTTAATAACCTGCACCTTTTTATTTATTCAAAACATAGTAACTTGGATTTTCGTCCAAATTGATTAATGTGAAAAGTCACAGAGAATAAGAGAAATAGAAAAAATGCAGTTCGGACAGTTCAGTTCAGAAAAAAAGAAGTTAAGAAAAGAATATACAGTTCAGAGAAAAAGATACAGAGAGAAAAATAATAGATTAATATAGAAGAAGTTATTAGAATAGAAATAAAGAATTAAAATTATTAAATTCGTAATTTGGAGAAAATAAGAATCAGAACATTCTGGTAAGCAATCGAATTTTTGGATTCTTTGCCAATTGTAGAATTACAAACCAAGATTAAATAAAAATAAGAAAAACAACAAAGAAAACTCACAGAAGAGTAAAAGAAGAATCCTGAGTTTTAATTAATATTAATAGATTAAAAATAAAAGGTCCACGCTCTTCCCTCATCCGAGGAAGCACGGCGGCGGACGTTCAACACGCGCAATAAAAAAACACAATAAAAAAATAGTGAGCCACACGTGGTCCATAATATGGGTGTAAATCAAATGGATGCCAAAATGGTGCTTCGGAGAAGACAAAATACAGACGTAAATCTAAAGTCTACACGCCTTAAAACCAATAAAAACAAGAATACATACACGTTGAGTGTCAACAGCGACGACGAAGACAACGCCCATGGTCCCCAGTACTCAGGGGCTGGAAACTAATTCCAAGAACTAGCTGTCAGCGAAACAAATGCAGATGCCGGTAATCAGGTCGAAGTCCTCAACAGACCCATCCATGAGATTAGTCTTAAAAAACAAGAACTGGATAAACAAATGGATGAAGTTCTTAAACTAAAAAGCAATTTGAGCCAGAATGAGCGGAAAACGAAAGTGGTACAACAATAACAGCAAGAACAAAGACAACAGCATCACACGAAGACAAAGAAAACACGACAAGCTAAGGAAACTCAACAGCACGAATCACATCAACAACAACAGCAGCAACCACATCAACAGCAGGAACCATCTCAGCAGGTCCCAGTCAAAAAAAAAGGAGAAAGTACTGTGGCAGTGCCGCCAAACCCCACGGTACACTTACCTAAAAACCCCCATAACCTCATCCCACCAGCATAAGTTTTCGCTAATGCAATCACATTAAGCACTGAAAATGCTACACCCATTAATTAGATCAAAGCTATAATCGTAAAGCTTCTGCAAAAGAATTCTTATTTTTTCAAGCATTCCTTCGCTTACAAATTCCCTGTAAGAGTTCCTTGTCATAAATTCCCTGAAAAGAAAATTCATCGGTTCGTATATCATACGACCGCATATCACAGACTCTTACCATAGAGTTGGCTGATCCCAGCCTCAATATGTGTACAAAAAACTATTTACACACACATCGGCTGGCGACCCCTTTAGCCAGCGATAATAGTCCAACGCAGATGCATGTAATTAGCACCATCCACGTTGAGACTAATCCCTTAGCAATGCACTAAGTGCAAACAAAAGAACGCTGTCCTTTGGTAGGCATCGGGCGATACGACAGACTATAGTCGTATCACCAGTATCTTCCTATAGATAAACGATCTACAATTTCTTTCGTGCCGCAAACGAATAATCCCGCATATTCAAATGCGAACAACGGATCCGTTTCGGCAACCAACTCAAGATACGATATACAATTTTCATTGTATAAAGTATCGGGCCACTTAGCACCTTTTTACCAACGTCCATCATAGCGACGTTGCATAGGGTAAACATGACCCTCATTACGGAGCGAACCATTTGGTCGCCTCTTCCTTTGTTCTCGCCGTCTGCTTGCTTCGTTGTTTCACTGCCTTCGAGCACGCGCAAATAGCATCGATCAGTACGGCCGCACATGCATACTATTGCACTGAATGAGTGCTTTTCCTTGGCGGCCACACCCTTAAGAGAAAAGTTTTTCTCTTTCATCTTTTTTTCTCAGTACTAACCTAGGATGGAATTCATGTCAGAGTTCCATCCTCGGGGAGTCAAATTTCATCCGCTGACTACCACGGTCATGCGACTTCCGCTCTCCGTCACTGTGGAGACGCGGACGCGGGAATATGTCGACTCGAGTGTCTCACTACCTTAAAAGTAATTCTTTCTAGTGCGTCAGTACCGTCGTCGGGTAATTAGTAGCTACCCTTTCTTTTGTCCAACCACCACACCCATAGCTAATTAAGTGCAAAAACTTAAATAAGAACCTTTCACAGTGACTAAACACCCATGTCTAATTAAGTGCAAAAAGTTAAATAACGAACCTATCAGTAAAAACAATAAAATACTTTACACAAAATCGGTGCGTTTTATTCCGGAGACTACCATCGGTGCGTTTTGCTTCGTTCTTTGGTGACAATTTCCTGCGGACAGTTTACGGCGGCGCAATGGGCGACTGTAAGTGGATGTTAGAGGAGGAAGTGAACGGAGTACCTGTTACGTGCGATTTCCGCCACCACCATCATTTAATAATTTATAATTTTAATATAATTTGTTTTAATGTGGTATGATGGTAAAGTGGTGGAAGAAGTGCATGATCCACTTGTGAGTGTTCGAACACGCCCCGATTCGAGTGCGGATCGTGGGCGGGTTCGAGTTCGATTTTTGGAGATTGAGAGAGGGAGAGTTTTTCGAAGCAGTCGTGTGCTAGAATTAAAGAAGAGCAGTTGTGGCTGAGTGGGCAGTGAATGAAGAAAGTAAAGCGAGGCGCGGTAATAATTAAAGGAATATATAAGAAAAATTAACACGAAAGAAGAAAAACGCGATGCGAGAAGTTAGCTGTAATAAAAACGCGAATGGTTGTTGACGAATTAAAGCATTGCAATTAAAACGTCTCGTGTAAATGTGTATTGGAATCTTTTAGTGTATAGTAAAATAAAACGCATGTACATTGGGGTGAAGCTCGTTCGTTTTGCTGTTGTATGGATCATCCTGAGTGGTTGGAGTCGTTGGTTGGAGGATCATCCTCAGCCAGAGGAAATGGTAACCTATAGAATCCTTTAAATTCCCGTTTCGCAGGTGGTGAAAGACCGGCCAATGAATGCATATGTGTGCGTCCGCAGAGACTACCGTTGGAGTTCCTCGAAGCTTACCGTTGAATCCAAGAAAAACAGTATCTGGTATCTGGTGACTATCGTTCACTGTACCCTGCAACGGAAAAACGAAAAGAAGGAACACAACGGGCCGGCTGGCGCAAAAAGCCACTGATACTACTTGGTGGTATGATACATTTTTGCAGAACAACCCTGAGACACTTTGCAAACGGAAGTCATTCACTTGATGTCTGGATGAAATTTATACCAAAGTAACTGTCAACGGAAAGCTCACTACCCTTGGAAACAGCAAGTACATTACCACTTGGCACCACGGACAGGGAACTCGGTGCAATATAGGCCCATCTGTGACAATTAACTATATTACAATTGCCGCAGACCGTACGACAATCTGATTTCGATATACTACACGTGTAATACAATATACTACAAATGGCCCAGCCGGTAGGATTCGAACCTACGCTCCCAGTCGAGCCCATGCAGGTACATACTTCCTCCCCAGAGTACCTCCTATCTATATGAGTTGCGTGGACACAAAGGACATGCAAAACTTTTAAAACAAAACGGATAAATAATTTTAAGTTAAGTTTAACATGCGAGGTTTTAGAAGGCTATATTATTTTTATTACTATTTATTGGCCTGTAGGAACCCGGAAGTTCATGACCTCACCGACTCGACTCCGCTATTGTTCCCTGTCCTGTACGCTCTCCTTCCACATTCTACCATCCGATCCGATCTCCTCGAGGTCAAACCTAACATTGTCCTCCCATCTCCGTTGCGGCCGCCCTGCCGGTCTCTTTCCCGTTGGCTTACCGTCAAGAATTCCATGCCACGTGTCCGGCCCATCTTAATCGTCGCGACTTGATTACTCTCACTATTGTAGGTTTACGGTATAGCTCCTCCAGTTCGTGGTTGTGGATTCCTCCATTGTCCTGACTCCTCTTCAAATTTACCGCCAAAGATACCCCTTAAAACTTTATTTTCGAATACGGGGAATTTGTTTTCTTCCCGTTTTATGAGAGCCAATGTTTCGCATCTGTATAGAACAATCGGCATGATTATGGTTCTATAGACACGGAGCTTTATATTCCGTGATAGCAGTTTGGATTTCAACAGTTTACTGAGTGCATGACAACTAGCGTTGCCGGAGTGTAGTCTTTTGTTAATTTCGTTACTGGCCGTCAGTATTATTCCCAGGTATTTAAATTCGGTGACATTTTCATATATCTTGCCCCTGATGTTTATGTGTGTTCTCTGAGTTCGTCCTGCTCTCGCCATAATCATGTATTTCATTTTGTCTTCACTTATTTCCAGGCCCACCTCTTCTGCCGCTTGCATGATGATTTCACTGTGTTTACTTACAATTTCTAGATTATCGCCCAAAACGGCATGTCATCCGCATATGCATGCACTTGTATGACGCCGTTCAGGGATGATCCGGCCATGTTGTCGTCTCGTACCTTTCTGATGACATACTCGAGGACAAGTTTAAAGAGACATGGTGAGAGGCCATCGTCCCGTTTTAGTCCATCCCGGATTTCAAATGGTTCTAAGAGGTGGTTTTCTATTCTAACTCGCCCTTTGTTTTCGTTCATGCAGATTTGAATGAGGGCGGCATATTTTTCGGGATTCCCAGCTCAACTACAATATGGTAGAGTATTTGCCTTGCGACTGAGTCGTAGGCTTTTTTGAAGTCAACGAACTGTTGGTGAACCGTCTCTCCGTATTCCCACTTTTTTCGAACAGTTGCCTTACTGTGAACATTTAGTCGCTCGTTGACCGGTTCCTACGGAATCCGCATTGGTAGTCTCCCAGTATTTCTTCTACGCACGCTGTGATTCTCGGTAGTGTGACATTTGTTAGTATTTTGTATGTGATTGAGACTAATGATATGCCCCTGTAGTCTTCAGTCAGATCTGTCGCCTTTTTTGAAAATGGGGACGCCTATTGAGGTTTTCCATTCTTCCGGAGTGAGTTCCTTATCCCATATTGTTTTAATCAGTTGGTGGATCTTTCGAGCGGTTGCCTCTCCTCCATGCTTCATAAACAAATATCTGTGGTTGATGGGTGCGCACATTGGGCAGGTTTTCAAACTACTGATTCCATCTTGTCACGATATTGATTGTTTCGGTGACCAGACAGCCGTTTGTGTCTCGGATTATTTTGGCTCTCCCTCGGTAGCCATTTCTAATTGAATTTATGCCAGCGACATACCTTATGTCGGCGACATACCTCTGATATTCTTTGCTCTGGCATTTTCTAGGATTTTTTCGATCCGAGTCTTCTCCCGTTCGCGTTTTTTGCGTTTGAAGAGTCTCATTGTCTCTTTCCGAATTGTCGCGTATCTTTCTGCGTTGACTTCATCATATCTTTCTAAGTGGATCACTCATCGTCAAACCAAGGCTTGGACTTAATTGTTTTCTTAAATCCTAATAACATTTGGGCTGTTAGTTTGATTGTGTCTCTGATCGATGTCCATTTAGTGTCCAGATTATTGGTTTCCTCTTCCTCACTACTCCCATTCTCTAGAATGCTAAATCTATTCGTTAGTTCCTCTTGATATTCAGCCCTTTTGCGCAGGTCTTTTAGTTTATCAATGTCGAACTTTTTGCTTGTGTCCCGTGATTGCCCATGTGGGTTTGCGGCGAGCCGATTTCTAATTTGGCCCATCACCAGAAGGTGATCGGAGTCGCAATCTGCTCCTCTATATGATCTTACGTCAACGATATTCGGGTAGTGTCTTTTGTCTAAGAGGAAGTGGTCTATTTGGTTACGCGTTACGCCGTCGGGTGATATCCATATGGCTTTATGGATTTGCCTTTGCTTGAACATCGTGCTTTTCACCACCAGATCTTTTTACGCTGAGAACGCAATAATTCGAATTCCATTATCATTTGCAACGTCATGTAGGCTTTCTTTACCTACAGTTGGTTGGAAGATATCTTCCTTTCCAATTTTTGCGTTGAGGTCCCCGAGGAGGATTTTGACATCGAATGATGAGATCTCATCAAAAACTTCCTTAAGGTCGTTCTATGAGTCCTTCATTTCTTCGTCCGAGGATTCTGTTGGGGCGTGTACGTTTATAAATACATAATTGTACCATGGGCCCTGTATTTTTAGCACAGACATTCGGTCATTAATAAATTTCACATCTTTTACATGGGGCGTAATCTTCTTGCTTATGATGAAGCCGGTTCCGAGGTTATGTGTATCGGTACTTCCACACACCAGTGTAAATCCGTTGGTTTCGATTACTTGATGTGGGAGTCGGACTTCCTGAAGCGCGATGATATCAATTTTATATTGTTTGGCGTTTTCTACGGCCGTCTCTATTGCGCCTGGTTTATAAAACCTTCGAACATTTCACGTGCCGACGCGTATATCCCGCTTTTTCCGTTTTTTCCTACGTCTTCTTTTTGCCGAGTTGATGTTGTCTTGATGATTTGTTCCCTTATGGTAGTGTCGGCTCATCACACCTACGCCTACCGGGTTTTTCGTGAGATTGTCTTTTGTGTATTGATCATGCATTCCATGGGAACACTCTGGGGTTTCATATAGTCCGCCATATCAGAGCCCCTCTTTGATATGGTAAGGTCGCGATGTCATTCTATTATTGAGGGGATGAACAAGATCCCCCACTGGTAACAACTAGGGTTTCAGGCCAGAATTTTGGGAATACATGGGAAAACACAGGGATCGAGACACAGGCAACGTAGACCTATAAACGACGCGTCTCAGGTAGTCTGAACCGATTATAGGAACACAAATAATAGATTCGCAGAACGACCCCACCCTGTTACACGCCCCAACCTGGGAAAAACCCGTGTAGGTCAGACACACCACCGCGTTCTTCTAGAAGACTAATAGAGTCTAACATAAAACAGGCTGAGGTACTGTGGGGTACGAAGTCGTGGCACCGGCATGGGTGCGAGTTCTACTTCGTCCCACGAACTGTTCGCTGATGAAACAACACCGAGAGAAGAAAAACCGCTCGAAACACTTTCCAGCCAGGGAACAAAACTCCACAACAAATCGTCCACCAGAAGTAAGTAAAAAGGAAAACGCACTTTTTATTTATTATAAAATGTTTTTATATTTCACTTAGAACTTGATATTAATATTAAATTGATTTTTATAACTAGATGTTTTATACTAGATGAAACACTACTGTCTCGACGCGACCTACGCTTCTCCGCCGCGCGACGGAGAGCGGGACCGGCAACCGTGGTGGTGGGCGGATGTAATAAGACTCAGTGATAAAACCCTCGTTTTGGGGTGCGTTTGTGGTGTGGTGGTAGATAATCTCTCCACTAAGGATATGTATTTACTTACCACCAGAGAAACGTAAAGTCTCTCTTGGTGGAATAGAAAACCAGATTTCATAATGGAAGTCATGGTGGTATGTGCGTGATCGTTCAGATCTGTGTTGTTTACTCATGCGCGAAGGCAATGGAAAACAAAGCAGGTAGGCGGCAAGGACAACGGAATCGGGGCGATCATGGTTTATGATGTGCATCGCGGCTAAATAAATAGATGACGATGCATCGAAGAGATGTGCTAAAAGCGAATATGGGACGAGGGCATCATAAAAGTCTTAGATGAGTGATGCCCTTGTGTAAATATACGAATAGACATTGGGAAGGTGCTAATGGGTTGGTGGACGAAACGAATCCCTTGCTTGCATTTGTATATGCAGGGAAATTCGTTTGTGGAAGACGGATTCTATATTTGCGTTGTATATGCTTTGAATTCAATCCGGCGGCTATGCGCGAAGTCGATGATTGTTTGGAGATTCAATCAAAGGAGTATTCCACATGCTTGCAGTTGTATCGATAGTTGCAAGTGATTGCGAAGCAATTCAGATGATTACACAAGGACGGTTTGAATATACCATATGTGTCAATTGTACATGGCATCTATGGCGACGCCAGGATCGGACTCTAGCGTGAATATCTACACTAATTGGAAATTCGGTTCTGGGCCGCTAATGCAGTGATGCATTGATACATGTATGAATGCCCTTGTAGGAAAATTTCTTTGCAGGCATTTTCAGGTAATGCATGGAAATCATTAATTATCCCTGGGAAGGAAATGTGGGGAGACTGCGGTGCAGGTGTGGTTGGAATTTGCCTGGCAACCGAAGGTACCGAATAGGTTTTGTTTTATGCTCCCGTATAATGGAAAGAATTCTTGTAGGGAATTTGTTTGCGAAGAAATGCATGAAAGGTAAGAATTCTTTTACAGGGACTTGTAGGTTATATAAATTTGATCTATTTGATGCGTGAAGCATTTAAGGTGCTAATGCGATTGCATTAGCGAAACTTATAAGGTTGGGTCGAAGTTATGGGCGTTCTTCAGGTAAGTAACGGTGAGGTTTAGCGGAACCGCCACAGTACCACGGCCCCATCAGGAAGGTGGAGGTGACTATCAAAGTGACTCATCCAATCATGGTCGGCATAAACGTGCACCACACCCATGGATTGCACGTATGACATCCAGCTTCTGTAAAAGGAAATGACTCTTATATAAACAGTGCAGGTATTGTTATGGACCTCTTGTTCATGCCCTCGCCCAACAACTAATCCCCACGACTTTAATTTCCCTCTCTGCCTGTAAATAGGAAAATTCGTCAAGTAGCTAATTTGCATAAACTACTTTATGCAAATTCTACTCGGCAGAAAAAATAATAATAAATGGCGTTGGCGCCGAATAAAATAAATTATATACGTCAACGGCAAAAAAAATAATCAATTGCGATTTTTAATAAAAAGAAAGCGGACGCTCTTGGTTGCTTATAAATATAAATATTGGCTAATATTTGTTTTCTCCATGTCACATTCAGTTAATTTAACTGGTTTATAATCAGTGAACACATAATAGTAATCGATAAATCTCAGGGCATTACAACAAATGCGGAAAATTGCAAAATTAGAAGAACACAGGACGAATGAAGACACAGAACTCCTTGTGAACTGTTTACATCTACGATCTCTTAACGAACCGGACGCAACAGAGAAAAAATAATTCAAGACAACAGGGGGATCAAGACGCAACACTCCCCGTAACGGGAATACCTGCAGCGTCGACCTATGAAGAGGTCTGACATCCTAACCAAGTAAGTCCCGTTCCCTTTATTTACCCCCCCCCCCCCCCCCCCCCCCCCCCCTCCAAATTGTTTCACATATTTTAAATTACTATAGCACACTCGCCGGCAAATTGCCGTGTTGGATATTTTTAAAAACTTATTTACACCTCACAATTATTAAATATGCATTGAACAAGATGTCGAATTCTAAATTCTGCCTGCATTCTCATTCAATTCGCAGAAGGTCCTTAACGAAGTTTACAAGTTAAATTAATCGCCTTTTAGGCGTTCCCAAATTAATATCCACAAATCAGTTTCCAAAACTTTTAAATTTAAGGAGGGAATTTCAATTATCAACGTTTCCCTATCTCTCACAAACAATTTCCTACCATTCGAATGGGAAACAAAAACATGGTACGGCATAGAATGTCGCGATGATTCAAATAGAATTACCAAACCTTCTTCACCACACTCTGGGGATACAAAGGGTCGACCTTCTTCTGGGGCAACGACACCGTCTACGATTGCCAACAAACTTCTACAGGGTCGAAATAGATGAATGAAAAGTTCATTATAAAAGCGAACCAACAAAAACACCACTCAAAGGTACAAAATGGTTCCATCGAGTTGAATTTTAACCATTTGGATGTATATCAATTTGTCGGGTTTTAACATAATTTGAAAGCAAGGAGGGGTATGGAAACGCGTGTTTGAAAAAAGATTTTGAGGTACCCTTAAATGTCAATACACAGTGAGCACGGAAGAAGAGAGAAATGATAAACAAAGAAGGTATTGACGCACATTGGTCTTGAATGCCTGGTATTTAAGCATCTAAAAAAATCCCAAACCAAGTCACAAAGAGGAACCCACTCAGCAAAATCCAATCTAATCCCAGTTAAAAAGCCGTGTCTTCATACGTATTAAGAAAGGCCAAGTAGATTGGGGGAGTTCATTAAAAAAAGCGATAAGAAAAAACAGGAAAGAAACTACGGTAAGCAGTGGTACGGCAACTAAGTACAGATAAAATATTGTAAAGCATTTCACGAAGGTTATAGCAAGAGAATAAACCAAAATTGAGATGGCCAGGCCTCAGAAAGAATATTTTAAACTCTATAAAAGAATATAAATCTCAGACAGAAAAAATTTTCGGGGCACAAAATAAGCTGGAATATCTCAATCAATTTCGACAAATTTATCTAGGGATACATTTCTGTAATATCAAGAGCGTTTCTATTTCTTTTCTGCACTCTTCTCCCCGGCAAGAAATTCCTCATTACAACTTAAATATGCCAAAATAAAATGTCTTTAAAAAGTAGAGTAGACATTTCACAAATAATGAAAATATCTAAAGGTGCTTCGGAAATACTTTTCCAAAAATATCAGCGTCGTACAAAAAATGCATCCTCGAATAAAATAAAGAATAATCTCCAAATATCCTAACTCTTTTACCCTCTCAGGTAGGATACATTAGTCTTTATAAAAAAGGGCAAAGGGCAACCAGATGAACAACTGCATTTAAATCTAAAACACACAGGTGCGTTGCAATACGAATTAGCTTCCAAATGTATGAGGTAGATCAGTTGAAGAGCAATGTTTTAGTTTTGAAGGTTATTACTAAATTATACTCAGGAAATGAATGTCTCAAAAATCTAAGCCCCCCGATAATACGAGAGTGAATCAAATATTAATTTTACTTTTGTACTTAGCAATAAGTTTCGAGCTAGATAATCGTGTGCGTGGCTG
This sequence comes from Microdon myrmicae, assembly GCA_963931805.1. Lineage (NCBI taxonomy): Eukaryota > Metazoa > Arthropoda > Insecta > Diptera > Syrphidae > Microdon > Microdon myrmicae. Next base: position 19,422,844 of record OZ007502.1, read on the forward strand.
TTGTTTGGTTTGTGAAGAGTAGGGGAACCGGCTTGGCTAGCGATCGCGCTCGACTTTGTAGTAAATACAGCCATGAGCGACCAAGACGTGCATACGTCTGTTGCGCAACGGATTATTATAAATGTCGTGCTCCCGAAGCCCTACCATCCTCCCACAACCCCAATATACATGACCCATCATCACATTTCCCTATACATTACACACCCAATATCCCATCTCCCAATATACATATCCCATCCATCATCCCACAACCCCAATATGACGATTCCAAAAATCGTCATCTTCTCTACATAGCAGCTGCAATAGCGGTTGTCCAATATAACGATTCCAGAATCGTTACCAAGGAAACATAGCAAATGCTAAAAATAACGATTCTGAAATCAAAACGGGCAACCAACAGGTGCTAAGAAGAACAAATTCCGGCATTACAAGCCAAAAACCAAAATCGAGCAACCGTAGCAGCTGCTCGATTGTGATTGGCCAAACGACGCTCGTGTGTTTAGGTACCCAGAGAGGATGACGACCCTTTTTTTTCAGGTTCGACTTCGTTCATCGAAGAAATTTAACGAAAGAAAATCGAAAAGAGAGAATTTGTACCTTTTGCAGTCGAGGAATAACCACCGGAGAACTCAGTCCAGTTTGATCCTTCACGTATGGAGGAATAACTATAAAAGGAAAAGGTCTAGTTTCAACCGCAGGCTCGCGACAATTAGAAAATTTCGTTTATCAAAATTAAAAAGAAAGTGTTTATTTTCCGAAAGTTAATAGAAAGAGAGTTTTGGTTTTTTTCAAAAGTAATAAATGAATTTTAAAAGGAAAAGGAGTTTGTTTAGATGCGTAGATAAAATAACCCACTCTCTTCCCTCCATCAAGACGAGGAAGCACGACCGTCGGGTAAGACAATATAACATAAACTTGTTAACAAATGAAGGGGAAATTGTTTCTCAATTGAAAGCAGAGTTTGGTGATGATACACTGTCTGAGAATCGTGTGTATACGTGACCCAGAGAATCCAAAGTGAGAGAGAACATATCAAAACCGATAGTCATAATCGACGCCCAAGGACAAGCGATGACAACATCCATGGCGTTCGATAACTTATTGAAAGTGATCGCCGCTTAGCTGTTGGAGAAATCTCATCGGAAGTGGGTATCAGCTATGGAAGTGGTCAATCTTGTGAACGGATTTTCGGATAAATATATCAAGAATCTGTTCGAATAATTCATTCAATAAATCCTTAGAAAACCGTTTCCAGATGAGGACTTCGTTTTGTTTGTTGTCCCGTTTGGCCCAATGACATAAAAGTTCCACGACGACCAGTGCAACACTAAATTGTTAAGTTATACCTTCTGTGCTGTGTATGTCCACATATGCAGGATGCTTCGTAAGTTACGCGTCGATGTTTTAAGGGGGTATTCTGGTCTAGAAATTTGAAAAAAATCATTTTTTTTATATGTCTTTAAAAGGATTTTATAAAATTCAAATTATTTTCGGAGGTAAGACTGTTTTGCTGACGCGCCATCTAAACCGGCTCGGCCGGAACGAATCGAACAGAAGACATTAGGGACTTTCTGTCAACCTGCGATCCTGTTTCCTCGTAAAACCTTTATATATATATATATTGAAATACAATAACCGAAGGTAACCTTTATGTATTTTTAAATTATCTTTTATATTTAGTGTGAGCTTACATCCAGTTGCGAACAGTTGAATTCTAACCTTCATTTCATGACTTAGAGCGCGAGAAACTTTAAACGCGTTTTTCTCGAAACTATCTTTTTTAAGACAATACCCACGATTTTTCAAGTTCTACTGAACCGATTTACTTCAAATTTAGTATATGCCGTCTTTATAGGTTTTTTCTATTGCATGAACTTGTAAACTAGCTTTATTACTTTCGAAAATTTATTCTTAACCTTTAAATATAAAACAATGCAATCTGTTGATCTCTTTATAAATCCTGGTGTGCAGCGTTTGACTGCTTGACTTGTACTGGTCTCCACAACTCAGACAATCGCACCCCTTACGAAGAATATTCGACAGGAATGCGAACAGTTATCATCGGAAATCTTGCGGGATGTCATGGAAAATGCGATAAAACGGATACAAATGTGTATCAACACTGGCGGCAGCCACTTGACGGATATCATTTTTTCCACTTAACAGAAAAAATGTTAAAGGTCCAAATAAAGATTTCCATTGCCCTAAACCATTTTTTTTTTATTTAGTAAAAAAGTAATTCAAAACAAAATTGGATGATCAATTTTGCGCCACCCTGTATAAGTACGGAATGGTCTGTCAGATCATATAATATATTCCGCGGCTGTTATAATAGTCAGTCATTCAAAACCATGTACATTCCCACTTCCTTTCCCAACCCTCTTACTCATCCCTCACACTAGGTGGGTAAGAGAACGCGTATGAAATGACCTTCAGAAGCGCGCCGGGCGGCAAATGGAAAAAGCATTCCCTCTTAACACGCAGACGTTTTGCGGATGATAGTACGCTTGTTTCCTCCTTTTCGAGTGATCGGCCGATTAGTGGATCAACGTCGCACCAGCTGAGATGTAGACAGATTGACTCTCTGAATCAGGATCTGGATAAAGTCCTGCAGTGGGGAAATGCCAATCTTGTCGACTTCAACGCAACGAAGACCCAGTATACAACATTCACAAAGAAAACTGGATCATCGGTTCCACAGCTGATGATGAGTGGCCGGGCCCTCGAGGCTGGGGAAAGTTTGAAATTGCTCGGCGTCACGGCCTGTAGGAATGTATCATGGCATAAACACGTATCGAGTATCGCCAGATCAGCCTCAGGAAAACTGAGTTATCTTTTTAGAGCCAAGAAGTATTTTACCCCGGCCCAACTTCTTCTCCTATATAAATCCCAAATTAGACCCACGCTCGAATATTGCTCTCACGTTTGGAGCTCGGCTCCTAAACATACCCTCGACCTACTTGAGAGCTTACAGAGACGAGCGATCCGCCGGGTCGGGGACTCGGCGCTGACGTCGGGCCTACAGTCGCTATCACATCGAAGGCGCGTAGCCGACCTCTGTCTGTTTTACAGATATTATCACGGGTACTGTTCTTCGGAGATTCTTGGCATTGTTCCACGCAATTCGGTTTATATGCGCTCCATAAGACAATCCGACGGATCGCACCCGTTTGTGGTTCATCTCCCGACGGCGCGAACATCCCTGTATCAGAACTCGTTCCGTTACAGAGCGGGGAAGCTGTGGAACTCCCTTCCCACGCGAGTGTTCCCGGAGCGTTACAACCTGCAACTGTTCAAAAAAAATTGCAACAGTTATTTGATGGCATCTCGGGGCGCCCACTCGACGCTATAGGTTCGCCTCTCCCGAGAGAAGTCTAATAAAAAAAAAAAAAAAAGACGCCGGAACGAGGTCGACCGTGACGCCGAGCAATTTTTTTTTATCCCTAGATTCGAGGACTTGGCCAGTGGAACTTAGATAAGCGAGTGCCTACAAAAACGGCTCTCACTAATCAAACCGTCCCCAAAAGCTTTTAGGGAGATAAATAGATTCTTGGGAATTCGAAAAAATGCACCAATGAATACACTTCCAGTGGAAAATTCCATACTGACTAAACTCGACCAGATAGCGACGACTCTGGGCCAACACTTTGAGGCGATCTACCGATCTCAGCCTCCAGATTTTGATCCGGGTCTAACAAATCAAGTTGAAGCGAAAGTCAGTGAGTTGGTCCAGCAGAAAAACAAACATCTTGTAGTGTCTAACAGAGAAAACTCTCCCTAATGTTGGGTGCCAACAAAGCTCCAATTACTTGCAATCACTTTCCGAATAAGGAACACACATTAAAATCACCTTACAAGCCGTTGTCTCTAGAGGGAATAGAGGGAATTTTCAGCGAATTGATTCATTCGCCTTTGCATTTCGCCAAGGACAAGAAATAACCCTCTCGTCATAGTATTAATTTCATTTTTATTAATTTCACATCGTGAAATATGAGTCAAAAGTCGACAAAGTCTCGAGAACGAACACGATTGCGCGATGACGGATTTCTTAAAGTTCGGGTATTTATCAAAATATTTGCATGATGTTCTCCCAGGCATAATCCCCCTCGGAGATCCGAATGGGAAACTAGCTTACCTTCAGAATTCTTAATTTCAGAAGGTACCATCATGGCTTATCTCCATTTCAGCACGGTCCATCACTCATACATCCGAAACATAGTCGAAGATTTTTCCCGACGATATCGCAGAATGTACAGCGTGTCAGGGTAGTTTCTCGCCTTGGGACCGACTTACGACCTAAACCAACCTTTTCTCGAACCGGCCCATCAGCCAAACACCGAAAGATGGCCAGGGATTTCGTCCGAGACCGAAAGTACTATTTATTTTTCATTACACTTCTCTCGAGAGTGGCGAACCTATAGCGGTGGGTGGGCGCCCCAAGATTCTACCAAATAACTGTTGCAGTTCTTTTTGAACAGTTGGAGGTTGTCACGCTCCAGGAACACTTGCGTGGGAAGGGAGTTCTACAGATTCCCCGCTCTGTAACGGAACGAGTTCTGGTGCAGGCATGTTCGCGTCGTCGGGAGATCAAGTGCACATTGGTGCGATCCGTCAGATTGTCTTGTAGAGCGCATATAAACCGAATTGCACGGAACAATACCACGAATCTCCGAAGAACAGTACCCGTGATAATATCTGTAAAACAGACAGAGGTCGGCTACGCGCCTTCGATGTGATAGCGTCTGAAGTCCCGATGTCAACGCCGGGTCCCCGATCAAGCTGATCGCTCGTCTCTGTATATATTCGGAATTAACAGGGTATAGATCCGAACACTCGCCGTCCACAACAATCCGGACCGATCGATTTTTGAGGAAGTTCTTCGTCCAGTCGCAAAGCTGCTGGGAAAGTCCATATGACCGACATTTGCTCAGCAATGCCCCGTGGCAGACTAGGTCGAAAAGCCTTGGAGATATCCAATGCGGCCGCTATTGAGTCAATATGCCCCTCAATAGTAGATGTCCATATATGGGTTATAAGGATTAAAAGATCTTCCGTGGACTCCCTGCCACGGAATCCGTATAGTCGATCATTCAGAATCCGTTGGACTCCAAATACTTAATTAACTCAATATTGATGACTTTTTCCATCACCTACATAGACAGTAATACTATCGGCTGGTAATTTTGTGGGAGACACTTTGTAATTGGCTGATCTCGAACGATTTTCCAGCTGGTAGGAAAGGTCCTCCTAGCATAATATAAGCGAAAGAGTCTGCCAAGAACCGGAGATAATTCTGGAGCACAGTTCTTAAGGACTATTGCTGGTTTTCCGTCCGGGCCGGTTGCCTCCATACAGCCCAGTCAACGTAGAATGCGTTGACTAGTAGGCGGGTGAAATCTCAAATCCCGCATCGAAGACCATACCGGTGTGACCACAGGTGGTTCTAAAAGACCGGCATCGAGGTTTGACTTCGCAAAAAAAACAAATAAGCGAGCACATTAGCTTTATCCTTTGAATTTGTAACTAACGTCCCGCTGCCCGTCACCAACGGAGGAAAAGGGGAAGAAGCGAAGTGACGGCTGACAGCCCTTACCATTGACCAGAAGGAGCGCGAACCAGCCGGGCACTGAAGGAGTTTATTGGTTAACTATGTTCATGCGAATTAAAAAGTGACTCCTACTCAAATTCAGTATCGTATAAAGACTGTTTATGATGACGATGCTGTTGATATGTAAAGTTTCCCGATTGCGAGCCTGAAAAAGTCATAACTGTTGATAGAATAGGTAGCCGACGTCCGGTCACTGCCACAGACTATAATCATCGCAAACTCGTCAACAGTTTGATTCGAAATGACCGGCGAATCACCCAAAAACGCGTCGCAAACCATATTGGAATACCAGGGAACGTGTCGGCTTTGTTATTGAGCAATTGGGATATCGGAAAATCTGTGCACGATGCCGTCTCAGACACGAGAACAAATGGCGTCGATTGGAATGCAACCTTTGCAGCGCTATTGTAACAAAGGAAGCGACTTCTTTCTCTGGCACCGTCGATTATTATTTTTTTTCCTCTAGTCAAGAGAGACCTCAAACATAACCATTACACCTCGGACGATGAGGTGAGGGTCACTGTCAAATCCTGGATTCGAAAAAAATCTAAGGAACTTTTCAGTGACGCAATAAAAAAACCTGTTACATGTTAGGAGAAATGTATTAGCCAGACTGGTGACTATGTTGAAAATTAAATATATAATTTTAAAGCTTAAGACATGTACTTTAATATTCTTCTTGCTTGGTTTAATTTTTTTTTTTTCTTCACGCTCCCCATGAATATGTGCATTACTTTTCAGCCTACATTCGTATTTCCTGTGCTTGTATTAAAAATTAATCCTAATATATAGGAAGTGTATAATACTGACATGCTCCAATACCAGATGATACGCGTGTAAGTAAAGATGAAGATCTAGACCGCTTACGTGATGTGCAAACTCCAGAGGAGCTTAAGGGTGTGCACATGCATTTTCTCTTATACTATTCGCATGAGATCCCTAAAATGCAAGAGGAATTCCGTCGTCAGGAAAAGAAAGAATGGCGGCAGGCTAGAGCTGACGCGAAAAGGAGAGCAGTAGAAAATTTGGAAGAAGGTCAAGAACTTCCACCGCCGAACGCCAAGATGAAAGTGGTGCATCGCGACCGACTGGCGGCTTTTGTTGGCCCGGGAGACCAATGAACTTAGTTCGGGACGAACTAATCTAGGCGGAGGGTAGTGTGACGTATATGACAATCAGTACTAGAATATTCTAGAGAGTCCGAAACAGAGTACTAGAATATTCAAGGCAATGGAGCGGACGGAAACGAAACGCTGAAACAGTATAAATACGCCGAACACAGAGCATAGTGATGAGTAAGAAGTAGAAAATGAAGCAAGCGATAAGTAAGAAGTAAGGAGTTATAAGTAAGACAGTGAAGCAAGCGAAAGTCTCGAGTGAGAAGTAAGAAGGAAAATACGCGATAAGTACGGAAGCGATAAGTCAAAAAATCGTTGTGTACGGTAAAAGTAACGCTTGTGATTAACGGACTAATAAAGTGTTATATTAATTCAAAAATCAATTTAACGGCTCTTATTTATTCAAAATAATTAATCCAGCGAACCCTAAGCTCGTTACAGTATAATAATTCCTTATATGTAATGATCCTTTGGTTTTTAAAAAAAAAAATGCAAGTGCTAACAAAAAGCTCCGAATGCAGAAAAACCTAAAACATATATATACGAGGGCTACCTCTTATGTTTCGGGATTTGGCAACCCTAGTGTTGCAATCCGGCAATTGACAGCTCTGTCGTAAAGTTGGACATTTTTGAGGTTATATGCACTCAGAACGTTTTGACATACGAGCGCTATTTGTGTTGTTTACAGTAACTTAAAAGATTCATCTCGGCCCAAAAATGGAATTAAATCGTCAACATTTTCGTGCGATTATTTTTTACAACTTTCGGCGTGGATTAACTCAGCAACAGTGCATGGATGAACTTAATTCAATTTTTGGCGATGAAGCTCCATCAAGGGCCAGTGTTTATCGATGGTACGGTGAATTCAATCGTGGTCGTAGTTCACTCCAAGATGAATTTCGTGAAGGTCGTCCAAAATCAGTTGTTGTTCCGAAAACCATTGATGCTGTGCGCGAACTGATATTGGAAGATCGTCATGCGACCTATCGTGAGATTGAGACAACCTTAGGCGTTAGTGGGACCAGCATACATTCAATATTGCATAAACATTTGACTGTCAAAAAAATTTGTTCGCGTCGGATCCCACACAATTTGTCAATCGCCCAAAAAAAGGCTCGTGTCAATTGGTCGAAAGAAATGCTCAAAAAATACGGTCGCGGTGCTTCGAAACACGTCTATGACATCCTGACAGGTGATGAATCGTGGATTTACGCGTATGAGCTCGAAAGTAAATAGCAGTCGACTGTCTGCGTGTTTCAAGAGGAGCCAAATCCAACAAAAGTTGTTCGCGCACGAAGCACTTCCAAGCAAATGGTCGCCTGTTTTTTCGGAAAAACTGGACATGTCGCAACCGTACCACTAGAACAACGCAGAACAGTCAATTCTGAGTGGTACACAACCATTTGTTTGCCAGTTGTCTTCCAAAAATTAGGAAAACCAACCGTCGAAGACGGATCACTCTTCACCACGACAATGCGAGCTCTCACACATCGGCTGCGACAACTGCATTTTTGAGCACCCAAAACATCGATTTGATGGGTCATCCGCCGTATAGTCCTGACTTGGCACCGAATGACTTCTTTTTATTCCCGTAGGTAAAAAACAAACTGAGAGGTCAACGTTTTTCGACACCTGAAGAAGCGGTTGCTGCATTCAGAATGCATGTGTTGGAGATACCTCAATCAGAGTGGCAAAAGTGCTTCGACAATTGGTTCAAACGCATGCAAAAGTGTATAGATCTTCATGGGGAATATTTTGAAAAACAATAAAGTGATTTTCGATGATCAATATTTGTTTTTGTTCTCTAATCCCGAAATATAAAAGGCAACCCTCGTATAAGTAAAGCAATTAATATGAACAATATGTCCCACCAAGTAGTTATCCATTAATAAAGGAAATAAACGTAAAACATAAAATTACATTATGAAATAAGTCGAATACTGGACTTACATGTCATTCCAAAAATCAAATGCTGCTACTGGCGGTGATCCTGGAATCTTCAGTTAAATTTTACATCTATATTTTCACAAGCATAACACATATAGACTAGAGTCCGCGACGAGTACACAGCGCCATGATACTAAAAAAACAAAATCACCGTAAACACGTAAACCTCTCCTGAAGCGATTTCTTACGAATCTGAATATTTATGGTGCTCAAATTTTATATGAATTTCTTTTTCAAGCCAAGATCTACGTTGCTAATTAATCATTTACAGCAAATTTCATACCAAATAACATTGAAGGATGCACCGATCGCACAAGGGCAGGTTCAGGCGTTCCGCATCAATTAGAAATTCATAAAAGGAAAAACTACATTTCCGCTATGGAGCACTACAGAAACTCACCGCACTACACGCCGACCAATCGAAATCGTGTCGAATATACAATTTTGTTAATTAACTTTCTTCTTTGCGATAAGACTTCTATTTTAGTATTAACGAGGACATTTTTTAAAAGCAAAATATTTTATTAATATCCGAGATTTTCATACCGCCAACGAACAGATTTCTCTCACAATGAACCACTCAAGTAGTTTTTTTTTTTTTTTTGATATAGACTATTAGCGAGTAAGAAACAAATTCTGCGAAAAGAATTAATTATAGTGGCGCTTTCTTATATCTCACAACAACACGACCAATTAATATTGCCGACCGATTTAATAACATTTATCTCAAAGAGGATAAAGTAATGGCGGTCGAACATTGAACGTTGATCGATGGATAACGGTTTCAGACGGTCTGCAAGTAAACCTGGAATTTGAACACTTGGTCTGAGATCGTAAGTAAAGAATACGGGATGTCAATTATGAAACGAGTGGAAAGAAACACACAAATTATTATTTTAACCACTAACGAATTTAGTGTAGGAAATGGAATGAGAGCGATTGTGTAAATATACACAAGTATAATATATAAACAAAATATTGAATTTAAGATTCGAGTACAGAATAAATAAGACTCGAATAACAATATTACAACACTTATGTCTACATCATTACGACTGTTTCCAACATCTGTAAAATTTATCCATGCTATTTATGGGTATCAGGAGAACTGTTTTACGTCCATTTGCATTTAAACAAATAAAAACTCTTGCAGTTAAAATGTGTACCAAATCGTTAATTTTAATAAATACATTATGTATTACCAACAGTCTCTACGAGAATTTGTGTTTGAAATGGAAAAGGGAATTGCATGTGTTTACTTACGTAAAAGGTTTTGTATTGCGTTAGATAATATTTCCAAGGTTGTTTTTTCTTGTTTTATATGCCGCAAGGCATAAGCCAAAAAGAGGTAAGGCATTGTACGAGCCTTTGAATACAATACGTAAACTCAAAGGATGTATATCAGTATTCTTAAGTATGCATATACCTAGAACAAATTACAACAGAGACCTCACGAAGCTGCTCCAATGTATTATTAAAATGCTATTGTAAAATAGAATAATATTACATTATAATTGCTTGAAGCATGTGTGCATTTAACCGGAGTCTGTTGAACCTGATGTTGAATCTCAAAATGCACCAATACCCTTTCGTTTACATGAGATCGCCTTTAAAATCATTTAATGTTGCAAGGCCATGTTAAAGTCTTTCCAAAGAATCATTCCGTATTCCTGGATTCGATTGTTCAGATATGATCGTACCATAAAACATTGTGTGGCACTTCTTATCGCAAGATCCGAAATCACTGGTTTATTGGGTAACAAACACGATGTTATCCCGATGTAGCCATACTTGGAAACGATAACGACGATCTCGGTGTGATCCTCACGTAACTTCGAATACGTATCAATATGGATGGACCTTGAGCAAATACCATACAAAACTGATTGCTTGTGTGTAAACAAGCACAAGGAATTTGAATTTCCGCAGTAGTATGTAAAAACAAACTTTGCACCAGAGAATGTGTTAGAAGATATCTCAAGCCGTCTTTCCTTGAAATCGAAACTCTAATAGAATTAGAGAACGAAGATTGGGTACGCAAATGAGATAAGCATTGATCTTCAATGTTTCCAAATTGGAATTACGAGGGAATATACTACGTGACCATGCAGAGTGTCATACGATCGGGTATTTCAACTAAAAAAGGATTTCTCGGTGTATGACTCTGCTGGAATCATAACATGTATGTGAAAATACCACGGTGCGTTTGTTACAATAAAACTCCTGCATACTTGTTGTGATACTGGAACCTGTTTTGCACGACAAATAAAGCGTTCTACTGTTTGAATTATTTGAATCACACCCCAAAAAACGGGAAAATATTTTCAAAAACTCGCCGCATTTTCAAAATGAGGAACGGTTACATCAAATTAAGACAATGGATAAATTTCCACTCCGTTTGTCTCTAAAAATCGTTGGAAAACTGACATTCCAAAAACCGAATGACAGATTTTTTGTTGTTCGATTAAGTCCTGAGTTATACGATATGAAATATAGGATGTTACAAGGAGAAAATTCGGTATATCTTACAGTATTGGTTTGATGAAGGTGGAAATGAAAGCCAAAGCTTAATTGAATCACACGCATCAGGAGAACTGTTTCGAACACACCCAGTCGAAATATTCTATACTCCAGAACCGGAACGTGATTACTTAGAAACTGCTATTCGAACTGTTATACAAATACATCTGTGTGAGAATATCGAAGGAGACATTTTGATGTTTCTTAATGGCCAGGAGGAAATTGAAGAAGCATGGAAAAGGTTTAAACGTGATCCCGACAATTTAGGGCCAGAAGTTGGTGAACTAAAGTGCATTCCCTTGTATTCTACACTTCCGCCAAATCTTCAACAGAGAATCTTTGAACCGGCTCCACCGAAAAAAAGCAAATGGAGCAATTGGCCGCAAGGTTGTTGTGTCGACAAATATTGCTGAAACATCTTTAACAATTGACCGTGTTGTGTTTGTAATTGATCCAGGATTTGCCAAACAAAAAGTATACAATCCTCGTATTCGATTGGAGAGTTTGCTAGTGTCACCGATTAGCAAAGCTTCAGCCGTCGTCTTATCGCCCGTTGTGCATGTTGGATACGACAGGAAAACTGCTTGAGGGAGTAATTGCCACTCGCCTGGAACAACTCACTGAGGGGACATCGGGGCTCTTTGAATCGCAATATGGTTTCCCAAAAAGGTAGATCTACCGGTAAGGCACTATCTGTGGTGTACAACATCGCTCGCACTGCAATCTGCAATAGCTGAAGCACGATGGCTAGGTGGTACAAAGAAATATTGCGCGGTGGTGTCGCTAGACATTAAAAATGCGTTTAACTCCGTGAATTGGAATCGGATTCTAGAAGCGTTGCTCGATCTACAAGTCTCACCCTACTTGGTGCGTATACTAGCAAACTATCTCTCGGATAGAAGCCTGCTGTATGATACAGATGAGGGACCACAGGAATATAAAATAACAGCGGGTGTACCTCAGGGATCTGTATTAGGTCCGCTGTTATGGAATATAATGTATGATGGTGTGCTCAGGGTCAATGTACCGGAGGGGGTTAGAATCATTGGGTACGCAGATGATTTGGCAATAGTGGCCGTAGCTAAACATCTAGATGACCTGGAAAATATTTGCTCCCAAGCAATCCAAAGCATTAAATGCTGGCTAGATATATCCGGACTGAAACTAGCTGGACATAAGATGGAGGCAGTTTTTAATAAGCAGCCGCAAGAAAGTTGAGCACCTTGATTTGAAAATAGAAGGGCAAATAATCAGATCCAGTCCCTATATTAAATATCTTGGTGTTATACTCGACAGCAGGTTGAGCTTCAAGGAACACCGAGTGAAAAAACGGCAAGAGTATGCAAAGTTTTAGCGAGACTACTACCCAATGTTGGAGGACCCCGGCCCCACATAAGGAAACTCATAACCAGTGTCAACACCTCCATTATAATGTATGCAGCTCACATATGGGCAGGAGCCATACACACATGAGGGGAGTAAACTCCGCACATAGGCTAGCATCACTAAGAGTATGTTGTGCATTTCGAACGGTATCCGAAGATGCTATAAATATTTTGGACGCGAGGACGCCATCTGACATTGCAGCTAAAGAAAACGCTGCATTGCATAAGGTCTCCCAAGAGGATCGTCGGAGAATGCGGCCACAATTATAGCTCTCAAGCCTAAGAGAATGGCAATGAAGGTGGGATTCTTCCACCAAATGAAGATGGACGCACACCATGATACCTGATATAGAAACATGGGTGAAAAGAAAACATGGCGAGCTGAATTACCACTTGACTCAGCTAATATCAGGACAAGGATGCTTTCGGCAATACTTGCACAAGTATAAGCATGTGAACCACCCATACTGCTTGTATTGCGTACGCAAAATAGAAAATGCGGAACACGTACTCACAGAGTACGTGAGATTCGAGACCGCACGAACGATTTTGGAGAGACATATGAGACGGACAGTTACTCCGGGAGGAGTAATAGAATACATGCTTAGTTCAAAACAGAGATGGTCCATAACAAATGGTATTGTCTGTGAAATGATGAAGCAGTTGCGACGCGACGAGCGGAGTAACAGGTAAACTCCGTCCCGCCCCGCGATGGAATATCTGAAAGAAAGTTCCGCGGGGATCAACGGGAATATGAGCCTGGCGGGAGGTGTTTTAATCGGTAAAAACCCGGCATGTCTCTGAATCGGTCCAAAGGTATCTTTTGAAGATTTCCACCTTCCTACCGCAACCAAAACAATAGGCGGCATAACATTTACGTTGACATTATGTACCTATGATAGTGTTACTGCTTTACCCATGAGAGACGCACACGAACGCATCGACTTGCTCTGACACACAATGCTGCAAATGCGAGGTTCCTTGTCAACCGGTCGCATAATCTCGTCAATCTGAACCGCCTGCAGACGCTCTGATCTTTGTTCCATATACTTAGTGTGAGCATGTTAAAACACAGCACGGTGGATCCCCGGTTATGAACAAAGTGTTTACTTTTGCGCTGTTTCTCTTCTCATGAATGGGTTGTATCCTTAAAAATACAGTTAAATCTCAGTTTTGGAGGAAGAGCGTGTAGGCAGTCGATCTTCTGACGTTGGTGAAAGATAAACTCTAATTCGGCGGAGAACCGTTCAACAGAATTCGTTGTTGCTATTGTTAATTGAAGTTTCATCGTCATCATCGGCACTACCACCGGGATCCGGTCTTGGCCTTATTTAGCAAGTCTCTCCACTGGTATCTGGTCTATATCCGAGACTTGTTAAATTACCCATAATAATTTGTTTTTCCGGGCAAAATTATTAGCCTTGCGCCAACTTTTCTCAGGATGTCGCTGCATGCATTGGTTCACTACTTGGGGGGTGCCAAACTAGCTATCCGGGGGTGTCACGTGGAAACTGCATGTCAACTTGGATTGAACGGGGATAAGGATCGTCTTGGCCTTCACCGGGTTGAAATCAAAGATTTTGACCTGTATGTTCTGAATCCCACAGTTTAGGTAGCGAGGTACTTTTAAACAGGTTAGTTGACATGACTTTCCGAAATAGACAATATATTGTAGAATATTTTGAATAGCAAACTTACTACCACCCTATCCTGAGGAACGGTGACAGAGCAGAGCACCCGGAGGAAACTTAGACTCTACTTCAGCTTGACATTTGTTTGCTTTTTTACTTACTATTAAAACCGTGAAAGAATAGCAAACCTGGGTGGAGGCTTAGACCCTTAATTAGGTGTAATGTCATTTGTTTGTTTTTGTGAAATGTAGAACGGTGACAAGGTCTTTGTCAATCTACAAATACCACGCCATTTGTGCCACCAAATACTCAATATATTATCTAGACTTTATATCGATGAAGTATTTTTTTAGTAGGAAGTAAGAATCAGTCCATAAATCTCTACTTCACTGACAATGTTCAATCAAAATATCGGTGTGCTACTACCGACACTTTTTTATATCGAACAGAAGGGCATTTGATAACATTTGACAAACGACAGCTCTTAGACACACATAACAACAACTTAATTAATTATAAGATGATCCACATCATGGCGAATGCAGATATGGTTATCGGAGATTACATGAATCACGGAGATGACATGAATAATGTTGTGAGGTTAACAGCGTGATTTGAGATTTAATAAATGACGACAATGATAGTTTTGCACCAGTACAATAACACATCGATAAGCAGCTTACCCGGTATTTTGAAAAATGTTTCCCAACTGGATATCCCACAACGGAGGCCAAAGCAAACTTTTGGGTAAAACCTCTAATCATCAAATGAAAGCCATAACACTATTGCGTGCAAATAGCAGGACTCTGAAAATGCTCATACTGAAAGGGAGCTCCCGAAAATTTAGACGAGAAGTGCAATACATCTCCATCCATCAATGGCCTCTAGATAAGATCATCTGATAGCTCTCAACCCCATTAGTGTTGAAATACGATAACACTTGATGTGCAGAGTTTTATCAACAACCGGAAGGTATATGTCATGATTAGAAGCAAACTTCTAGAGCACTTGTAACTTTAAGGCACATTTGACATAAGAAATTCTAAATATCGTCTTCAAGTGTACCATAAACACGATGTTCTTCATATATTTGTTGGGAATCGTTACGAAATATACCCAGTGAAAACAGATTCCTCACCATGTTTAGAAAGTGCTTCATAAGAGTAGATTTACAAGTGGCATACGTTTATATACGAAGAGTTACTTAGTTGTTTAGCTAGATCTTATGACTAGAAGCCAATGAAATATGTACTTTAATGAGGAACTAACTATAAGAGATTCTCAAGTGTGTTACTTGAAATAATGGACCAAGTTTTCTGACTCAGATACAAATAATGTATAGGATTAAAGTGAAAATACAGACAAATAGTAGAAAACCATATAGAAAAAAATCGATATATCGGTATAGTATAAAATATAAAGTGTCGGGTGACAGAGCCACTAAATCACCGCTGGAGTCTTAACTGGTTGACCGGTAGAGTGGCGAACTTATTGGACAAATTGATCACCACAGTGGTGATGAACAGAATACAGTTATAACTGAACGATTCCTCATCATAACGTTGGCGAGAATTGTCAAAGAGTAAGTATTCGCTGGTGGTAAATTTTGCGTGTAACGGATGGAGCAAATAATGTAGTCACTAGTCGCAACAAAAAAATGCAACTAAGCAAAGAAACAAAGAAAATCAGGAATCAGGACTTTATACAGATCTAGTTATCAGGTAAAATTCCCACATTTTGGAGTACGAGTGAATTATCGTGTACAACACCAAAATTTTCCACTGCAAATCCATAGTCTCACCTGTTTGGCGTAATTGCGAAGGCCAAAGCGAATGTTCACGACTCCATGGTCATGCCTTGTATTTGGTGAGACTGTAGCGGTTCTTTAATACATTCCCAAAGAACCCTCCATCCTCTTAAATGAACCACATTCCAAACCCACCATACCTACCTGCAATTTTGGGCAGCGTAAGCTACCCTTCATTCTCTTTCACCTGAAAGTTAAACCTCATTAAGGCATGCATCACATTGAATTTTTCTGTTTATGAACCGTACCATATCTCCATCGGCTCGGCTTGTCAGCAATTATAAAAGATAAATACTAGCTGGCCAGCGTAATTGTTGACATAGCCGTAGCCGATGGTTTCTTGCTACGGTTCATATCCATTTATTGCCCCAGTCCCAAGGTTCGCAACACTTGCGACCAATTTCCTTTGTCGGTTATCTACCGATCGTGGGATTTGGGCACTAGTACGATTGACGTTAGACAATCATACCCCAGATAATGCCGAACGATGCTCCGGCCTGTAAAACAAACAAAAGCTACCATAGCCTAGGCCATAGGCGAACAAACCATCGGTTTGCTTATCGCCACGAAAAATCTATAGCCTACAATGGCATTACCCATGAACGCCTAAGTAAACACGATGTGCAGATCATCGTGAACCTTGAAATAGCGTTTTTGTGTATCTTGAAGCAAAAACCTATTTCGTTCTCAGGCGCAGGTCATCTAAGATTTATGACCCTCGAAATAGCGTTTCTGTTTATTTAGGACACAGGAACCTATTTCTCTCTTCGGCGACTACGCTATCGCGTACCTCATATTGCCTGCTATTCATTCCATGTGTATTCAGGTCTTTCTCGTCGTTGCCGATATCCAGGCTGAAGGGCAACGTACTTGTGCTATACGCACACATACACAATCCTCCCCTATTGATGAAATTCGCGGGCATCGAACTGATAAATGGAAATCACGTTGGAGTCAGATATCATCGTCACGAGAGTGCACACGCACTATACGCGCCTATTCAGGTTTTGTACAATATTCAAAGTCGAGTTTGTAATCGAGTACACCTTAATGTATGTTATGATTAACGCAACTAATAAAGCAAATTTCAAATACTTAATAAGGAAACTCGCGCGTTTTATTTCCCCGGTAATCGTTCTGAAGTATTAATCCAGTGTGTTTGGTTTTGCTCCTATTCCTCGCGGAACAATTTAGTGCACCGTCTATCGCTGTGGGGTATTTCGCTTAACCTGCGTCCGTGCTGACGCTCCTGGTAAATACCACCCACAAGACCACCTCGGTGTAGTGTCAGTCAAAACCGACTGCAATAACCAGAGCCCCTCGATATCGAATATTATTTAAACCGATTATTGCAAGACAAACGGCCATCATGTGAGGCATTACAAAGGGATTTCGTGGTATGACAATGTTCGAACATATTGCAAAAGTATTCAAAATATTGTGACGCATATGACAGTCAGTACTGGAATATTCGGGAAAGTCCAAAACAAAGTACTGGAAAACTGGAGACTATGGATAATAGAACATTCAAGATTATGGAACGAACGGAAACGAAATACCGAATCAGAATGTGGGGAACTGGTATAAATACGTCGCACACAACTCATGGGGACAAGTAGAAAGTAATAAGTCTCGAGTGAGAAGCAAGCGATAAGTAAGAAGTAAAATACGCAATAAGTACGGAAGCGATAAGTCAAGAAATCGTTGTGTACGGTAAAAGTAACGGTTGTGGTTAACGGACTAATAAAATATTAATATTAATTCCAAAATCGATTTAACGGCTCTTATTTATTCAAAATAATTAATCCAGCGAACCCCAAGCTCGCTACAATATACTTCGAAGTATTGAAATGGCAAGTCCTATCCCGCCCACTGCATATTCCAGATATTGCTTGCTTCCTCTGACTAGGACTTGCTTCGGAAAATGGTTCCTGACCAGACTGACAAGCACGTCTGTTGTTATGAAGAAAAACAAAATTCAATCGATTCAATTGATGACCTTTTTTTTTTTAAGCGTAGGAAGAAAGTGATGAAAGTAAATTTCTAGAGTTAGTACTGTGGTTATTTGTCAAAGTTGTGTCTTTATCTTCTATCCTTCCTCGGGTTGTTGACAAAAACACACCTCTCACCAGCTATTAGTTTATTTATTTATGACTTTTAATTTAGTTGTGTACACTTCTTTCTAATTACTTATACTATTATTAATTAGTAAGTTTATTACATAAGACTCCAAATTAGTTAATTCGTTGTATTAACACACTAGCTTGAATTTATTAAATAAGACTCCAACTTAGTTAATTCGTTGTATTAACACACTAGCTTAAGTTTGTTAAATAATACTCCAACTTAGTTAATTCGTTGTATTAACACACTAGCTTAAGTTTATTAAATAATACTCCAACTTAGTTAATTCGTTGTATTAACACACTAGCTTAAGTTTAGTAAATAAGATCGCGTTAGTTCAATTCGGGGTACGTTGAATTAAATCGTTAACTAAAGTTTCTAAAACGAGATTTCACATTAGTTCAATTCGGGGTACGTTGAATTAAATCGCTCCTGCCGGGTTGGATCACAAACTATTTCAGACTGTATTAAATTAACGCACAAGTTCAACGATCCCTTGGGACGGCCCAAGAGGGATGTTAATTAACGTGAGGGCGCGACCTGCCCTCACGGAATCCGAACCGAGATTAAATTATTTCATCGAAGCGATAGGATACCAAAATCCCATCATCGCTTCGATAACCATATTTGTTATTCTCTTTTGCTTAGATGCTACTCGAAAAGGGGGTGGAAATATACACACAATGATTGCTTTCGCTGCTCATCGTGTGCGTCCGCAAGTATGCAAACATTGCATAAGTCCCCTTTAAAAGTTCGCAGCAGGTGCGAGTATATCAATAGCAAAAGGGTTGAAATGTTTACACGATCAGTGGCTACGAGTAGCGTGATGCTGATCGTGTGCATGTTGTTGGTGTATCCTCGCAGTCGAACTCTAATGGTAATTTTCCATTTGCGAATTCGATTGCTGGGGCGCCAGCCGGATGCCCTCATGTATCGGTCGTTCGATGTGGGCATGCTTGCTAAGGCAAAATACCTTTTTCTGCTGGTGTGCAGCTGGCGTGCAAGAGGATATCGTGTAGATATTGCACAGGCAATATTGGTTGGTTGGTTGGTTGTTACCAAATTACTTGAAGAATACAGCGTTTGATGCCGCTGGAATTTTGCTTCAGCGCGACTTAATGTTTCGCAGGGTTTTCTTGTATTTTGCAGGTACAGTACAGAAGGTAAGTACAAGCCTTTTAATGTATTTCAGGGACTGTTACCTTGTATACCTGCAAGGTAAGTAGTGGCGTTCAATGGAACTGCCACGGTACTTGTTTCTCTTTTGTTGTATGCCCTATTTGGGGGTTTTTCCCTAGATTGTGGGACGATGAGTGCTGGCTCGGGAGAATCGCCACAGTACTATGCACAGACTTTTGGTCGAAGATTTCGCCAAAAAGCAAGGCCGGCCATAAATAACATGGCACTGTTAGATTCTGTAAAGATCTGTTAAAGACAACTCGAAGGACTACTCAATTCACGTAATAGAATTGAACTCTAAATGACGGCAACACGTGGAACCTAATATAATGTGGCAGAGTGCAATGTGGTTAAAGTTACAGAAGCCTCGCCACTCTACCACCATTTTCAAACGAACATCAAACATGTGGTAATCGATTCGCAGCCAGAACACATACTGAAGCGAAGCTAACACATTGAACTTTTACACGACTATTGAGGAAACGGCAAGTATCGTCATGCCACAATCCACCAGGGGATAGAAATGCGATTTGGAATTTCAGACGAGCAGTCTGTTAGAAGAGGAAAATCGGCCACCATGTGAAAAAGCCCTAAACTACCTAAAATCATGACTTATTCATTTCATTACATACCTGCTCTGAATGATTGTCTATTATCTGATGTGCTAATAGTGTCCCTTGCAGGACCAATTAAATGCTCGTGCTGAACAACCACTAATGCCCACACAAACACTTCTCGTTGATTATTGAAATGTCCATATGGCGAATGTGTGTACAAAAATGTTTTCTCTTTATCGTCATGGTTGAGACTGAACAATGTTTTGTTTACAACATTTACACAATAAGCAGCCCTGTTAGTAGGGCGCTAGAATATACTCACAGCCAAGCCGGCTTGTCGTAGGAGGCGACTAAAGGGCGGGTGGTAGGTGGGGTCTCAAAGCCCTGTCGCCGGTAAAATACCACTCAATCAAGCTATGGGCTCCGTGAAATGGTGGGGATAAATCCCTGGCCATCTTTCGGGCCTTGGCTGATGGACCGGTTCGAGAAAAGGTTGGTTTAGGTGGTAGTCGGTCCCAAGGTGAGATACCACCCGCCACGCTGTACATTCCGCGATATCGTCGGGAAAAATCTTCGACTATGTTTCGGATGTATGACTGATGGCCCGGGCTGAAATGGAGATAAGCCATGATGGTAGCTTCTGATATAAAGAATTCCGGAGGTAAACTAGTTTCCCATTCGGATCTCCGGGGGGAACTATGTCAGGGGTAACATCATGCAGATATTATGATAAATAACCGAACTTTAAAAAATTCGTCATCGGATAATCGGTGTTGCTCTCGAGGCTCTGTCGACGCTCGACTGGTAACGGCACTTTGCAACATCAAGGTCATCGGTTTCACCAAAACGAATGTAAACACCGCCCACCAATATTTGCAAACAGCGAAACCTGATATCCTTGCCCTAACTGAGACCCAGGTCGATTCTAATCCATTGATTCGACATACCTTCGTTGCTCAGGATACGACTTACATTCGAGATTCCGTTTTAAGGGCGGAGTCTGCGTCTTCGCGCGGCCCGATCTAGCTTGCCAGAAGATAGAGGCGTTGGAATCCAATAACATGGGCATCATATAATTGAGTGTCGTGCTGAGGAATTCTGTTAAATTTCTTTGTTGTCTTTACCGCTCCCCGACTGACGATCGACCAGCGACATTTTTTGAACCTCTTTCACGTACCGTCGACTGGATACAGATCAACCACCCGGCTTCTGAAATTATCCTCCTTGGCGATTTTAATGTGCACAATTCCGGTTGGTTGGTACATTCTAACAGAACCGATGAGGCTGGGAGACTGGCAGAGATGTTCGTTATTAGCCGCAATTTGACTCAACCCGTGGAGAATCCTACGCGAGTGCCGAATGTTCGAGGTGATTCTGCGAACACCCAGGATCTGTTTTTGATATCCGAACCGAGTATTTATATCGTAGAGGTCGCAGATCACTGCCGGGCATCGGTCGCGCAACCACTTGCATTTCAAGCGGATAACCGGCCCAGGCAACTTCCCCATGTAGGGAGGTATGGGGCAGCTAACCTGGCCGATTTGCGATATTTTTCCGCATTCTTTCCATGGTCGGAGGTGTGCTTTGGGGACTCCGATGTTAACGCTTGCGCGGGGTCGGTCACAGAGATTATTCTTCTCGGGATGGAGATCTAAATTCCACATTCCATCAAATAAGGTTCAGGCTTGGTTTGATAAAAAATGCAAGCAGATTACAGCGGCAAAAAATGGAGCTTTAAACAATGGCGCTCCAATCCCACCGATGTTAACAAAACGAATTTTGTTGGAAACAGAAACGTGTGCATTATCTAAAGTGATGGAAAAAGTCATCAATCCCGATTTAGTTAAGTATTTAGAGTGCAACGGACTTCTGAATGATCGTCAAAATGGATTCCGTGGCAGGCAGTCCACGGGAGACCTTTTGACACTTATAACCGATATATGGACATCTACTATTGAGGGGCATGTTGACTCAAGGAGGGTCACATTGGATATCTCCAAGGCTTTTCGACCGCGTCTGGGCATTGCTGAGCAAATTTCGTTCATATGGACTTTCGCAACAGCTTTGCGACTGGACGAAGAGCTTCCTCGAAAATCGATCGATCTGGGTTGTTGTGGATGGCGAGTGTTCGGATGTGTATCCTGTTAATTCGGGGGTGCCCCAAGGTTCTATTTTGGCTCCAACCTTGTTCTTGCTTCACATAATTGATTTGTTGTAGACAACGGATAACAAAGTGTTCACTTTTGCGGATGATAGTACGCTTGTTTCCTCCTTTTCGAGTAGTCGGCCGATTGGTGCATCAACGTCGCACCAGCTGAGATGTAGACAGATTGACTCTCTGAATCAGGATCTGAATAAGATCGTGCAGTGGGGAAGGGCCAATCTCGTCGACTTCAATGCAGCGAAGATACAATATACAACATTCACAAAGAAAAGTGGATCATCGGTTCCGGAGTTGATGATGAATGGTCAGGCTCTCGAATCTGGGGAAAGCTTGAAATTGCTCGGCGTCACGGTCTGTGGGAATGTATTGTGGCATAAACACCCGTCGAACAGCGCCAGGTCAGCCTCAGGAAAACTGAGCTATCTTTTTAGAGCCAAGAAATATTTTACTCCGGCCCAACCTCTTCTCCTCTATAAATCCCAAATAAGACCCGCGCTCGAATATCGCTCTCATGTTTGGAACTGTGCTCCTAAGCATATCCTCGGCGTACTTGAGAGCATACAGAGACGAGCGATCTAGCTTATCGGGAACTCGGCCCTGACGTCGGGACTTCAGTCGCTATCACATTGAGGGTGCGTAACTGACCTCTGTCTGTTTTACAAATATTATCACAGGTACTGTTCTTCGGAGATTCCTGGTGTTGTTCCGCGCAATTTGGTTTATATGCGCTCTACAGGACAATCCGACGGATCACACCAGTTTGCAGTTGATCTCCCGACTCGTCGGCGCGAACATCTCTGCATCATAACTTGTTCCGTTACAGAGCGGGGAAGCTGTGGAATTCCCTTCCCGCGCAAGTGTTCCCGCAGCGTTACAACCTGCAACTGTTCAAAAAGAACTGCAACAGTTATTCGGTGGCATCTTCGGGGGCCCACTCGGCGCTATAGATTCGCCTCTCCCAAGAGTGGTGTATTAAAAAAATAAAAATAAAAAAAATTCCTTGTTATGGTGCAGCTTCTGCTTTATGATTGCTACCCTATGTTGGAACAAACGCCTGTTTGCAATTACGGCGGCGAACTACCTCTAAGTCCTAAAGTTTTTAGTTTGGGAGCGATAACTACGAGAATATCTAAAAGCTGCTATGTCAACACCTTTTGTGTGGCACGCTGATAATTCTTTGCAAAACTGTGTACTAAATTACTAAGTGTTGGACAGCTACAATGTTAAGCACAGGCTATATTCTTCGGAGATTCCTGGTGTTGTTCCGCGCAATTTGGTTTATATGCGCTCTACAGGACAATCCGACGGATCACACCAGTTTGCAGTTGATCTCCCGACTCGTCGGCGCGAACATCTCTGTCTCAAAGCTCGTTCCGTTACAGAGCGGGGAAGCTGTGGAATTCCCTTCCCGCGCAAGTGTTCCCGCAGCGTTATAAGCTCCTACTGTTCAAAAAGAACTGCAACAGTTATTCGGTGGCATCTTGGGGGGCCCACTCGGCGCTATAGATTCGCCTCTCCCAAGAGTGTTGTATTAAAAAAATAAAAATAAAAAAAATTCCTTGTTATGGTGCAGCTTTTGCTTTATGATTGCTACCCTATGTTGGAACAAACGTCTGTTTGCAATTGCGGCGGCGAACTACCTCTAAGTCCTAAAGTTTTTAGTTTGGGAGCGATAACTACGAGAATATCTAAAAGCTGCTATGTCAACACCTTTTGTGTGGCACGCTGATAATTCTTTGCAAAACTGTGTACTAAATTACTAAGTGTTGGACAGCTACAATGTTAAGCACAGGCTATATTCGATTCCAGAAATCATTTAGGCATGGTCCGATAGCTAAAATTCTTTTTTGTGCAAAGTAGGCTGACTACCATTTCGTGTGAAACATTCAATTGGTTAGCAATAACGAATTTGTTTAATCTGTAGTGCTCGAAGAAGCCCTACCATTTCCCTCCCACATACATATTTATCATCATCGGCACTACAACCGGGATCCTTATTTAGCAAGTCTCTCTACCGGTGTCCGGTCCTTGTTCGAGACTTTTGTTTTGTCCATAATAATTTTTTTTTTCGGGCAAGGTTATTAGCCCTGCGCCAATCTTTCTCAGGATGTCGCTGCAGACATTGCTCCACTACTTGGCGGGTGCCAGGGGTGTAACGTGGAGACTGCATGTCAACTCGGATTGAACAGGGACAAGGATCGTCCTTTCCTTCGCTGGGTTGAAAGCAGAGACTTTGCCCTGTATCCAATTCCCCTTTTGCTATCTTTCGAACTTTATTCACGCTATTTCCGAGTTCACTTAGCTCTGGCTTGGCCTTTATGAACTTCAGTATATCCGCATATGTTTTTTCCCCGGTTTTGGATATTATTAAAGCGTCCGGGCGTCCCCTCTTTTTTCATAGTGTTGGCCTCCTCAGTATCACCCTTTGGAGCCTCTTCACCCCCCAAGCTCGCATCCCCCTTCCTGCCCCCCTGGCCAATTGTAATCCAATTGTAATTGGCTGACACATCATTGATCTGCCCCGGGACCCTTCTTACGTCTTTGTGCGAGCTTTGTTTTGGTTGGATTTACAAGTTTCCACCGCTTACTTCACCAGGCGCAGATGGTTTCTTTAAGCGATTTTCCACTTCCTTATCATAAAGGCGATCTCGACTAAGTCTCGCACAGCATTAGTAATATGCCTTTGCTTTTTAATTTTGGGGCACTGTATCATCACCAAACTGTGCCTTCAATCGAGAAAAAATTTCCGAGGGTTTAACGTCTTCATTTGTTCAAAATTTTATAATAATCCGTTGCGCAACAGACTTATGTACCTCTCGCTCGCTCATGTCTGTACTGACTACAAATTCGAGCACGACCGCTAGCCAAGCTGGTTCCCCTACGTTTCATAAACCAAATAACAGCCACGCACACGATTATCTAGCCCACAACCTGTTGCTAAGCAAAAAGGTAGAATTACCGTTTGTATTTGATTCACCCTTGTATCACCGAACAGCTTCATGGTGACCTTTTTCTTTTTCCACTAATTTTTCTGGGATTTCTTCATTATCATTTATTAGCATATTTGCTTTAACTCTATACACTATTTGTATGTGCGTCAGAAAACTTGGTCCATTATTTCAAGTAACACACTTGAGAATCTCTTATACTTGGTTCCTCATTAAAGTAGATATTTCATTGGTTTCTAGTCATAAGATCTAGCTAAATAACTAAGCATATCTTGGTATGTAAACGTATGCCACTTGCAAATCTACTCTCATGAAGCACTTTCTAAACATTGTGAGGAATCAGTTTTCATTGGTTATGTTTCGTAACGATTCCCAACAAATATATAAAGAACATAATGTTCACACTTGAAGTCGATATTTAAAATTTCCTATGCCAAATGTGTCTCAAAGCTACAAGTTCTCTAGAAGTTTGCTTCTAATCATGACATACACCTAACTCTTCCGGTTGTTGATAAAACTCTGCACATCAAGTATTACCGTATTTCAACGCTAATGGGATTTGAGAGCAATCAGACGATTTTGTCTAGAGGCCATTGATGGGAGAATTGTCTTATTGACACAGATTAGCAAAGGATGTGCCGAATGCAGATCAGGGTATTTAGGCAAGTGTCAAGAAAAAATCATTAAGTGGACTCTGAAGACAGACAGTCGACCACGAGACTATGTCCTGAAAAATGAAATACCTCGATTGCACTTTGAGGAAAATTGTGGTAATGGCGATAGGGCATTCACATTTTATCGCCTTTTCCGTCATTGAATTGTTGTATTGCACTTCTCGTCTAAATTTTCGGGAGCTCCCTTCCAGTATGAGCATTTTCAGAGTCCTGCTATTTGCACGTAATAGTGTTATGGCTTTCATTTCATGATTACAGATTTTACCCTAAAGTTGCTTTTGGCCTACGTTGTGGGAAATCCCTTTCAAACAAGTTGGGAAACATTTTTCAAAATACCGGGTAAGCTGCTTATCGATGTGTTATTGTACTGGTGCAAAACTATCATTGTCCTTATTTATTAAATCTCAAATCACGCTGTTAACCTCACAACATTATTCATGTCATCTCCGTGATTCATGTAATCTCCGATAACCATATCTGCATTCGCCATGATGTGGATCATCTTATAATTAATTAAGTTGTTGTTATGTGTGTCTAAGAGCTGTCGTTTGTCAAATGTTATCAAATGCCCTTCTGTTCGATATAAAAAAGTGTCGGTAGTAGCACACCGATATTTTGATTGAACATTGTCAGTGAAGTAGAGATTTATGGACTGATTCTTACTTCCTACTAAAAAAATACTTCATCGATATAAAGTCTAGATAATATATTGAGTATTTGGTGGCACAAATGGCGTGGTATTTGTAGATTGACAAAGACCTTGTCATCGTTCTACATTTCACAAAAACAAACAAATGACATTACACCTAATTAAGGGTCTAAGCCTCCACCCAGGTGTGCTATTATTTCACGGTTTTAAAAGTAAGTAAAAAAGCAAACAAATGTCAAGCTGAAGTAGAGTCTAAGTTTCCTGCGGGTGTTGTGCTCTGTCACCGTTCCTCAGGATAGGGTGGTAGTAAGTTTGCTATTCAAAATATTCTACAATATATTGTCTATTTCGGAAAGTCATGTCAACTAGCCTGTTTAAAAGTACCTCGCTACTGTAGGGAGACAGAATTGTGGAGGAGAGGAAAAAGGTAGCTGGTGCTATTCACCTGCGAAAAGAGGTCACTGATCCCCAGCGAATGGCGTATCTGGGGAAAGTGAATAGGACGCTGACTTGGCTTGGGAAATCTGATCATGGGAGCTAAATTAAATACTTTGATAATTTCCCAAACGTTTCATTTGATCAGACTATGCCGTTGCTAACCGACATGAAACGATTTCCGGTGGAAATCTCATGGGTTAGCGAAATGGAGTTGCCATATGGCGAAAAGGTAGCTGAATTCAATTATGCATTACTACCATAGAATAATGAATTCAGCTACGCATCCGTTATTGAAATATGTTTTACAGGTGGAATAGCTTGTAAGGGAAATAAGGGTAGAAATGACGCGCTGAAAGCGGTCGACATAACGTATGAAATTGTGGGTTGGTTCTCCATGTGGTATAGAGGAACATTCTCAGACGATTCTCTTGGGAGACCTTATGCAATGCACCGTTTTCTTTAGCTACAATGTCAGGTGGTGTTGTAGCGGTTCTTTAATACATTCCCAAAGAACCGTCCATCCTCTTAAATGAACCACCTTCCAAACCCACCATACCTACCTGCAATTTTGGGGCAGCGTAAGCTACCCTTCATTCTCTTTCACCTGAAAGTTAAATCTTAAGGCATGCATCACATTGAATTTTTCCGTTTATAATCCGTACCATATCTCCATCGGATCGGCCTGTCAGCAATTATAATAGATAAATACTAGCTGGCCAGCGTAATTGTTGACATAGCTGAAGCCAATGGTTTCTTGCTACGGTTCATATCCATTTATTGCCCCAGTCCCAAGGTTCGCAACACTTGCGACCAATTTCCTTTGTCGGTTATCTAGCGATCATGGGATTTGGGCACTAATATGATTGACGTTAGACAATCATAACCCAAATCATGCTAACAATGCTCCGGCCTGTAAAACAAACAAAAGCTACCATAGCCTAGGTCATAGGCGAGCAAACCGTCGGTTTGCTTATCGCTACGAAAAATCTATAGCCTACAATGGCATTAGCATGAACGCCTAAGTAAACACGATGTGCATATCATCGTGACCCTTGAAATAGCGTTTTTGTGTATCTTGAAGCAAAAACCTATTTCGTTCTCAGGCGCAGGTCATCAAAGATTTATGGCCCTCGAAATATTGTTTCTGTTTATTTAAGACACAGAAACCTATTTCTCCCTTCGGCGATTTTTCGCCATCGCATATCTCTATAATACCAATTCATTGCACCAGCCCATGTTTATTTAGGTGCATTTTCGTCGTTGTCGATATACAGGCTGAAGGGCAACGTACATATCCCATACGGACACATATAGAATCCTCCCACACCAATGTAATCCACTCCGTGAATCTGGCAGATATGGATGGTTTCTGAGAGTCAGATTTCTATCCCCACAGCGGACAGTCGCACCCGCTTGTAGTAGTAGCCAATTTCGTTTTCCACCGATATACGGAAGTGAGTCGGAGTTAAGTGACTTTTTGTCTCATACGTGTACTAAACAATGTCGAGCGAGTGTCGTGTTACCCCCTATTTTGCGCGAGTCCTATAATATAGCGGCATATTTGCCAGCGATTGACAGAGACACAGTGTTAATGTAAATTCAACCTAACTGTAGTTCACCAGAATTAATTATTAATGTTAAAAGACACGGTGTAACGTGGAATTGAATTAAATGAATATTGTGTAACTAAAACAATCGACTAGTTTTATTAATTGACTTTCACAGGTGCTCAGTGTTAAACTCCGGCGTCTTACTGGTTTATTCCTCCTCGGCGAACAATTTAAATTGAATTACCGGGGTGGTTTTATTCGTTTGGTCATTTGGTGGAACAATTCGTGGTGTGTATGTGAAACAGTATCCGTGTTGACATACCTACGTACAACCCCACAGTGTCTTCCCGGCCAAAATATTTATAGCATCTTCGGATATCGTTCGGAATGTACAACATACTCTTAGTGATGCCCCTCATGTACGACTTATACTGAACAGCTCCTGCCCATATGTGAGCTGCGTACATTATAATGAGGGTGTTGACACTGGTTATGAGTTTCCTTATGTGGGGCCGGGGTCCTCCAACATTAGGTAGCAATCTCGTTAAAAATTTGGCTTACTCTTGCCGTTTTTTCACTCGTTTTTCTCAGGTGTTCCTTGAAAGTCAACCTGTTGTCGAATATCATCATCATCATCATAATCATCATCATCATAGGCACTACAACCGGGATCTGGTCTAGGCCTCATTTAGCAAGTCCTGAGGCTCGTTAAATTTTCCATAATGATTTGTTTTTTTCCGGGCAAGGTCATTCGTCCTGCGTTGTCGATATTTAATATAAGGACTGGATCTGATTATTTGTCCTTCTATTTCCAAATCAAGGTATTCAAGTTTCTTGCGGTTGCTTATTAAAACTGCCTCCGCCTTATGTCCAGCTAGTTTTAGTCCGGATATATCTAGCCAGCATTTAATGCTCTGGATTGCTTGGGAGCAAATATTCTCCAGGTCATCTAGATGTTTAGCTACGGCCACTATTGCCAAATCATCTGCGTACCCAATGATTCTATCCCCCTCCGGTACATTGACCCTGAGCACACCATCATACATTATATTCCATAACAGCGGACCTAATACAGATCCCTGAAGTACACCCGCTGTTATTTTATATTCCTGTGGTCTCTCATCTGTATCATACAGCAGTCTTCTATCCGAGAGATAGTTTGCTAATATACGCACCAAGTAGGGTGAGACTTGTAGATCTCGCAACGCTTCTATAGTGCCTTACCGGTTGATCTACCTTTTCGGAATCCATATTGCGATTCAAAGAGCCCCGATGTCCCCTCAGTAAGTTGTTCCAGGCGAGTGGCAACTACTCCCTCAAGCAGTTGTCCAACATGCACAACGGGCGATAAGACGACGGCGCCTCTGGCTTCTTGGCCCCTTTTGGAATAAGCACAAGCCGCTGTTCCATCATTTGGAAAATTGTCCTGTTTGAAGGCAGGTTGTGAAGAGATTGCTGAAAACTTTTTTGTTAAAACAGTCTTCACTACAGCGTTAGGGATACCATCCAGTCCCGGGGTCTGCCAAGAGCACCTCTTCGGTGGTCACGGAAGGTATCTCTCCTTCAGTGATACTCCACTCATCTTGCACTCTCAACACCTCATCACACTGTGGGAAGAGAACAGCAACGATTCTGGCCGTGTCAGTTTTACTTTTTTGTATTTGACAACTGTTGTTCTGCTGCCTATTGGTATTATGATGTTGATGTTTGTTTATTGTATTTGTGGAGCAATAGCTTCAAACGAGTTGGATCCGAGTGAGCAGTGAACCAAATTATTCTGCGTAGATAGATTATATGAATTTCATGCCACCGATGGGGGGCACCTTTCATCTCTCTGCTGAGCGAGAGGGTGAAGTGCTTTTACCATAGCAGCAATGGTGGGCACATTTCATCCCTCTACTGAGCGAGAGGGTGAAGTGCTTTTAACATAGCCTCTTTTGTGGTGCTTTAAAGGTGTTGGAGAAACCACGAAAATGGTTCAGTTGGAAGTTAACTACATTGACTTCATAACATATTAAGGTTAGGTAGTAATCCGTGCCTTTCGATGGGTTTATTTTCAAATTAAATAGGTAAATGTTTAGCGAAGCAGTTTTTCTCATGTTACATAATAACAGTTGTTAGGTCGGCTTATTCTAAAAAGCAACTGAAGTTCCACTGCCATTCGCTTCATTCGGAGCCATCTACCCACATGATTCTTTTGATTGATCTTTGTCATTTTGCTTCATGTTTATGGATAATTCAATGTGTATTGTTTATTTTAACGGCCTTGCACTTACAATGATTGCGTTTACAATAAAATTGTAAATAACGGATTAAGCGTGATTATTCAGTAGATTGCGCAACTCACTTCAGCGTACAGGCATGATACTAGTGACAATTTCAATTTGGAACCTGTATAAAGTCACCTTCACATTTGCTTGAATATGTTATGATTTCGTCGCTATTGGGCCTCTTTATTTATCCATACTTCATCGACCAAGTTTTGACTTTTAGTAAGGTTCCTGTTTGCATGTAGAAAGTTTATTTAAGAATTAACTAATCGGCAAATGATGCACAGACAATGGCGTGCACTATTAACCGTTTAAAGTTGTTAAAGTTTGGGTGATAAAAAGAATACCCGATTCAGTTGAAAGGGCAACCAAGTTAAGGCGAGTTGTTGATAGTTTAAGAAGTGAAAAAATATAAAATTGAAATAACAATTAAATTAAAACTTCTGGAACTGTTTGGATTCCAATCGACTTTGAAGAGCCTCTAGTTGGCGTCGAGCTTCACATTGGGGGAAATTGTTCATATCGTAGTACTGGGGAGCCAGTGTAAGAAGCCATTCGGGTTTGATATCTGTTACTGTGCGAATATAATTCTTTGTAATCAAAACGAACTCATTGTAGATTACCCAATCACGTTTATGATCTATACAAGTCTACGGGTGCAACTGGACAATTTGGTTGTCCTTTATGGTCAAATATTGACCTGTTCGCTCTAAATGTGCTATTTGCATGAAGAACCCTTGAACTAATGCCTTTCGAATGTTTATATAGTAATCCTTAGACGTGAACTCAGTACTAGTTTGTTTTAGGCTAAAGCGATCCATGATCCGAGCCAATTGTTGGCGAACATTATCAGCAGATTTTAGAGAACGGTAATTAATGAAGTTCTCATAACACCAATTGGATTCTTCATTACTCTGCTTAAAAGCATGGTACACATTCAGCAGGGTTAGATGGTCTCCATCGATATGGGCGAAACGCATTTTGGCTTCATCGGCAGCTTTTTTGGCCTCATTTGGTCGAACGAAACACTGAGGGACCGACAATATAGCCGTTATGGATAAAATCTCATTGGAACAATTATGTTGGCAACTAGCTATTAGCATTTTAGCCAATTGTGGATCCAATGAAAACTCCGCATTAGTGTTTCCGGTGCTGGCGGATCCATAAAATCAAAATGAACTAAATCATCTATACCAAGTTTTTTTAATTGAAGCACAACAGTTCCTAAATTGGAGCGTAAAATGTCTGCGTATGTATTATCCTGCATTTCATTATTATATGCCTTTCCCGTGTACAACCTGAAGCACTTGCCGGGTCTTGTACGACCCGCCCGACCTGCTCTTTGTTGGGTTGAAGCTTTGCTAATCGGTGACACTAGCAAACTCTCCAATCGAATACGAGGATTGTATACTTTTTGTTTGGCAAATCCTGGGTCAATTACAAACACAACACCGTCAATTGTTAAAGATGTTTCAGCAATATTTGTCGACACAACAACCTTGCGGCCAATTGCTCCATTTGCTTTTTTTCGGTGGAGTCGGTTCAAAGATTCTCTGTTGAAGATTTGGCGGAAGTGTAGAATACAAGGGAATGCACTTTAGTTCACCAACTTCTGGCCCTAAATTGTCGGCATCACGTTTAATCCTTTTACATGCTTCTTCAATTTCCTCCTGGCCAGTAAGAAACATCAAAATATCTCCTTCGATATTCTCACACAGATGTGTTTGTATAACAGTTCGATTAGCAGTTTCTAAGTAATCACGTTCCGGTTCTGGAGTATAGAATATTTCGACTGGGTGTGTTCGAAACAGTTCTCCTGATGCGTGTGATTCAATTAAGATTTGGCTTTCATTTCCACCTTCATCAAACCAATACTGTAAGATATACCGAATTTTCTCCTTGTAACATCCTATATTTCATATCGTATAACTCAGGACTTAATCGAACAACAAAAAGTCTGTCATTCAGTTTTTAGAATGTCAGTTTTCCAACGATTTTTAGAGACAAACGGAGTGGAAATTTATCCATTGTCTTAATTTGATGCAACCGTTCCTCATTTTGAAAATGCGGCGAGTTTTTGAAAATATTTTCCCGTTTTTTGGGGTGTGATTCAAATAATTCAAACAGTAGAACGCTTTATTTGTCGTGCAAAACAGGTTCCAGTATCACAACAAGTATGCAGGAGGTTTATTGTAACAAACGCACCGTGGTATTTTCACATACATGATATGATTCCAGCAGAGTCATACACCGAGAAATCCTTTTTTAGTTGAAATACACGATCGTATGACACTCTGCATGGTCACGTAGTATATTCCCTCGTAATTCCAATTTGGAAACATTGAAGATCGATGCTTATCTCATTTGCGTACCCAATCTTCGTTCTCTAATTCTATTAGAGTTTCGATTTCAAGGAAAGACGGCTTGACATATCTTCTAACACATTCTCTGGTGCAAAGTTTGTTTTTACATACTACTGCGGAAATTCAAATTCCTTGTGCTTGTTTACACACAAGCAATCAGTTTTGTATGGCATTTGCTCAAGGTCCATTCATATTGATACGTATTCGAAGTTACGTGAGGATCACACCGAGATCGTCGTTATCGTTTCCAAGTATGGCTACATCGGGATAACACCGTGTTTGTTACGCAATAAACCAGTGATTTGGGATCTTGCGATAAGAAGCGCCACACAATGCTTTATGGTACGATCATATCCAAACAATCGAATCCAGGAATACGGAATGACTCTTTGGAAAGACTTTAACATGGCCTTCCAACATAAAGTGATTAAAGGCGATCTTATGTAAATGAAAAGAAAAAGCCATGTCTGGTGCATTTTGAGATTCGACATCAGGCTCAACAGACTTCGGTCCAATGCACACATGCTTCAAGCAATTATAATGTAATATTATTCTATTTTACAATGGCATTTTAATAACGCATTGAAGGAGCTTCGTGAGGTCTCTGTTGTAATTTGTTCTAGGTATGTGCATACTTAAGAATACTGATATACATCCTTTGAGTTTACGTATTGTATTCAAAGGTTCGTACAATGCCTTACCTCTTTTTGGCTTATGCCTTGCGGCATATAAAACAAGAAAAAACAACCTTGGAAATATTATCTAACGCAATACAAAACGTTTTACGTAAGTAAAGACATGCAATTCCCCTTTCCATTTCAAACACAAATTCTCGTAGAGACTGTTGGTAATACATAATGTATTTATTAAAATTAACGATTTGGTACACATTTTAACTGCAAGAGTTTTTATTTGTTTAAATGCAAATGGACGTAAAACAGTTCTCCTGATACCCATAAATAGCATGGATAAATTTTACAGATGTTGGAAACAGTCGTAATGATGTAGACATAAGTGTTGTAATATTGTTATTCGAGTCTTATTTATTCTGTACTCGAATCTTAAATTCAATATTTTGTTTACATATTATACTTGTGTATTTTTGTAGAGATAGAGGCCTTACCGACAGATAGAGATGTCGACCTTACCGACAAGTAGAACTATCGCGCTTCGTTACCGCCAAGCCAATGGCGGGAAACAGAGTTGCGTCAGTTGCATAGCACTATCCATACAAGACAGACGTTTACATTCATAATAAGACAAATACATATATTTATACATCCACGTGTATTAACCGTTGTTCTTATTTATTGTCTTGCCACCCACTTCCAACAATGGTTATGGGCCCAGAGATACGCAAGTAAAGCAGTTACACGCGCGGCATTCAATAGACGAATCGTTTTTTTTTTGTGATAGTGAGTGAAAGGTTCCAGCGCTCCGTAATACAATCGAAAAGGTATCGAGTAGAATATTATGAGCAAGATGGGAACGGATCAGAAGTCTTCGATCGATAAACTAAATGGATCGAATTATGCCACCTGGTCATATCAGATGCAGATGACACTGATGGAAGCTGATTTATGGTCCGTTATAGAACCAGGAGAAGACTCACCAGCGGACAATGCAACCGAAACTCAAAAGAAGCAATACGTATCCAGACAGACCAGGGCTCACGCCAAGATTGCGCTTGCGGTTTGCGACGAACAGCAAATGCACATTCGCAACAAAGGATCGGCCAAGGAAGTCTGGGACGAACTGCAGAACCTCTACGCACCGAGGGACAGCAAGTTTCGCACAGTGCAACTGAGAAGAGAACTCTACAATCACAAGATGAGCGACATTGGAAACATGGAGAAAAAAAAACTATAGACGATTTGTCTATTGTTGGAGATGTCATAGACGACAGCGACATCGCGATGATAATACTGTGCGGCTTATCCACCGATTACGACAACGTAGCGTCGAATTTGTGTAATCTTCCCGCAGATGAGTTCAACAGTGCAACTGTAAAAATGAGGCTACTTGCTGAGGAAGCAAGACGCCGAGAAAGCGGTGCAAATAAAGAAACGGTATTAATGGCCTTTAGCAAAAAGAAACATACGAAGGCAGAACCGAAACACGGGGCCAAGTCTGAGAAGAATGAGGAACCGTTTGATAAGAAGAAAGCCAACCCGAAAACTGTATGTTATGTGTGCCAGAAACCTGGACATATTGCTAGATTCTGTCCAGAACGAAAGAAAAAGCAAAACGAGTCTGCAAACTCGAACATAGTGGTATTAAGATCGTCATGCGGCCCAATAGGGATAGGGCGAGACAGCTGGATCATTGACTCCGGCGCGACGCACCACATGACACCGAACGAGAATTATTTCTCAAAAGAAAGTAAGAGTGACAATGATGAAATCACAATGGCAGACGGGAGTACAACGCCAACTTTGGGTGGAGGAACTGCGAGCATAAGGATAAAGAATGCTCCTACTGAGATCACTGAGTTCGAAGCTAGAAACACAATTTTAGCTCCGGGACTGGACTATGGTATTCTGTCAGTGAAAAGTCGAATCGAAAATGAGAAGAAAGTCATCTTCGACGAAGACAGATGTTCCATTCTGAGCAAAGAAGGCAAGTCACTGATCAGGGCACGACTACAGGGAAGGCTGTACACAGTGGACACTGAACCAGGGCGAAAAAGCGCATCGTTGAATGCCATATCAAAGGAAGTCAACGTGAAAACCTTAGCACTTGAGAAATGGCACCGGAGAATGATGCACGTGAGCAAAAACAAAATCCTGGAGATGGCCAAGAAAGAAGTGGTGATCGGTATGAAAGTAAGCAATGAGAATCCGACGCAATGCGATGATTGCTTAGCCGGCAAATCGACCAGACAACCATTCCCGAAACGGAATTTGGCAAGGGACAAAAATGGCAAGACAAACCTCATACTCGACCTGGTACATGCAGATTTGATGGGACCACTGGATGAAGCAAGTTGGGAAGGAAACATATACATGATGAGCACCATAGACGATGTAAGCAGATACGCATACATGAGTTTCCTACAATACAAAAGCCATGCCTTTGTGAAATTCAAGAAATGGTTAACTGAAGAGGAAAACCAGACGAACAAGAAGTTAAAGCGACTTAGAACTGACAATGGTCTAGAGTTTTGTTCAAACATTTGGAAACAATATTGTCAGGAAAAGGGTATCATCCATGAGACAACGATGACACCACAGCAAAAGGGAGTAGCAGAGGGGCTCAATAGGACGATACTTGACCTATTACGAGCAACGCTACACGACACAGGATTGCCAAAGGCGGCATGGGCTGAACTGGCGGACACAGCTGTATACATAAGAAACAGAGTTACAAATTCTCACGACAACCAGAGGACGCCCTACGAAATTAGGACTGGGAAGAAGCCGAATGTGAGTTACTTCCGTGAGACTGGATGTGAGGTATTCGTGCACATACCCCAAGCAAAGAGAAAATCCACACTCAGCCCCAGAGCGAAGAGAGGAAGACTCATTGGTTACGCCAAGAAAGGACGTGAATACCGCGTGTGGCTAGAAGACGAACAACGGATCGAGGAATCGAGAGACTGCGTCTTCAAGGAAGCACACTACGACGACGAGTCCAAAGTAGCTAACCCGGACGAGGGAACAAAAGAAAATTGCCCAGAAACAGTACAAACCGAGGAGCCAAGGGAAAATGAGAGTGAATGAGAACTCGACGAGATGAGGAGGACACAGTCACGGAATCATCTACAACGGAGGTAATACAGCTGGACGAAGACGATAATGAACCAGTACCGTCAACACCGAACGTGATCGAAATCGATAGCGAGGGGCGAGCGACACGAACAAGGCGAGGAAGACCAACGAAAGGTCCCGAACACGAAAAAGAACGAGTATCACACAAAGTGAATTTGAGGCCACGAACAAGGGACCAAAACTATTCAGAAATCGAGATTGCTGATTATGCAGAGGAAACGTACGGAGCGGAAACCGTACGCCCAGCATTAGAACTTGATCCGGGAGAACTTCGGAAACAGATAAAGACAAAGCTGAACAGAGAAACCCCAGACTATAAAGCGAACTTATCAACCGTCAACGGAAAGGAGATACCATCGTCTTATCTAGAAGTAATTGAATCTCCAGAATCAGCGCACTGGCAGGAGGCGATGAACGGTGAATATGACTCACTGATAAAATACAATTCTTGGAAACTCGTGGATCCGCCAAGCGGAGTGACACCGATAAAGTGCAGATGGGTTCACGTAAAGAAAACAATGGGTGACGCACTGATGTGGAACGCGAGACTCGTGGCTAAAGGATGTTCACAAAGAAAAGGCATCGATTACGACGAAGTATACGCACCCGTATCAAACTTCGAGACAATACGCTTGCTGGAGTTGAGAAGCGCTGGATTATTGACCAATACGACGTAAAGAGCGCTTATCTCCACAGCAAGTTGGAACGAGATGTATACATGTTACAACCAGAGGGCTTCGTCAAAAAGGGTGACGAAAATAGAGTGTGTTGGTTGAAGAAATCAATCTACAGATTGAAACAAAGTGGAAGGTGCTGGAACGAGCACATGAACGAAACACTGATTGAAAAGGGATTCATCAGAAACAAGGTAGACCCGTGCGTTTACGAACTAAAGACTACCAAAGGACGAGCATTGCTGACAGTTTACGTCGACGATATGGTGACAATTGTCGAAAACGAGGCTTCCAGGAAACTTGTAGGAGACTTGTTAAACAAATGCTTTGATGTCAAACACTTGGGGAAGTTGACAAACCTATTGGTAGTAGACTTTCACGAAAATCGAGAGGGAAGCATATCACGTTCGCAGGAAAACTACATTGATAAATTAGTAGAGCGGTTTGGACTACAGAACGCCAAAGGATTCCAAACACCTATGGAAGTGAGACCAACATTCCTGGAGGAAGAGGATGAGGAAAGTGAAAGCGATCGGCCGTACCGAGAACTCATCGGAGGACTTCTGTACATCTCTCAACGAACCCGACCGGACGTAGCATTTCACGTAGCTAAATTGGCTCAGTTTTATACTCGACACAACGAACAACATTGGAGTGCTGCGATGCGAGTACTGAGATACCTGAAAGAAACCAAAATGTTGGAATCGATTTACAAAACCACAGGAAAGGAGTTGATGGCGTACAGTGACGCAGATTGGGCCACATCAACATTGGACAGGAAGAGTATCAGTGGATACGTGGTGATATTGGGAGGAGCACGAAACAAACTTCAGTCGCTTTGAGCACAATGGAGGCAGAATATACGGCTTTAGCGGATTGTGCAAGGGAAGTCATATGGATGAGAAATTTGCTGAACTCAGTTGGACTGAACGAACTCGCCAGGGATCAGCCGATCATTTTGAGCGATAGTCAACCTGCGATAGCACACGCAGAGAGTTACATCAGCAAGAGCCGAACGAAGCATATCGCAATCAAAGACCACTACGTGAGGGAAAATGTTGCAAATGGAAGAATCAAACTTAAATACGTGACTACGGATCAAAATACGGCAGATATTTTGACAAAATCATTCGGAAGTAATCAACATGAGATTCACCGGTCCAAGATGCTTCAAGCGCTATCCATGCGAAAAGATCCAAGCTCGGGAGGAGATCTTTCCGAGGGAGAGATTGTAGAGATAGCTACCTTACCGACAGATAGAGACGTCGACCTTACCGACAAGTAGAACTATCGCGCTTCGTTACCACAAAGCCAATGGCGGGAAACAGAGTTGCGTCAGTTGCATAGCACTATCCATACAAGACAGACGTTAATGACGAAATCGACAAATACATTCAACAAATGGACGAAACCGTAAAACGAACAATGGACAAAACAATTCCCAAAACAACAGTTACAGATCACATTAACATGTACAGAAACGCAACAATAAATGCACTCCACAAGAAAAAGAGCAGACTGCTATCGAAATTAAAACAATTACACAGACAGTTTACAGACAGACAAGACCAGGAGATAATATCACTGAAATCTCAATTAAAAAACCTCCAACAATTACTTAAAGCTAATTATAGATTAGCAACAAATTTGTATTGGAACAACAGAATTCGAGCTATAAAAACTAATAACCCGAATATGTTCCCACAAATAAATAAAATATTCAGGAGAAATAATCAAAACGAGATTCAGTGTCTCCAAATTCCACGTACTGAGGTAAACAAGCAGCTGCTAACCAACATTGGCATAGATACAGAGAACGCTATCCTCAATAGTGACCTCTTCGTGATCGAAGATCCTTTGGAGAAGGCGAACGCTGTGGGAGCTGTCTTTCAGGAAATGTACAAGGTGAATGAAAGCATTCACCGAAACCATGACCTGGAGGACAGAATTCGATTGAATCACCTGCACCTCCGGAATGAAATTTCACATTGGCAATCGGAGAATCCTGGTTTTACGGAATTCAGTGACGATAATCTGTCAATTGACATTAATGCCAATGGTGTAGTGGCTAATAGCCTTCTAATAACAAGGGAAGGAATCCAGAGTATCTTCGACTCATTAAGAAGCAAAAAGTCAGTGGGAATAGATGGAGTACCTAACATCTTACTCAAGCACCTGCCCCCAAAGGCAATAGATATATACACGGTCCTGTTTAACAACGCGTTGAATAATGCATATTATCCCGCGCGTTGGAAAACGGCTATCATTCAGCCCATCCCAAAAAAGGGCAAAGACTGTACAAACCCAATGAACATGCGTTCGATAAGTTTACTCCCAAGCATCAGTAAAGTATTTGAAAAAATCATTAACAAAGCTCTGCTAAAATGGGTAGACGACAATAGCATTATTCCAAATAACCAGTTTGGCTTTAGGGCGGGTCATGAAACCACACATGCCGCAGCTAAACTTGTCTCCGACATACAATGGAATAAATGTAGAAACCAATGCACAGGTGCCTGTCTGATCGACTTGGAAAAAGCCGTTGATACCGTCTGGATCGAAGGGTTGTATTACAAACTGGTCAGATATGGCATACATAAGCCTTTACTATATGTACTTTACGATATGTCAAAGGACAGGAGGTTCGTGGTCAAAAGTGGTAATGTGACCTCTAATAAAACGTATAATATCAAGAACGGCTTGCAGCAGGGCGCGGTACTCTCTCCGATTCTTTTTAACATTTACATTAGCGACTTATTAGATGCACTTCCGCAGGCTATTGCGTACGCAGACGATCTCTTAATTTACAGAACAGCTCCGAAAGTTGCGATCATAAATAGGTTAATACAGCGAGACTTCAACAAAGTGCAGCGCTATTGCGATGACTGGAAACTTAAGATCAACTTCCAGAAATGTGAAGCCATCCTATTTAGAACTCCATTATATAAAGCCACGTACGACACAAGAAAAAACTGGCGAAAGCTAGTTATCGTGGGACCGCATGGAGATAAACTGGAAACCAAGAGTTTAGTTAAATACCTGGGCATCTGGCTAGACCAATATCTGTATTTCAACAGACATGTAGAGGCTGCTTTGCTCAAAGCGAGGAAAACTTTTGCTATGACAAGGAGGCTATTTCATAGTAGCCAACTTGACAGCAGGGTAAAAGTCATATGCTACATGACGCTAATCAGGCCAATGCCCATATATGGTTGCCCAGTATGGTTCAACATAGGTCCAAATTTGATAGAAAAGATTCGGGTGTTCGAAAGAAAGTGTCTCAGAAGTTGTCTCAGATTATATCGGACACCGGAATCGGACTATAAAAAGTATTACTCAAATGAGACTTTATATAATGAAGCGTACATAAATAGGGTGGATAATTTTATGATTAAATTAATCAGAGGACATATTGCGAGAGCAATAAGCTCGTCCAATGACCTAATTTTCGGGGCTTATTATCCAAACACCTTGTACTATGAGAGCGTGCGTCGCAACGGCTTTGTTCCACCAGAGGCGTTCCTTGACTTGGATATGAAAGGGCTTATACAGGATAGATCCGGAATTCCGCTGATCTATCATGTAAGTAGATCATCTGTAGACGGGCGATTGTGCTACGACCGGGAAGTAGCGCGCACCGAAGAAGAGCTCCTGCGCTTCAGTAGGGCTATCTCCCGCAGAGACCGGGACGATAGTATTAGACAGCGTCAACAGTTCTGGTGGTTGAATGGCATATAAAGACCTGGGTACCAAAGTCGGTAAAAAATCATACTATCATCAGCTAGCTTACATAGGCTTAGCTTTTCTAGAATTAGGGTAGTATAAGATTTAAGTTAAGTTAGGTTAAGTGCTTGTACATAAAAAAAAAAAAAAAAATAAAAAAAAAAAAATAGGTAAGTTAAGTAAGTTAAATTTTAAGAAAAAAAAAAAAACAAAACAAAAAATTGACAAAGTTTTTCAAATTTTTCTTTGTATTTCAACTAAATATCAGTACTGCCACAAAGTTCTGTCGCCGAAAGGCAAATTATACAAATGTTAAGTAATGTTTAGCTTAGAGCGTCTGCGAAGGACCAGTAAGTTATTATATAAGATAATTAAGCTAGAATTTAAGCATTTTTTGTCTAGCCTTTAATTTAGAAATTAAGAATATAAAAAGAAAAATAAAAAATGTTGTAAAAATGAAAATGAATGAACAAGACAGACGTTTACATTCATAATAAGACAAATACATATATTTACACATCCACGTGTATTAACCGTTGTTCTTATTTATTGACTTGCCACCCACTTCCAACAGTGTTTCTTTCCACTCGTTTCATAATTGACATCCCGTGTTCTTTTCTTACGATCTCAGACCAAGTGTTTAAATTCCAAGTTTACTTGCAGACCATCTGAAACCGTTATCCATCGATCAAGGTTCAATGTTCGACCGCCATTACTTTAT
This sequence comes from Microdon myrmicae, assembly GCA_963931805.1. Lineage (NCBI taxonomy): Eukaryota > Metazoa > Arthropoda > Insecta > Diptera > Syrphidae > Microdon > Microdon myrmicae. The sequence continues at coordinate 19,464,664 of OZ007502.1, forward strand.
CCTCTTTGAGATAAATGTTATTAAATCGGTCGGCAATATTAATTGGTCGTGCTGTTGTGAGATATAAGAAAGCGCCACTATAATTAATTCTTTTCGCAGAATTTGTTTCTTACTCGCTAATAGTCCATATCAAAAAAAAAAAAAACTACTTGAGTGGTTCATTGTGAGAGAAATCTGTTCGTTGGCGGTATGAAAATCTCGGATATTAATAAAATATTTTGCTTTTAAAAAATGTCCTCGTTAATACTAAAATAGAAGTCTTATCGCAAAGAAGAAAGTTAATTAACAAAATTGCATATTCGACACGATTTCGATTGGTCGGCGTGTAGTGCGGTGAGTTTCTGTAGTGCTCCATAGCGGAAATGTAGTTTTTCCATTTGTGAACTTCTAATTGATGCGGAACGCCTGAACCTGCCCTTGTGCGATCGGTGCATCCTTCAATGTTATTTGGTATGAAATTTGCTGTAAATGATTAATTAGCAACGTAGATCTTGGCTTGAAGAAGAAATTCATATACAATTTGAGCACCATAAATATTTAGATTCGTACAAGAAATCGCTTCAGGAGAGGTTTAGGTGTTGGCGGTGATTTTTTTTTAGTGTCGGCGTTGTGTACTCATCGTGAACTCTGGTCAATTTGTGTTGTTAGTTAGTGAAAATATAAATATAAAATTTGAACTTTAACCGAAGACGACAAGACCAGCATCAGTATCAGCTTTAGATCGTTGGAATGTCATGTAAGTCAAGTATATGATTTATCTTGCCCATTTGCGCGATTTATTATCCTTAATATTCTATATCAATTGCTTCAATATATATATATTGTATATTTTAAGGTAAGGGGCATTCGGTCATCTATTTTTCTCCAAAATTTTTATTTTTTTTTATTTTATAGAAGCACAAAGTCATATATTCATATTCATTTCACACAAGACCTTTATTTCATTTACTATTCCCCAAGACGATTTAGTCAATTGTTTCATACTTGGCTGCATTGAGGATTACCGGTCCGCTTTTTTTTAGTCCGAAAATCCTCATTTTTAGTAAAAGCCGAAAACCTTACGGGGGAGCGAACGTACACGGCAAAGTCTCCACTCTCAACCAAGCGAAGGCCAGGACAATCCTTATCCCTGTTCAATCCAAATTGACATGCAGTCTCGACGTGACACCCCTGGATAGCTACTTTGGCACCAGCCAAGTAGTGAATCAATGCATGCAGCGACATCCTGAGGAAGGCTGCCGTAAGGCTAATAACCTTGCCCGGAAAAACAAATTATTATGAACAATTTTACAAGTATCGGATATGGACCGGATACCGGTGGAGAGCAGTGCTAAATAAGGGCGAAACCGTATTCCGGTTGTAGTGCCGATGATGATGATAATTGGCCCTACTTGGTTACACATTTTTTCCATTTCTCGAATTTCTCGAACAATTTGTGGATTTCACGCTAAAAAAACACAGGTTTTTGAAAGACTAGAAATGCGGCTCAGCGGATGTGAACCCCATTCCCGAGAATGAATGGTAGTCAGAAGGTGTGAGGTCTGGTGAATAAGTGGAACGGGGTAGCATTTTGGCGGTAGTATTATGGTGTATTAGTTGTAAGTGTTCCGCTGAACACTGTCCACACACGAAAGCAACCTGGAACACGGGGACACTGTCAAACAACCAAACACGGAGAGAACAGTTTTGAATCTTTATTTTTATTTTTATTGTTCAATGAATTCAGTTGATCACCCGTGGCGATCCTATGAGAACTCCTTCAATGTCAATACACAATACGAGCTAAACTCCACCGAGCGTGTTTGGGAGGCTGATGGCACAGTACCAAACAGGCAATTTTTGCACATTAAACTTTGTGAACACTACGGATCACCTGGCTGAGATGCAAGTTCTCTTGTCACTCGACGCTACTTTTTACAAGAGAACGAATTTGCAACGGCGCGATATCGAATACTTTTTGGAAAAACGTCTCACACCAACGTACATGAAAATTAATACCTCTTCCTCCGGATTGTCTAGGTCGATTCTCTATTCGACGGATGCTCTAAGTAGACTAATTGTCTCTATCTTTAAACAGCACACTAGTAATTTAATATACTCACTAACGCTATATACAAGAAACCAGTAGGTTTAAATGATACCCGGATAGGTTTCTCCTATACTAGGGTTGTTCAATAAAGGTTGATACTACCGTTGTAGGCGAATACATCTCATTAGCGCTGTTGCAAATAAAACTGCATACAATAAGATATATGGTATAAATTATAGATTGTGTCCTCAAGGTTGTGGTGCGTTGAGATGGCGATCTATATCCATTCCTTCCGACTTTGGCTCTTATCACGGATTAGTGGTCGTATCAAAATGTCTCTTCTTTCACTGTCCGGATTCTTACTTATGTTTTATCTTCTTGTACGCCGGTATTAGAAAACCCTACAGCCCACTGTCGTATTGAGTTCTGTATACTTTTTTCGTGACTATTTGAAATGTTTTATTTCACTGGGTGAAAATTCATTTTATCTGCCTTGGCACTACACCACCGTTGAAGAATCAATTGAAAACATAATGTAAGTTTGTTTTATTTATATAGTGCAATATATAATCCTCAAATATACTTTAATGAGGAACACGAATATAAATCCACTTAATTTCACATATGATTGGTCTCTGTTTTCTGTTAAAACTTTTTCTTTCTTTTTACTTTAGTTTTCGCGTTCACACATTCGATTTACATTTTTAGTATGAATTTAAAATCACGAGCCTCTGGCGATCAAAATTACATGAGAGAAAATCACTCATACGCGTCCATTTATACGAGGACACAAATTTGCCCCCAACTTACCATTTATTGATTCATTGTAATGTGACGCATATGACAATCAGTACTAGAATATTCTAGAGAGTCCGAAACAGAGTACTAGAATATTCTATAAAGTAATGGAAAACTGGAGACTAGGAACAGTAGAACATTCAAGGCAATGGAACGGACGGAAACGAAACGCTGAAACAGTATAAATACGCCGCACACAGAGCATAGTGATGAGTAAGAAGTAGAACGTGAAACAAGCGATAAGTCTGGAGCGAGAAGTAAGCAGTAAAATACGCGATAATTACGGAAGCGATAATAAAGAAAACGTTAAGTGTACGGTAAAAAGTAATGATTGTTACGAGTATTACGGACTAATAAAATGTCATACTAATTCAGAATCGATTTAACGGCTCTTATTTATTTTAAAATAATTAATCCAGCGAACCCTAAGCTCGCTACAGTAATTTGGTTTCGGCTCTCGCTGGCCTGAACCTCATTCCAGTTAATCGTCAGGTGTACAAGTATATAATGGCCAGGTACGGCAAAATTTCTGGTATGGGTCAATGTGCCTAAAAATATGTATGAATATTATTTTTGGGCCTCGTTAAAAGAATTTTGTAATTTTTTGAGGGAAGGGTTACGACATTTGCGAGATAGGGGGTGGAAAGTGTGGAAAAGGTGTATGTAGTTTTTCCATTTGAATAACGGCTATTTCTTTTGAATATCTTGTACAGATTATGTACGATGGAAAGTTTGACCATAAAAATCGCTTTTGGGATAGGATTATGTTTTGGTAGGGAGAATGGAAATGTGATATGAGAAATGGAGAATGAAAATGTGCTATTGAAGTGTGTTACGTAGTAACTCCCCCACCACCTTTCACCCACGGAGGAAACATTTAAATTTAAATATTCACACATAAAACGTTCATACATTTATTTTACTAAACACTAATTAAAAACATACATTACAAACAATCATCACATTTTAAAATTAAAATGAAATAAAAAACACAATATACATTTTGATTTACACATATAATACATAAAACATAAATTATATTACATTCATTTACAAATTAGAACAACATTCATTTACAATATAAAATAAGCACATTAATTTATACAATGTACATTTCATATTTTAAACACACATAAATACACATTACATTACAAATATAAAACATAGAACTTAAATTGAAACATAAAACTTAAACATAGAACTAGCGCATAGAAATACCCAGTTATTTCATCGGCGATTATATCTCCGATAAACTCGAGATCGATCATCCCTATTGATTGGATCATACAATAACGGTTAAGTCGTATGGTAAGCAGATCGCAACGCAATCCCGGACCTCCACCACAGAATAGGCCACCACACCAGCAGAGGAAGTTCCAGAGGAAAACACACATGGGACCACGCCAACCCTCTGCCCCAGAGAGGCCAGCAACATCGAATTACCGGGCTTATACCGTCCGAGGTTACTGCGAATTTTGTGGCCGTAAAGGTCACACGTGGGAAAGGCGTGGATACCGCGTGAGGTGGGAAAAGACAACGAATTCCCGTACCACACTCACCCTAACATGTACCCCAGTGGCCACGACTGAAATTCAACGCCAAGACCCACAGATTTGCATGGTCAACCGGGAAAAATCCAGGGCCCACAGAGGCAAGCCCGACAAAGGCGGCAAACACCGGAAATCCTGACCACAACATCGTCGGCCCAATGAATGCCATAACAGCTTCAGCTCTGCTAGTTCCGAGTTTTCGAAGACTCAAAAGCAAAGCAGAGAAGGTGGAGACGAGGGCGGCAAACGCCAAATGCTCCGGCCGCAACACCGTCTCCCCACGGTAGCCAAAAGCCGCCCTAGCTCTGCCAGTTCTGAGCCTACTAAGGCTTAAAAGCAGAACGCAGGCGCTCCTACGGGCCCCGCGAGTCAGAAGCACCAATCGTAGTACCGTCGGCCCAAAGCAGGCCAAAGCCGCTCTAGCTCTGCTAGCACGGAGTCTATGGGGGGTCTAAAGCAGAGCGGTCGTTCGATTACGAGCAGAAAACCGTGCGAATTTTGCGGTCGCCACACACACCCAGCGGTAGTGTGTCGATAAAAAGCAAAATGGGAGCGGTTGGAAAACTCCCAGAGGTCGGGTCGTGAAACCCCAACCCGATCGCACTAAACTCGAAACTCAGCAAAAGCTGTTCGCAGCTTTCGCCAACCAAAGCCCTGATTGTCCAACTCCCTTTGGACATTGGCTCTAAAACACTACGCGCCAAATCGCCAACACCGGGCCTGAGATCAGCCTCTTAAAGCTGAAGGCACTCCACCCGACACATGTTGTGAATGTTCAAAAATCCACCACACTCCATACGCTTTTTAGCAAAGGCAAGTCGATGAGATGCTGCCATGGGAAATTCAAGTTGCACCACGAGATTCCCTGCAGCTTCCAAGTAATGGAATTTTTTCAATTACTCTCAACCCAGTTCACTCGTTTGCTGATGATAGCACGTGAGTTTCTCTTACTCATATGAACACTCCCGTCCAAACTCTTCGAACGTCACTACCAGCAAGCAACTTATGCTTGATATATTGAATTCAGACCTCAACAAGATATATCAGTGGGGATTATCTAACCGAGTAGAATTCAATGCCTTAAAACCTCAGTGCTGCCTCTTGTCGTAAAAGGTGAGCCCCAAAGTAAATACACTGTCAAGAATGGCACTTGCATCGACGAAGCCAAGGAATTATGAATCCTCGGCACTCGAATTAATTCGACTCTTAACTGGAATGACCACATATTTGAAGCTGTGAAAAGTGCAGCCACATGTATGGGGTTCCTTAAGAGTTGCAAAAGATACTTCACTCTATCCAACCTGGCCATTATTTATATGGCGTATATTAGTCCAAAAATGGAGTTCAACTTTCATATTTTGTCAGGCGCATCCAAAACTGCACTACACGTGCTCGATAGGATGCAAAAACGAGCAGTGAAACTTATTGGGGACCCAGCCGTAAGTCGATCAATTCCGTCGTTAGAACACAGACGCAACGTATCATGCCTATCTCTTTTCTATAGGTATTACCACGGTCGTTGTTCAACTGAACTTGCTGAATGTGTTCCGCTCCTTCAGACATTTTCCCGCGATACCCGTCAATCTGTGAATGCGCATCGGTTCACGTTGAAAGTGGACTTTAGGCGCACAAATAAACATAGAGAGTCATTCTTTAGCCGAACCACACGAATGTGGAATGTTCTGCCTGATCATGTGTTTGTTGGTCGTTGTGATGTCTAAACATTCAAGACCAATATACATCGATACCTCCTTTCCTTATCCACTTCCTCTCCATCCGATCGCACTGTGCTATGACATTTAAGGGTACTTCAAAATCCTCTTTTGTGCGCGCGTTAGTATACAACAAAAAAGTGTATTTAATGTGTGTTTAAAATATGAAATGTACATTGTATATATGAATGTGTTTATTTTATGTTGTAAATGGATGTTGTAATTTGTAAATCTATGTAATGTAATTTCTGTTTTATGTATTATATCCGTAAATGAAAATGTATATTGTGTTTTGTATTTAAGTTTAATTTGAAAATGTGATGATTGTTTGTAATATATGTGTTTAATTACTGTTTAGTAAGGTAAATGTATGAACGTTTTATGTGTACATTTTTAAATTTAATATGTTTTCTCGGAGGGTCAAAAGTGGTGGAGTTACTACGTATCAGGCGCACAATTGCCTCTTCAGTATGGGATACTCAGTAGCTGCTTTAATACGAGCATCTTACTTTTAAATGCGGGTCACTACGTATCATTACAGCCTCCGGTAAGAGCAGTGACCTTCCGGGCTTTTCTTACCCCTTTGAAATAATTAATGCCACCAAAAACACGTCCTTTTATTCATGGTAACAATGTTAAATGTAGTATGCAATTTGTTATAAGTGTTGGTAGATGTTAACCTACGCAAAAAAATGGTTTACTGCATAGCGTTGCTCCCCTCATGCAGACAGAACTAAATTTTGGAGCCGACATATTACAGTTGTGCTTCATTGCGAGGTTGACGTGAGACTATTCGTTCTATCGTTCTAACGTCGCCAAATTTGTTATGCTTACAATAAATTCTTTCTTCTTTCAGGTGCATCTTACAAGATGGCGCTGTTACATAATTAACATTGATAGTTTTTCTAGTTCAAGTGCGACTGTAAAGGCAGTACACATCATGGGAGACTCTTCGTGCTATCGTCGCCAAACTTGGTGTCTTCCTGCATCCCTCTTTCAGGTGAATATCACAAGATGACACTAGTTCGTGGTACGCGTTCCCCCAAAACAATAGTAGCATCAGTCTTTAACGGGTACTCCTCATATCTAAAGTGATGCTGAAACAGATTCTCTTATAATAAAATTCAAACTTGTATGTCTACCTTCTACACTATCTGACCAAAAAGGATGTAAATACTATTTTAACCAATTATAATAGGACTAACCACATAGTAATTTTGCATTCGTACATTGTCCATTACCTTAATATTGAGCTCACTTCAGGGATTGGTCGAATGCACTAGCAAGAGCAGAATAACTGAAAGAATATATTTTACATGATAACTTAAATCTAGATAAAGCTTTGGCTGCACTTGAACAACTCCATTATCCGAGTGATCCATAGAAAAACATCTTCCATTTGAATTTGGAATCGATTTCCTTGTTTTACCTTCTACCTTCCACTGGCTAGCATAAGTTTAGAGAACCTAAGATGAAGAATAAGAACGAGGAAAGACGCTTTGGCTAAAAGCCAATTAAGTTATGCAAATATGAAGGTGCAAACTTGAATACTCCTAAATCTGCAAGTATTATGTATCAAACTAGTATATTTACCCAAAGGACACTATTAGAAATAGAAGTAAGAAATTGATGACACAATTTTCTCGAATTCTTGCATTTTAAGACTCGTGTTTTGAATTCACAAAACTTTCTTTAAATTGAGATTTGGATTCCGAACAAGTAGTAAATTCTCTCCTATACGAGTATATGAAGAATTTTAATAGCAAAAGTAATAAACGGATTGAATTAACACCGTTATAACTGTATAGGCTTTTAAGGTTTTGGGAAATAGCTATTATACTTTTGGAGCATCAATAAAAATAAAAGTCTCGTAATTCGAAAACATAAAAATATTTATTATCACGAAATTATTACACATTCAACAACTTAATTTGATTAACGTTATTCAAGTTCTCTTTATTTAACTTTTATTTCCGCGAGTTAATTTCTTTTAATTATGATTAATCGAAGAGAAATATTTTTTTTGTTGACACTGGTCCTTTTATTGATAGTTATTTTCACAATGTGACCTTACAAGCTATACTATTCTAATGATAATCTCCTGCATTAAAAAAAAAGAAGAGAAAATGGGGTGGCGAGAGGCCGACATTAGTGACACAAGGACAGGTGTGTCCTTCATCTTGTCTCTGGCTTCAGGTAATCTTGCGATAATCAGAATCACACACATCCGTGAGAATATTGGGCTCAGTCTCAAGATGCCTGAAAATGAAAGGGGGGAAGTGCGGCGGTTCCGCCAAACCCTACGGCCCACTTACCTGAAAAACCCCCATAACTGCTACTCAACCTCCTTAAGTTCGCTAATGCAATCACATTAGCACCTGAAATGCTTCACGCATCAAATATATCAAATTTATTTATCTAAAAGTCCCTGTAAAGAATCCTTACCTTTCATGCATCCCTTCGCATATAAATTCCCTGTAAGAATTCTTTCCTAACTTATCAGGAATTCCAAAACCAATTCGGCACCTTCCGTGCCAAGCAAATCCCCCTAGACGAATTCCTGAAAACAAAATGATTTGGTTTACATACAATGTAACCATCATAACAGGGACCATAAACATTGCGTCGCATATTTCCCGTCCTCACCAAGTGTATCATAAATCACCATACATACACATTGGCTGGCGACCTACACCCAAGGGACCAAAACAAATATACGCATCTCGCGTCTCTTGGCACCAATTAAATCCTACAGCATAAGCAAATGCAAATAGGTATTCAATACCTACCCTTACCGGCGATGCCATAAACACCATTTCCCGGTAATCTAGCTAAGCACATTTCCACATTGCATTCCCGCCTATTTATTTAGCCGCAATGCACATCTCAGACAAAGACCAAACGTTCCCTTTGTCTTCTCATATTTCAGGATCTGCTTCTCATCAGCAGCGGTATAAGCAAACACAAACCCAAGTAGCACCAAATGAGATTCGGCTTGTTTGCTTAGCCGAACTCACAACTCATGGATGCACATTATGCCCTTTCTTTGTCTCAGTTTCGTTCTCATGGCTTTGTCCCATGAATGAACTAATGTACACACATACATGTGTACCACCATGATCTTTATTTTAAGATCTGGTTTTCTGGTCCACAGAGGGAGATTTTACGTTTCTCTGGTGGTAAGTAAATACATATCCTTTGTGGAGAGGATATCTACCACCACACCAGAAACTCGCCCCATTAGCGAGTCGGCTCTACACACGCCGTTTATCGCTGAGTCCAACTACATCCGCCGACCACCACGGTCGTGCTATCTCCTGCTCCCCGTGGCGGCGCGGGGACGCATATATCCGAAGTCGAGTCGGGAAAGCGCGCTTTAATTTAAGTGACTTTTAATTCATGTTTTGCATTTAATCAACCATAAAGTAACTATCAGTTAACTTCAACAAAACGTTTAATTAATAAGTAACGAAAACAAGTGACTTTTAATTCATGTTTTGCATTTAATCAACCTTAAAGTAATTATCCATTATCTGCAATGAACTTTTTAATTAATAAACCATATACAATGCGTTTTATTATTTACTCACCTGTGCTGCAGTTTCCGGGATGTTATCGTTCATCCTTCCGCGTTTGATGAGCAGTTTTCTCTCAGTGTTTGGCGGAACATTTTTGGAACCTTAGTGACAGTCCGATGGGGATAGGAGTGAACCCGTGTCTGGCACAATATACTCCTAATCCCCACAGAGGTGTCTAAGGATAGTGCGGACAGGGTTAGTTCAAATCTTCTCCAACTACTTGGATGGAGGGATGGTGGGAAAGAAACTCTGCCTCATCATTTACCACAGTGAAATTTTGGGCAGGTAAATTTAAGCATGACCGTGAGAGCTTGGGAGACAATGAACCTTCGGGATGTTCAAAAACTGTATCAACTAACGATAACATCCCTCAAGTTCACCAAATGGTGCCAGACGACCGCCGAATTAAAGCGAGAGAGATAGCAGAGACTCTGAAAATGTCCAAAGAACGTGTTTGTTACATATTAAATCAAGATTTGGGCATGAGAAAGCTGCCCGCGCGTTGGGTGCCGCGTTTGCTCACGTTAGATAAAAAACGTTTTCGAGTGAACATTTCCAACGTTCTGTTGGCGCAGTTTAAGCGCAAAAATCCAAGTTTTGGCGCCGATTAATTACTGTCGATGAAACTTGTATGCACCATTATTCGCCCGAAACAAAAATACAAACAAAACAGTGTACTGCAAAGCGGGAATCGGCTCCGAAAAAAGGGAAAAAACATCGACTCACTTAAACGACTGTCAAATAAAAACTACTCGTCCAAAATGGCTGAAATTTTGGTGAGTAACTTGTGGTGGTTCCGCCAAACCCCACGGCCCACTTACCTAAAAACCTCCCATAACTACATCCCAATCGGCATAACTTTTCGCGCATGCAAGCGCATTAGCACCTTGAGTGCTTTACGCATCTAGGTTATCAAATTTATAATCTAAAAGTCCCTGTAAAAGAAAACTTACCTTTCATGCATCTCCTCGCATACAATTCCCCGTAAGATTTCTTTTCTACCTTTTCAGGATTCCCCAAACCTATTCGGTACCTTCGGTTGCCAGGCAAATTCCAACTTTCCCACACCTGCACCGCAATCTCCACCCAGCATAAACATTTCGTACTACAAGGACATTAATGCTTTCAACGCATTACACATCTAACGCATCATTAGAATTCGCTGAAAAATAATTCGTTTGCATACATGTATTATAAGTAGGAAAACTATTCCGGCACCATTGTTTGCCAAGAATTTTGTTCCTAATGTGCACCCTTATCTTCCCACATGCACGTATCTTGCAGACCCTTTGTCCAAGGGACAAAAGCAATACGCGTATCTAGCGTCTAGTGCCATAAAACCGAATTACTACGTATGTAAACATGCATAATATCCCACCAATGATTTGTTTTCCGAAAAAAATTGACAAAGTTTTTCAAATTTTTCTTTGTATTTCAACTAATTATCAGTACTGCCACAAAGTTCTGTCGCCGAAAGGCAAATTATACAAATGTTAAGTAATGTTTAGCTTAGAGCGTCTGCGAAGGACCAGTAAGTTATTATATAAGATAATTAAGCTAGAATTTAAGCATTTTTTGTCTAGCCTTTAATTTAGAAATTAAGAATATAAAAAGAAAAATAAAAAATGTTTTCATCATCATCATCGGCACTACAACCTGGAACCGGTCTTGGCCTTATTTAGCAAGTCCTGAGGCTTGTTAAACTTTCCATAAAGATTTCTTCTTTTTTTATGGGCAAGGTCATTAGTCTTGCGCCAAAAAAAAAAAAATGTTTTAAAAATGAAAAAAATGAAAAAAATGATTTGTTTTCCCACTAACAAACAATCTCCAATTCCTTTCTCTGCCGCAACGAATTTCCCTGCATATACAATGCAAGCAGAGGATTCGTTTTGGCCACCGACCCAAGATACGATATACAAGTCTCATTATATAAAGTATTGTAATACATTAGCCCCTCTTTCGAATGGCTATTCGTATATTTACACAAGGGTGTAGCGTTTCCGCCAAACCCTACGGTCTACTTACCTGAAAAACCCCCATAACTACTACCCAACTCCCTTAAGTTTGCTAATGCAACGGTATTAGTACCTGTAAATGCTTCACGCATTATATAGATCACCATCTGTAATCATAAAATCCCTATAAAGAAAACTTACCTTCATGCATCCCTTCGCATACAATTTTCCGTAAGATTTCTTTGTTTGCTTATTTGGTATTCTGAACCAATTCGGTACCAGACAAATTCCAGTAAACAAAATAATTCGGATTGCATTCAATGTAACCGTCATGACAGGGACCATAAATATCGCGCCGTCTATTTTCCCAGCCGCGTCATATACCTTTTCATACACATTGCCTGGCAACCTTTTTTGTTTGTCTTACCAACAAACAACCCAAGCAGCTGCATATAATTAGCGCAATAGACGCTGAAACCAAATTCTCCAGCATTTCCTAATGCAAATATGAACCCGGTTTCTATTGCAGCCAGAGATGCCATAAACATCCAATTTGCTTTTAGCACCTTTTTCTCTTAACGTCGAAAATAGCGACGAGGCATCGTATAAACATGACCCTCATTAAAGAGCGAACCATTTGGTCGCCTTTTCTTTTGTCCTTGCCGCCTGCCTGTTTCGTTGTTCCACTGCACGTGTGAATAGCATTGATCTCAACGATCCCACACATACCACCATGACCTTTATTACAAGATCTGGTTTCCTATACCACCAAGAGAGACTTTACGTTTCCCTGGTGGTAGGTAAAAAAAAACGATATCCTTATTGGAGAGGATATCGTAGGAGTCTTATCCCAACCACCGGACGGAGCGGTCGAGCCGTTCAGTATCCCGTGTAGGGTGTGCTCGGAGTGCACACCCTGGAGTCCAATTACATCAGCCGACCGCGCTGGTCGGCCTGTCTCCAGCTCGCCGTAAAGCTATCGCGAATTAACCTCCCACCGAAATTAACGGTGTGTGTTTTATTTTTCAACTCTAGGAAGTTTTAGTTTATTTTTCCACGTAAATTTATCCGTAAATCTATGAAATAACGTAAATTTATTGATCCCAAATTGTTTATTATCGAAAACATATAGTGCGGCACAAAAAATCGGTATGCAATAGTCTCTTTGATAAAAAAATATCATTAAGTTCATACGAAAGTGTTCAATAGTTTTTGTGAAAACGAATAAATCATACAAAAAAGTAAAAGACAAACAATAAACAATTTATAAATTTCATTAACTGTTTGATTTTCAAAATTTAAAAGTAAATTAAATTCAAAACTAGACCCATTTCATTGCTGCCCAATAAAACGTTTTCAAAAAGAAAGGAAATCCCCCAACATTCAACTGCCTGTGAACAACTGAGTTGGTGTTTGTACCTGCTGCGATATTCGGCCAAACTTCGTTAGTGAATGATGGAGGAAGAAGGGAACCAAGTGCCCATGTCTGGCACAACACTTCGTTCCCCACAAGGGCATCACTTATCTAAGACTTTTATGGTGCCCTCGTCTCATCTTTTCTCTTACCACATTTCTTCGAAGCATCGTGGTCTATTTATTTAGACGCGATGCACTTCATAGACAACGATCTTCTCGATCCCTTTGTCCTTGCCGCCTGCCTGCTTTGTTTTGTCATTGCCTTCGCGCATGGGTAAACAACACAGATCTGAACAATCACACACATACCTCCATGATCTCCATTACGAGATCTGGTTTGCTATTCCACCACGAGAGACTTTACGTTTCTCTGGTGGTAAGTAAATATATATCCTTAGTGAAGAGGATATCTACCACCACACCACAAACTCACCCCAAACGAAGGTTTTATCGCTGAGTCTAATTCCACCCGCTAACCGTGTTGGTCACGCGATCTCCTGCTCGCCTGTGCCCACGGAGACGCGATAATATACGAAGTCGTTGGCGTAGTAAATTTTAGTCATCATCCATTAAGTTGAGCGGCAGTTTGTCGGGTATTTGATTCCGAAGGATTTTGTTAAAGTATACATTTCATCGACGGTACAAAAGAAATAGGTTATATAAGTTTGGGTTAATATTGGTTGGCATCACGTCCGAAATTGTTAACTAAGTAGTGGTTTTTATGTAAAGAATAAAACTAAACAAAACGGCACCAATAAAAAGAACATTTACTTCAACAGAATAAGCGGGTGTTTCATTTTTCTATTGTTGTTCCCCTGGTGATCGTGCTTGGAACTCAGTTCTTTTGGTGTTCGGTGATACTTTATAATAAACAGCGAGTGGGTTGATAGTAGAACCCTCGCCCATATTGGCGTCTCGACTATCAAAACCCCACAAACTGTCAAAAGATGCACAACTACATTCACTAGCTTTTATTGACGAGTGCTGCTATCTTCACATTGAGGCCGGAAACTTTTCAAGTCACCCTCGTATATCTCATGGCAATTATTAACTTGCGTTTGTTCACGCACAGATTCTTTTGAGTAACATCCTAAAAAGGTGCACAAATAATCATGAAACTTTGAGAAGTTAGAAGAAAAGTTCGTGTAGGCAATCTTCCGTTTTCTACTTAACTCACATACTTCTCTTTAAGAGGGTCCGGAAAGTTCTCTAATGTTAATCACATATATATAATATTACAATCACTGGATGAGATTGTAAATTATGCCCGCAGCGCTCACGCGCCGGAGATAATTAAATTATATTTCTAAATCAGCATGATTACGAAACAGTAAATATGATGGCATTAGCTGGAGGCTATTAATAACACTCATAAGAAAAGCCGTTGTCTGTTCTCTTAAAACGGATCGAGTGTTAAATCTTCAATTTACCGCTTTAGTTAAAAAGGCAAATTATTGACCCGGAAAAAGGTCAACAAAAGGAACAGTAACTTGTCCCCTAAGTCGAGACTAGGGTTATAGCTGTAGGGCGGAATTATAGTTAAGTTCAGATACTTACTAACCGAATGCGGTATTAACTTTCTATCCTGTTCATGTTTTTGGTTTCGAGTCGTGGAGACCCTAACAAGTGGTTTCATTGACATCGACTAAACCACATTATTTAGTTGCTCAACTTTGTTTTCATCTTCGATAATGGTGTTGTGTATATTGTGGCAGCAGCAGCTTTTCGTGGACCTTTCTTGAATAACTTTTGTCCTTGAATGAGTAAACAATTTCAAGGGTGGGATTAGGTGTGTCTCGTAATTGATTATCAGTATAAATATGATTGGCTGTTACATTCATTTCAAAATCTGGCAGGTTTTGGCAAATTAGAGTGTTAATACTTATAATGTGTCTGCTGTGGGTTGACCATATCGTTCAACAGCCACGAATTACTTCACTAGACTGTAATCTATCAAAGAAAATCCGGCACTAGCTGGCAAAAAGGAAAATGCCTAACAATTAACCAAAAACACGGAATGCTTTCCCTCTAAGACTTTTTGAGTCGAAAAATACACTAAGTTGCCAAATTATACTTAGTAATACAAATTATGTATATGTATTACAAGTTTATTTTCAATTTCACAATACAGTCTAACTGTTTTCTGTCCGAATGTCACTCGAAAGAAAAGTAAATTTAAATTTAATTGGTACCTTGTTACAAGGAATTTTATTTGTTGAAATTCAAACCGCACTTAATTACAAAAATCACCCTTTAAGGCTTCTTTAAAACAGCACCTCTGAATCTTTTACATTGACTGACTCCTTGGTACATAAACTGGAATAATTCACACCTAACACCAACTGTACCGTCCTTTAGAATCACTTCAAAAACCCGCAACGATCTTTCAGCTCCCAGCTCAAAAACGTTACCAACAGCACATTGGTTGATTAACAGCCATCACCAGCACCGCAACAGAAACTTTGATATCTTTTGATTAAAATCACCGGTTCATCATTCAAAACAACAGGTTTCCCCGCCTTGTCTTATTGAACCGTAGTTGAGGTCAATAACCAGAGTCTGTCTCTTTCGACAGCGCTGAAGAGCAGATGTTGGTGTTTTCCTTGGAGTTGCAGATGACGATGATCGTTGGTGTAGTTTAACATTATCAGGTTGCTGGATTAGATTTTATTGGTATTGATGTTGATGTTGATGAATATTGGAATTATATCAGTTTTGGTATCCCATTCATTTCCGTTGTTGTTGAGTTGGTTAGATATTGGATCCAACCATACCACATTTAAATTAATTGTTGTTTGCTCATGTTGCTATACTGCAACATCTTCCCGGGCCGCCGACAATGGACCCAGTAGTCCGTTTTCTTTGGTGTCACCAACGTGTGCATGTCAGCGCCGTGGGAAGTCATGGTGAGCACGGGTACCTGTGGTTTAGAACAGAGGCTTCAATGCTTGTTCTGCTCCTGACCCGATACGGTGCAACGGTAGGGTGGCAATAATTAATTATATTATACTATATATTTGGTTAGATTAATTGTAATTGAATTATGTAATATAATTGGTTATGTTACGGTGATTATACTTCACGTAACTCATATGTCAGTTATCAGTGTGTGTGGATGTGTGTTGGTGTGAGTGCGACAGATAGAGGACCCAATTGGCCACTGGGCGCTAACGTTGTAGGTATTGTTAATTAGATGTGATGACTGTTAAATCATTAACAGAATCGGTGTATGTTGTAATTTGAGGTAATGCCGTCGTTGCTGTTGTTGAGGGCATCACTTTGATAAATTGTTGATACAGCTACAGGAGGAGGAATTGGTTTCTCTCCTTTTTTACATTTTTTTAGGACTCCGCCATGTAACCTCATGTATGGGGTTCTCATGCGTCTTTGTTTGTGATGGTGGAACACCTTCGCTAGATTGTTATGGCTGGTGTATTGTGAGCTTGCCGTCACATTTTCCAGATTTACTGGCGTAGAAATTCTAGCCGGTTCAGGAATTTCTGACTGAACCATTTGCGGTAGAAGAAAGACAGTTGATAAAGCCATGCCAGACAATTGGATGTTCTGGGCTGGCATAACAGGTGCAGTTGCCGACATTTGTAACTCTCCGACATGTTGTGGAGGAGGTGCCTGAAAGGCGATATTTGCCGCATCAGCCGCGGCAACGGTTTGGTGAACATTTGTGCTATTCAACTGGCTGAGGTCAATATTCCGGTTGATTTGATTAAATCCTGACGCGCTCCGTTGAAACAGCGTTTGCAATTGTGCAACGGTCGGATCATTGAGACCATTTGACCTTTGTATTTGATCGATGTGGTTGTCGCTGAGTTGATGACTTCGGTTGTTACTATTATGGCCACCATAGGGATAGCCTTGTTGGCCTTGAGGACCAAAAGAAGACGATCTGCTTCTTGAATTTCCAAAATTATCTAAATTTCCCACACTATCAGAAATGATTGTATTGTTCCCTTGATAGTAGTTCGTGGAAATTGATTTTCTAGTATTGTTGGATCCTTTGAAATTTGATCTGTAGTTGCCATCACCTGACTTGTATTTCCGCCGGTGACGTCGTCGAGCGTGATTCCTATCAGATGAACCTGGACTACGGTCAGAAGGTGCAGTCAGTGTCTGTGGAGCACCATCATCTTCATGATGCCTTTCATCATAAGGTGCATGCTGCTGCTGCAATTGTTGTTGCGGGTGCTGTGACCGCATATGATGCCCATCAGGGTGTGCATTGTTGTTCAGATCCTGCTGAACCAAAGCGGGCACTTGAATGAGCCGGAGAGGTTGCGTAGTCAGGCTGCTAGCAGGAAGAATAATCTGCTGAGCACTAGGATGAACTGGATAACGGCCTGCTGGATGAGGTAATTTCCCGAAGGGAGAAAGCATCTTTCTTTGTTTCACCTCCTCTACTTCCCCGAATCTTGATACTCGAGCGTTCAGGTTAGCCGTTTTCATCCTTATGTGAAAGAATGTTACCGACGACTGATTGTTAGAGATGCCTCCGGAGAGCACCCATCCTAATTCGGTGCGTTGTGCCATAGGAGCGCCGGGCACTCCTTTGATCACTCCATCCAGAACGAGCGCCGAATAAACATCGCCCCCAAGAAGGATGTCGATTTTGCCTGGCCTATAATAAGTAGGATCAACCATACCCTTTAGATGGTCCCAGCTCCTGCATTGTAGCTTGCGCATGGGACGTGTCGCGGTGACTTTGGGCAAAACAAAGGCTTGAATCGATAATGCGAAGGTTTCGTTGACTTTGGATTGGATGATGAGTGATGCCCTTTTCGATGATGCACTCATCCTTTTGTTTCCGATGCCATAGATGGACATGTTGCCACTCTCTTCTTTGAGCCTCAATGTCCGTGATGCTGACTCAGTAATGAAGGATGCTTCCGATCCAGGGTCCAGGAGAGCTCGCAGCACTAAAGGCTGTCCCGTGGTCGGATAGACTTTCACGAGAGCTGTAGCCAACAGAATAGTTTGAACATTGTTGTTTTCGACGACGCAGGCGTTGAATGTTGAGGTTCTTCTGGTGGAGCCCGCTGAATCCTCCGTTGATTGCGCCTGATGAACTTGGGCAGCAGATGTGCCAGCTGGAGTCGTCACCGAAGCTGAGTCATTTTTAGGTATGGACGGGCGTATATCGTCTGGGTGCAGCAACGAATGATGTTTTTGTTTACAATGTATACAAGTAAACTTGCTCGTGCACTCTTGAGTCCTGTGCGTATTCGACAGGCAGTTGACACACCAGAGGCGCTTGTATACTAACTCTCGTCTCTTGTAAGGACTTAGAGCCTGGAAATTGTAACACTTGCGGAGCGAGTGTGTACCCGAGCACATTAAACACCTGTCGATGGTTGTATTGTGGGCACGAACTGTAGCAGGTTTTCCCCTGGTCTTCCCGTGAGGAACACTGGACGTCGTTTGTTCCATGATATCCAAGGCTCTTGCCCTCGTAAGCAAGAAATCCTCCAGCACATCATACGCTGGATAGTCGACATACGATGCAATATGCGATTCCCATAAACCGCGCGTATTGGGGGGAAGTTTCTGAACCGTGTGGTAGATCAGAACATCTTCCCATGATGTAACTGAGACTCCAAGGTTTTGAAGAGATTGCTTGGCCTCGTTGGTGGTGTCTACCAGTGCCTTGATTCCGTCAGCCGACTCATACGTGAGTGCAGACTGATTGAAAAGTAGGCTGAACTGGTTATCCTTGAGCAACCGCAGGTTTTGGTATCTTTTGACCAGGGTTGCCCATGCTGATTCAAAGTTGCCGTCCACTATTGCCGTATTTCGAAGCAGACGTTCCGCATCTCCACTCAAGTTCGCCTTGAGGTAGTGCAGCCGGTGCACATCAGAGATGGTGGTGTTGCTGATGATTAGGCTCTCAAATAAACTTTTAAACTCCGGCCAAGTTTGATAGGAGCCGGAGAAGGTTGGTATCTTGATGGGGGGAAGCTTTAATTCTGCCGTTGGCGACTTTGTTCCTCCCATGGAGCCGTTGAGCGAGTTGTGCAATAGTGATTGGGACTCTATGTGGTGTAACTGTGCCTTCAGCTTAGAGGAATAGCTGTAGTACAATTCCTTGAGCTGATGGAAAGTCAACTCCTCCATATATTTCGCCTTGGCTTCATCACTTGGAACGGCGATTATCTTCTGATGAAGCCCCCTTGCGTCTTCGAACGCTTACTCCAGGTTCCTTAACCGCGCCTCATTCATGTGCATAGACTTGGCTGAATGATCCAAGGCCAAGTATGCTTTTTGATCGGCGGTTAATTCGCTTGCAATGTTCTGCAAACAGTCGATCAGGTTTGCCGTTCTTTCTTTCATTATGTTCTGTGGGAATTACAACCCGCAAAGAGAATATCTACGCAGCAGCTGGCACGTGTGCGGAGATGCAGTGGTGAAACTCACGGAGTGGTGTCGTAGATTGGCACCGTAACCGTCAATATAAGAGAAGTGCACCTGCTGGAATGGAAAATTCGCGGACTAAATGCACTGGTGCGTGGAGAATCCGAACACACCGAGATGACCTATACGTGGGGCGAATCCAATATCAGACGAGAGGAGTGCACCTGTCGGAACTGGAAGATTCGATCAGCAGACTGAAATGCGCTGGTGCGTGGATAACCCGAACACACTGAGCTGATTGGGGCGAATCCAATATCGGATAAGAGGAGTGCACCTGCTTAAACTGGAAAATATCGATACACAGAATGTTGTCGCAAATTTCCCTTATGACGATGCAACCTCTATAATTGAACGAAGTGGGATGTGTAGAGTACCCGCAACACAGTTGAAAAAATGAATCAAAGCGACGTCAACCAAAATACTGGGACCGATGTGAATATTCCCACAAGTCTACCTGGGCTGACTTCCGCAGATCAAAGACAAATCAACAACTATGGAATTTTCGAAAAGTGGACTGTATTTTGATTTTAATTATAAGATAATTATAAGTGCCACGTTCAGATAGCCAAATGTTGGGTTGGAAACTGCCCTTAAAATCGTCGATCGAACTTGTCCAGTACGTAATGTTAATACTCAATACCCTTGTTTTGTTTAATGTTGTTTATTTTCATAAATTATAAGATGGGAAAAATAGAAAATGTTCACTATTTTATCTTTCGCCGATCACAAAAAACAATTATCTAAGTGAAGAAGAGAAATGAAAGGATTCGGTTCTAGAATCTTCGTATTGCTATTTTCTTCTGCTTCTTTATTCTTGGGTTCGGGATTAATTGATGTTTGCGAAGTCCTTAGTATAGAAGTTTTGTTTTTATGTATTATTACAATTTGATGACAGACGTGCACAGCCAAATATACACCCCGATGTTCAGAATACAAATTAATCAAGACGATGTCTGCAACTTATAGGCTCCCCTGATAACATTTTGTGTATCGCAGCGTTCAAAATATCAGTTCGGCTTATTTTGACGCGAAAGTATTTGACGTAGGACCCTCTATATACTCTCTGTAGTCACCTTTATCGACACACCACACAACACTTTTATTATGATCGCTTCGGATGTTTTTAATTTATTAATATTAAATTATAATGCACCATACCTTGTTTCGGCGAGAAGCTCCCTCGTTGGGGTTTGTTGGATGATTTGGTGATGAACCTGTTGGCGATTTAAACCCACTTGCTGGCTAATCTGGCGGCGGCCACACCATTCAAATCACTTGTTGGCAGATGAAATCCGGCCGGTTGGCTGATGCGAAAAACCGCTCAGTTGGCAAGTGAGATCCGGCTGGAAGGACCAATGATTTCTGTCCGAATGTCACTCGAAAGAAAAGTAAATTTAAATTTAATTGGTACCTTGTTACAAGGAATTTTATTTGTTGAAATTCAAACCGCACTTAATTACAAAAATCACCCTTTAAGGCTTCTTTAAAACAGCACCTCTGAATCTTTTACATTGACTGACTCCTTGGTACATAAACTGGAATAATTCACACCTAACACCAACTGTACCGTCCTTTAGAATCACTTCAAAAACCCGCAACGATCTTTCAGCTCCCAGCTCAAAAACGTTACCAACAGCACATTGGTTGATTAACAGCCATCACCAGCACCGCAACAGAAACTTTGATATCTTTTGATTAAAATCACCGGTTCATCATTCAAAACAACAGGTTTCCCCGCCTTGTCTTATTGAACCGTAGTTGAGGTCAATAACCAGAGTCTGTCTCTTTCGACAGCGCTGAAGAGCAGATGTTGGTGTTTTCCTTGGAGTTGCAGATGACGATGATCGTTGGTGTAGTTTAACATTATCAGGTTGCTGGATTAGATTTTATTGGTATTGATGTTGATGTTGATGAATATTGGAATTATATCAGTTTTGGTATCCCATTCATTTCCGTTGTTGTTGAGTTGGTTAGATATTGGATCCAACCATACCACATTTAAATTAATTGTTGTTTGCTCATGTTGCTATACTGCAACATCTTCCCGGGCCGCCGACAATGGACCCAGTAGTCCGTTTTCTTTGGTGTCACCAACGTGTGCATGTCAGCGCCGTGGGAAGTCATGGTGAGCACGGGTACCTGTGGTTTAGAACAGAGGCTTCAATGCTTGTTCTGCTCCTGACCCGATACGGTGCAACGGTAGGGTGGCAATAATTAATTATATTATACTATATATTTGGTTAGATTAATTGTAATTGAATTATGTAATATAATTGGTTATGTTACGGTGATTATACTTCACGTAACTCATATGTCAGTTATCAGTGTGTGTGGATGTGTGTTGGTGTGAGTGCGACAGATAGAGGACCCAATTGGCCATTGGGCGCTAACGTTGTAGGTATTGTTAATTAGATGTGATGACTGTTAAATCATTAACAGAATCGGTGTATGTTGTAATTTGAGGTAATGCCGTCGTTGCTGTTGTTGAGGGCATCACTTTGATAAATTGTTGATACAGCTACAGGAGGAGGAATTGGTTTCTCTCCTTTTTTACATTTTTTTAGGACTCCGCCATGTAACCTCATGTATGGGGTTCTCATGCGTCTTTGTTTGTGATGGTGGAACACCTTCGCTAGATTGTTATGGCTGGTGTATTGTGAGCTTGCCGTCACATTTTCCAGATTTACTGGCGTAGAAATTCTAGCCGGTTCAGGAATTTCTGACTGAACCATTTGCGGTAGAAGAAAGACAGTTGATAAAGCCATGCCAGACAATTGGATGTTCTGGGCTGGCATAACAGGTGCAGTTGCCGACATTTGTAACTCTCCGACATGTTGTGGAGGAGGTGCCTGAAAGGCGATATTTGCCGCATCAGCCGCGGCAACGGTTTGGTGAACATTTGTGCTATTCAACTGGCTGAGGTCAATATTCCGGTTGATTTGATTAAATCCTGACGCGCTCCGTTGAAACAGCGTTTGCAATTGTGCAACGGTCGGATCATTGAGACCATTTGACCTTTGTATTTGATCGATGTGGTTGTCGCTGAGTTGATGACTTCGGTTGTTACTATTATGGCCACCATAGGGATAGCCTTGTTGGCCTTGAGGACCAAAAGAAGACGATCTGCTTCTTGAATTTCCAAAATTATCTAAATTTCCCACACTATCAGAAAGGATTGTATTGTTCCCTTGATAGTAGTTCGTGGAAATTGATTTTCTAGTATTGTTGGATCCTTTGAAATTTGATCTGTAGTTGCCATCACCTGACTTGTATTTCCGCCGGTGACGTCGTCGAGCGTGATTCCTATCAGATGAACCTGGACTACGGTCAGAAGGTGCAGTCAGTGTCTGTGGAGCACCATCATCTTCATGATGCCTTTCATCATAAGGTGCATGCTGCTGCTGCAATTGTTGTTGCGGGTGCTGTGACCGCATATGATGCCCATCAGGGTGTGCATTGTTGTTCAGATCCTGCTGAACCAAAGCGGGCACTTGAATGAGCCGGAGAGGTTGCGTAGTCAGGCTGCTAGCAGGAAGAATAATCTGCTGAGCACTAGGATGAACTGGATAACGGCCTGCTGGATGAGGTAATTTCCCGAAGGGAGAAAGCATCTTTCTTTGTTTCACCTCCTCTACTTCCCCGAATCTTGATACTCGAGCGTTCAGGTTAGCCGTTTTCATCCTTATGTGAAAGAATGTTACCGACGACTGATTGTTAGAGATGCCTCCGGAGAGCACCCATCCTAATTCGGTGCGTTGTGCCATAGGAGCGCCGGGCACTCCTTTGATCACTCCATCCAGAACGAGCGCCGAATAAACATCGCCCCCAAGAAGGATGTCGATTTTGCCTGGCCTATAATAAGTAGGATCAACCATACCCTTTAGATGGTCCCAGCTCCTGCATTGTAGCTTGCGCATGGGACGTGTCGCGGTGACTTTGGGCAAAACAAAGGCTTGAATCGATAATGCGAAGGTTTCGTTGACTTTGGATTGGATGATGAGTGATGCCCTTTTCGATGATGCACTCATCCTTTTGTTTCCGATGCCATAGATGGACATGTTGCCACTCTCTTCTTTGAGCCTCAATGTCCGTGATGCTGACTCAGTAATGAAGGATGCTTCCGATCCAGGGTCCAGGAGAGCTCGCAGCACTAAAGGCTGTCCCGTGGTCGGATAGACTTTCACGAGAGCTGTAGCCAACAGAATAGTTTGAACATTGTTGTTTTCGACGACGCAGGCGTTGAATGTTGAGGTTCTTCTGGTGGAGCCCGCTGAATCCTCCGTTGATTGCGCCTGATGAACTTGGGCAGCAGATGTGCCAGCTGGAGTCGTCACCGAAGCTGAGTCATTTTTAGGTATGGACGGGCGTATATCGTCTGGGTGCAGCAACGAATGATGTTTTTGTTTACAATGTATACAAGTAAACTTGCTCGTGCACTCTTGAGTCCTGTGCGTATTCGACAGGCAGTTGACACACCAGAGGCGCTTGTATACTAACTCTCGTCTCTTGTAAGGACTTAGAGCCTGGAAATTGTAACACTTGCGGAGCGAGTGTGTACCCGAGCACATTAAACACCTGTCGATGGTTGTATTGTGGGCACGAACTGTAGCAGGTTTTCCCCTGGTCTTCCCGTGAGGAACACTGGACGTCGTTTGTTCCATGATATCCAAGGCTCTTGCCCTCGTAAGCAAGAAATCCTCCAGCACATCATACGCTGGATAGTCGACATACGATGCAATATGCGATTCCCATAAACCGCGCGTATTGGGGGGAAGTTTCTGAACCGTGTGGTAGATCAGAACATCTTCCCATGATGTAACTGAGACTCCAAGGTTTTGAAGAGATTGCTTGGCCTCGTTGGTGGTGTCTACCAGTGCCTTGATTCCGTCAGCCGACTCATACGTGAGTGCAGACTGATTGAAAAGTAGGCTGAACTGGTTATCCTTGAGCAACCGCAGGTTTTGGTATCTTTTGACCAGGGTTGCCCATGCTGATTCAAAGTTGCCGTCCACTATTGCCGTATTTCGAAGCAGACGTTCCGCATCTCCACTCAAGTTCGCCTTGAGGTAGTGCAGCCGGTGCACATCAGAGATGGTGGTGTTGCTGATGATTAGGCTCTCAAATAAACTTTTAAACTCCGGCCAAGTTTGATAGGAGCCGGAGAAGGTTGGTATCTTGATGGGGGGAAGCTTTAATTCTGCCGTTGGCGACTTTGTTCCTCCCATGGAGCCGTTGAGGGAGTTGTGCAATAGTGATTGGGACTATATGTGGTGTAACTGTGCCTTCAGCTCAGAGGAATAGCTGTAGTACAATTCCTTGAGCTGATGGAAAGTCAACTCCTCCATATATTTCGCCTTGGCTTCATCACTTGGAACGGCGATTATCTTCTGATGAAGCCCCCTTGCGTCTTCGAACGCTTGCTCCAGGTTCCTTAACCGCGCCTCATTCATGTGCATAGACTTGGCTGAATGATCCAAGGCCAAGTATGCTTTATGATCGGCGGTTAATTCGCTTGCAATGTTCTGCAAACAGTCGATCAGGTTTGCCGTTCTTTGCTTGCTCATTATGTTCTGTGGAAATTACAACCCGCACAGAGAATATCTACGCAGCAGCTTGCACGTGTGCGGAGATGCAGTGGTGAAACTCACGGAGTGGTGTCGTAGATTGGCACCGTAACCGACAATATAAGAGAAGTGCACCTGCTGGAATGGAAGATTCGCGGACTAAATGCACTAGTGCGTGGAGAATCCGAACACACCGAGATGACCTATACGTGGGGCGAATCCAATATCAGACGAGAGGAGTGCACCTGTCGGAACTGGAAGATTCGATCAGCAGACTGAAATGCGCTGGTGCGTGGATAACCCGAACACACCGAGCTGATTAGGGCGAATCCAATATCGGATAAGAGGAGTGCACCTGCTTAAACTTAAATATCGATACGCAGAATGTTCTCGCAAATTTCCCTTATGACGATGCAACCTCTATAATTGAACGAAGTGGGATGTGTAGAGTACCCTCAACACAGTTGAAAAATTGAATCAAAGCGACGTCAACCAAAATACTGGGACCGATGTGAATATTCCCACAAGTCTACCTGGGCTGACTTCCGCAGATCAAAGACAAATCAACAACTATGGAATTTTCGAAAAGTGGACTGTATTTTGATTTTAATTATAAGATAATTATAAGTGCCACGTTCAGATAGCCAAATGTTGGGTTGAAAACTGCCCTTAAAATCGTCGATCGAACTTGCCCAGTACGTAATGTTAATACTCAATACCCTTGTTTTGTTTAATGTTGTTTATTTTCATAAATTATAAGATGGGAAAAATAGAAAATGTTCACTATTTTATCTTTCGCCGATCACAAAAAACAATTATCTAAGTGAAGAAGAGAAATGAAAGGATTCGGTTCTAGAATCTTCGTATTGCTATTTTCTTCTGCTTCTTTATTCTTGGGTTCGGGATTAATTGATGTTTGCGAAGTCCTTAGTATAGAAGTTTTGTTTTTATGTATTATTACAATTTGATGACAGACGTGCACAGCCAAATATACACCCCGATGTTCAGAATACAAATTAATCAAGACGATGTCTGCAACTTATAGGCTCCCCTGATAACATTTTGTGTATCGCAGCGTTCAAAATATCAGCTCGGCAAATTTTGACGCGAAAGTATTTGACGTAGGACCCTCTATATACTCTCTGTAGTCACCTTTATCGACACACCACACAACACTTTTATTATGATCGCTTCGGATGTTTTGAATTTATTAATATTAAATTATAATGCACCATACCTTGTTTCGGCGAGAAGCTCCCTCGTTGGGGTTTGTTGGATGATTTGGTGATGAACCTGTTGGCGATTTAAACCCACTTGCTGGCTAATCTGGCGGCGGCCACACCATTCAAATCACTTGTTGGCAGATGAAATCCGGCCGGTTGGCTGATGCGAAAAACCGCTCAGTTGGCAAGTGAGATCCGGCTGGAAGGACCAATGATTTCTGTCCGAATGTCACTCGAAAGAAAAGCAAATTTAAATTTAATTGGTACCTTGTTACAAGGAATTTTATTTGTTGAAATTCAAACCGCACTTAATTACAAAAATCACCCTTTAAGGCTTCTTTAAAACAGCACCTCTGAATCTTTTACATTGACTGACTCCTTGGTACATAAACTGGAATAATTCACACCTAACACCAACTGTACCGTTCTTTAGAATCACTTCAAAAACCCGCAACGATCTTTCAGCTCCCAGCTCAAAAACGTTACCAACAGCACATTGGTTGATTAACAGCCATCACCAGCACCACAACAGCAACTTTGATATCTTTTGATTAAAATCACCGGTTCATTATTCAAAACAACAGGTTTCCCCGCCTTGTCTTATTGAACCGTAGTTGAGGTCAATAACCAGAGTCTGTCTCTTTCGACAGCGCTGAAGAGCAGATGTTGGTGTTTTCCTTGGAGTTTCAGATGACGATGATCGTTGGTGTAGTTTAACATTATCAGGTTGCTGGATTAGATTTTATTGGTATTAATGTTGATGTTGATGAATATTGGAATTATATCAGTTTTGGTATCCCATTCATTTCCGTTGTTGTTGAGTTGGTTAGATATTGGATCCAACCATACCACATTTAAATTAATTGTTGTTTGCTCATGTTGCTATACTGCAACACTAACAATAATTATTCTTAAAAAAATCTAGTAGAAGTGAGGAAAATATGGAGAATGTAACCTAACATTTGTTACGTAGCAACTCCCCCACCACCTATGTCCCGCTGAGAAACAACAATTAAAATTAAACATATAATACACAAAACATTAAATTACACAGATATTATCTCTCTCACATACGGGTCAACAATTCTCTTTAAGACCTTCCTCTCGAAAGCGGCTAAGTGTTCAGAGTGCCTTTTATTGAGCACCCAGGTCTCGGGTCCATATATGAGTACTGTTAAGACCATGGTCTTGTACAGTAGCAGCTTGGATGTTCTGGATAAATTTCGGGATTTAAAGAGCGTTGATAAACCTGTGGGGTTTTTCAGGGCCCGAAGAACCGCGCATCGCTCTTGCCCCATATCCCACCGAAAATTCCTATAACAAACTTCCCTTCATAGGTGCATCTCCCACCTGAAAACATAAACCCGCGGCAAAAAGTACCACCTTGACGTGCCAACAAAACTTTCGCCCCGAGGTTTGCTTGCACCTAGCGCATCATGTCCTATTACCGCACGGTTTCCTTTTCATGTAACCGACATCGAGTTCGCACATACACATGCATGACATGTTCATTCTTATTTTGGCTAAACCAACAGCGACCGTTCCGTTGGTACAAGGTCTAGTCGACCAACGTGATGGTTGATTCCACATCTGCAAGCCAGATTTGCAATATTCCGGCAACAAAACTTCTAATACAGAACAATAAACCTTTGTTCTAGCTTACCGATGGCGGGCGATCTTTGTTGTTTTTACATCACAAAGGAACTCAATTCCGCCGCCTGTTATTCTCCTGCATATTTACCATTGAATTTTTCCGTTTACCCAATGCAAACGGAAAAAGATATTTTCGCCTTGACGGCAACATCTTCCTTACCATGTTATTTAAAATCAACATGGTCTCATACAACCAAATTCCCTATTAACGGCTGCCAACCGTTCGCGGACCTAGAGACGAACATGCCCACCAACTAAATGTTGATTTACGACCTCTCCATAGGCGAGCAAATCTTCGATGTGTTTTTCACACCAGAAAGGTCTATCGCCGGCAAGCATTACCCTGATCAAATTGTGCAAACAGCCGCCGACCCCATGCAACGTTGGCAAACTCGAACAATGGGTATCCCATCGTTTGATCATTGAAATAGCGTTTCTGTTTACATAAGATTGCAGAGACCTATTTCTTCCTCTAATGATCATTACGATGGGTTACAACAACAACGCCTGCATCCTCTTATGCTCGTTCGTTGCTAGCCTTCAGTAGCGGATACCCATACATGGAAAATCCACCCCATGTATCCTTACCTCGATCACGATTGGCTGACGCCGAGTTGATCGTTTCGCTCTTCCCTTTTGATGCTATTCGCTGCCATGTCGATCTGATGGTTGTGAATGGCAAACCAGTCAGATATTATACTTTAGAGTATACACACGCACCTCGAACAAGGGACTCAGATTTGGATCGGTGTAGAAGATACACCTATCGAGCCCGTTTCGTGCAGGAGTGTAATTGAGTTCGACTGTAACAGTTTAGTCGATGTCCTTTTTTCGAAAATATTGTCGTGCGTGCTTGTAAACGTAAAAATCAAATTTCCGGTTAAATGTCCAAGTGCAATCAATATCATTGTCCAGTATTGTCGAGCGTGTTTCATTTATAATCATCAGTTGTACTGAAGGTTAAGAACGTTGATTTAGTGATTTTATTGTTTGTGCTACAACCCCGAGTGACCGGATGTGAAGGAACCTTGCAACGATTATATTGTAAAGTTTGTAGACCAGTGAATTCAATAAAAAAAATAACATTTTATAACCGAACAATTATACTTGGGTTTCGTTTTCTTATTCGTTTGTCGTCTCTCCGTGGTCGATCACTTTCGCCAGCTATTTAGGTGTTGTTAGTGAACCAGCGCCGTACGCCGGTGCACTCTACTGCCCAACACCACAAACCTTAGTAGGCTTTGTTGGATTTGGTCAGCCCTCCCCGTATTTCTTCTTCCATATTGTTTGGCCCAAGGTAGTTAAAGGATTGTACTACTGTAAATTCGTGCTTCGCTACCCTGATAGTTTGACCAACGCTACGTCTTTACAAGGACAGTTTTTTTTCTATGAATTGTTTACCATGCTGTGGGCAGTTCAAATTCGAACCCTCTTCCTTTATGATTTTAAAATGGGACATAATGCGTCATTGGCAATGAAAAACATTAATGACGCATTTGAGGATGTGGCGGTAAACGAACGCACTATACGACGTTAGCTTGGAAAGTTCCGTTCGGGAGATTTCAGCATTGAAAATGAATCACGCGGGAAAACGGAAACATTAGTTGACGTCGATGTTTTAAGAGCAACGATGGATGCAGACCCAATGAAATCGGTGCGGGAGATTGCACAAAGCATGGGAGTATCCTCAATAACAATAACTCGACACCTTTCTCTCATATGAAAGGTAAATAAACTCGATAAGTGGGTACCCCATGAACTGAACGAGTCCCAAAAACTACAACGTCTGGAAATCTGCTCATCGCTTAGATTAAGAAACCAAACTGAACCGTTTTTGCTCCGGATAGTCACCTGTGATGAAAAGTGGATTCTGTATGATAACCATAAAAGACATGGCAGTGATTGGATGCAGGTGAAAAAACAGAACACACCCGCAACCCCGATCTTCACCTAAAAAAGGTTACGGTGACAATTTGATGGACATCGAAAGGACCAATCCACTTTTCATTTCTTCAACCAGGAGAAACGATAAACGCTATCAAATATTGTGAGGAAATCCACATATTGCATGCCAAATTGGTTGAAAAACCACCTGCGTTGGTCAATAGGCACGGCCCGATCCGTACTTTCCTGATATTTCCCCAACGGACTACTATCTTTTCCGCAAACTGGATTCATTTTGCCGGCAGAAGGTCTTCCGGAATCGAGCAGAGGTAATAAAAGCCTTTGAAGATTTCATTTCCTAAACAAGTTAGCACTTCTACGAAAAAGGAATATTTGACATTGTATCACGTTGGAAGAATGTCATAGATGCCAATGGATCCTATTTTTCTCGAATAAAATTGTACGGAAAAATAATATTGGCTTTTAAATTTTTACTATAAAGTCAGACATTTCATGTGGTAAAACCCAATAATATGATCAGAGCAAAAGATAAACTTCCCCCGCCCAAAGATGGAACGTTTTGAGCACAAACAGAATGTCTTTTCTTTTAGACAGACGCAGAAACAAAATATATTACGGTGCCCTTAAATATCAAAGCACAGTATAAGCAGAAGATGGTTTAAGCCGATAAAAATGCGGCGTGGTTCTGGATTATTTCAGATGTATCTTTTGAAAACTATCACCTTCGCACCGGAAAAATAATAAACCATTACACCTAGTCCCTTTATCAAATATTTCAATTTCATATTCGACAGGAAGATTTGCGGAATATAACTGAAAAGAAAG
The DNA here is from genome assembly GCA_963931805.1 of Microdon myrmicae. NCBI lineage: Eukaryota > Metazoa > Arthropoda > Insecta > Diptera > Syrphidae > Microdon > Microdon myrmicae. The sequence continues at coordinate 19,495,295 of OZ007502.1, forward strand.
ATTATATATCATATTCGAGAGATTGCAAGACAAGGTGTTGACATTTCATATGGTACAACCCAATACTTATTTTTTCCTCATTAATGTGCAGTCCTAGTTTTTGTGCGGCCTGGTCGATCTGAGTAAAGGAGTCCATCCGAATCGGATCTACCGATGATGTTGATGTCATCTGCGTAGGAAAGAATGGGGCGGTTCTACGAACCACACAAACCACTATAGGTCGAGATGTCGTCGTTCCACAAAGGAACATACTCACCTAGATCCAAACTATACGTGCCCACAGACATGTGTCCTCAAAAATCCTCCTTTACACCTGAAATAAAAGGTAACATTCATCTTGGAGTCAACAACCCCACGTATCCACAGATACGTGGGCCACAAGTCCCGATTAATTTTTCTACGCCTGCACGGCGATCGAAGGACATGGGTCACCAACAGAAATTGTGTATCGATCCATTAACTGCATATACACAAACGGTTAGCACAGTTGCGCCAGATGTCAACAAACATCACATCCCCGGCGATAAGCGAATTGGGGGAAAACCAATCCGTCGACAAAACCTTTGTCCCTGCCGAAATGTACTTCGCCTAAACAAAGGCCATTGCGGAGCAATAGCAATAAACGAAAATGCTGTTCCCATAGGGCACAGTAAACATTATCCCACGATCGCCTAATGTAAATCACACATTCGATTGTGTGCATAACCGATGCATTAGAAGTGTGAAGTTCTGACGATCACAGAATGATCCACAGCAACCAGGCAATAACCGCCACGTCTGTATGTGTGAGCACGATCGTCCCTGGTGGGGAGATTCTCGATTGAGAAAAAATCGCCACCAGCGAAAGGGAAAAGAAAACTATGGGGTGAATGGAATCATCGCCAGAAAAGTTACCACAGTCCAGTTAAAGAACCCCGACGAGGAGGTAATCCGCGCAGCGCTGTAGAACGATAAAGTATCGTTTCGACCCGAAGAAAAACCTTTCACTAGACGCGAGTTATTCATTCATTCATTCGCGGAACTGTCACCGAAGACAAACGTGCAACAGAAATACAAGTCCTCACAACCGGTGAAAGTTGTGCTGATTTTCGTGAATAGATTCGCAAGTAGTTCCGAAATTAATTGAAACATCGAAAGATACAAATAGTGCTAAAGAACAAAAAGAAACTAAAATTCGTGTATTAGATGTTAAGTGACTTGCTATAAAATTAAAAATTTGTAACCATTTGTAGTGTTCCAGAACTCTACTGTCTTCCCTTAATCCTAACATCAATCTTAACATATCCTAACATATCCATTTTTACACACAATATCCTCATTTTCCATAATATATATATATATATATATATATATATATATATATATATATATATATATGTATATATATATATATACCTGATATATATATATATATATATATATATATATATATATATATATACCTGACGCCCTTGCCCGGAAAAAACAAATCATTATGGAAAATTTAACAAGCCTAATGACTTGCTAAATAAGGCCAAGACCGGTTCCCGGTTGTAGTGCCGATGATGATGATATATATACCGTTATTATAATAATTATAACTTTCATTCTCAAACATATTACTCATTTATCCGTTATCACATTTCATACATTCATTTGCATATCAATCAATTCCATAGTATCAATATATTTGCATATTGAGAAAACCCCTTTTCATGTTAATACATTTCTTAAACAGTAATAAATAACAATTAAATTCAATCAATATCCATATTTCCACATATCCATTACATTAGCAATACATTTTAAACCCTTAATTTCAAATATCTACATAATATGCACATACAAAATCAATTTGAAACCATCCTTGAAACCATCCTTTATATAATAATATATAACAACACATAATCCTTTCATGAAAACACATTCCCGTTATCCGAAGTAAATAAGCAGCTGCAATCAATTTCAAATCCTTTCAAGAAAACACATTCCCGTTATCCGAAATAAATAAGCAGCTGCAATACTTTCAGTTTTCATCCCTCTTATGAGTTTTTGCACAAGCAACTCGATTTTGATTTCGTTCATAGAAAGAAGAGTTTGGATTTTGAGTTACAACTAGAAGTTAGTTGAAAGGAGACCTCCGAGAGAGGAAGTTTGAATTAGCTTTTTGAGTTTTGTGTTTTATTTTAATAAAAGACAGTTTTAATATTGAGTTACAACTAGAAGGAAGTTGAAAGGAGACCTCCGAGAGAGGAAGTTTGAATTAGCCTTTGTGTTTTGCGTTTAATATTGTTTGTGTTTTAAAATAAATATATTGTTGAATTGTAAATATTAACGCGTTTATTATTAACATCCACGCTCTTCCCTCCGATGGAGGAAGCACGGCGATGGGGATTATAACACATTACTTAACAGCCGAAATAAAACAATAAAGTCTAAAATATAAAACGAAGAGTTAACGAAAAAGACAAAACAATAAAACAGTGACAAAGCTTGTAAACTCTTGCCAGACCAGTGTCATAAACTAAAAATAGAAGAAAATAAATAAACGTATCCTAAAACAATTTAACAGTGTTTTATTTTGTGGCTGTATTCTCTCCGTGTTTTGTTGGTGAACAGTTTGTTCCTTTTGTGTGTGGACAGTGTTCGGCGGAACACTTCAGAGACTCACGACCAAAGACCAAAATCGGCCAAAAGTATCTGGCTGAGCTTGGTGATAATAGTCCCTCTAGTTGTAATTCCAGAATCGCTGATTGCTTTCTCTATCGCCGGGTTGAAGAGGAGGCAGGCCAGACTGTCCCCTTGTCGGAATCCATTAAAGATGTTTATTGATTTGGTCAGTGTTGGCGACGTTACATGCGAAGCCAAGGATGGAGCAACACACGACTGCTGACTGGCACACCGTAGATCGGCAATTTATAACAGATCAATTGAAAAGTCCCCGGCCCGACACATAGATGGCGGCACTACAATTAAATTCATATGATTTTTAGTTAGTCCTAACCTTCAAAAGACGCGTGTATAAATTTGACAGATGTCGGATCATTAGTTTGTGAATTATAGTATTTTGAATGAAGCAACTTCTGTTATTGTGAAAAAAATGGATAAAAAGGAATTTCGCGTGTTGATAAAATATTGCTTTTTGAAGGGAAAAAATACAGTTGAAGCAAAAACTTGGCTTGATGACGAGTTTCCAGACGCCGCCCCAGGAAAATCAACCATCAAGGATTGGTATGCTAAGTTTAGACGTGGTGAAATGAGCACCGAAGACGGTGAACGCAGTGGACGCCCAAAAGAGGTTGTTACCGACGAAAACATTAGAAAAATCCACAAAATGATTTTGAATAAATCCACAATAATGATTTTGAATAAGCGTAATAAACCCGAGTTTTTGCGTCGATATGTGACAATGGATGAAACATGGCTCCATCATTTCACTCCGAAGTCCAATCGACAGTCATCCGAGTGGACTGCACACGATGAAAGCGTGGAAAAACGCAACAGTCGGCTGGCAAGGTTATGGCGTCTGTATTTTGGGATGCGCGCGGAATAATTTTCATTGACTATCTTGAAAAAGGAAGGACCATCAACAGCGACTATTACACTGTGTTATTGGGCCGTTTGAAGGACGAAATCGCCGAAAAACGACCGCATTTGAAGAAAAAGAAAGTGCTGCTTCACCAAGACAATGCACCGTGTCACAAGTCAGTGACAAAAATCCATGAATTGGGCTTCGAATCGCTTCCGCATCCACCGTATTCTCCAGATCTGGCCCCCAGTGTCTATTTCCTGCTCTCAGATCTCAAAAGAATGCTCGCTGGGAGGAAATTGTCGTCGAATGAAGAGGTGATCGCCGAAACTGAGGCCTATTTTGAAGCAAAGGACAAATCGTACTACAAAAAAGGTATCGAAAAGTTGGAGGATCATTATAATAAGTGTATCACCCTCGAAGGGAATTATGTTGAATAAAAAAAACGAATTTTGCCAAAAAAATGTGTTTTACTATGGAGGCCGGGGACTTTTCAATTGACCTGTTACCATTCGCTCTTTGGTTCTCGTGACAATACGCAAACAAGAGAACGGGGACAAAAAAGAGGATAAAAGCAGCGGCAGTTAGAGAGTGCAACCAGTTCAGTTCAGTTCAGTTCAGTGCAGAGGTAATAAGAGATCTTAACAGATTCTGGCTCTACCAAAACAATAAAATAAACAATAAAAAAAATAATAATACAGTCCACTGATTGAATAAGGCGATCCGTGCTCGCAACGTAATCGAGACGCCGCCTACCAGTAAAAGTTGGTCCTTTGAGCCGGATCCAACAAGCGAAAGAATGCCGATCACCCGATCAGGAGCAAAGAAGGGTAGGCCGCCACATCACGCTGGAGGAGCTTCACCCACCGCCGTGGTGAGTAGTAACATCAAAGACGATGATGCCGCAGGAAGGATATCTCCCATAAGCATTAAGGGAGATGACACGGCACCTATTCCGGGGTATTCAGGACAGGGAGTGACAGCTCACAGTAGGTTAAAGGAAAACGTGTCCGCGCCCTATACTCCGGTACGGACAAGCGGTATGGCAGAAAGCCACGGCGCAGAGAAGAGTGATGGATCCGCCGAACGAAGTGAAACACGATCCGTGAAATCAAGCAAAAGACGGGCATTGGCCGAAGCCCAAATATTGATCGCCAGGCGAGATTTGGAAATCGCCGAAGCTAAAGGAAGGACGGCTCGGGCGGAGCTTGAGATTTTGCAACTGGACTCCGAAACAGAGGATGAGGCGATTGAGGAAACAAAACAAGAAGAATGCGTTGAACCATGGCTCAACCAATTGAATATGGGTGAAGAAGAGCAGAGGATGCCGCTTCCCAAAGACGAAACAAGGAACGACAACCAAGAATTGGCCCAAGCAATAGCCATGCTATCGCACACATCATCTAGGACAGCTACGGCAAGGCAGATGTTAGAGCTTCCACACTTCGGTGGAGCCAGCGAGGAGTGGTTGTCGTTCAAGAGAACATTTAATGACACGGCACCCGCTTATAGCCATGCGCAGAATCTGGCGCGTTTACAGAGAGCGCTACAAGGAAGGGCGAAAGAGGCTGTCAGGAGTCTCTTGTTCACCGCCGAGGATCCTATGGAGGTAATGAGAGGGTTGGAAGCACGTTTTGGAAGGCCCGGAGCCTTGGCTTTGGCTGAATTAACAAAGCTAAAGAGTCTGCCCCGAATGACAGAGGACCCGATGGACGTGTGTGCATTTTCCAGTCAGGTGAGAATTCCGTGGCCACCATTTGTGCATTGGAAAAGGCACAGTACCTGTGTTCACCAGAAACGATAAAGGAATTGACCGTCAAGATGCCGTCATCAATGCGGTACAGGTGGTTCTCATACCATCATAGCCACCGAGGAGAAGACCAGACTAAGCTCTCGCTTTTCAGCGGTTTCTTGGAGATGGAAGCGGAAATGTGTGGTGATTTCGCGCCACCGGAAGTGTTTTGGGATTCAAAAAAGAACTCCCAGGTGCACTCATTGCCCGAGGTGAGACGCGGTTCCTCGAGAGGAGCCGTCCACGTTGTTCGAGGAGATGAATCGGTTCTGGAGGATGGCAGACTGGTGTGCCCCGTGTGTGAGGAAGGACATGGGATTCTTGAATGTCCCAAGTTTAAAAGAGTCAACCTAGGCGAAAGGTGGAAAATGGCAAAAGACGCACGGCTCTGCTTCAAGTGCCTTCGACACCAACATCAGAGGTCAACTTCCAGAGCGCCACCTTGCAAAAGATGTGCTAGGTGGCACCACACTATTCTTCACAGTGCTTCAACAACAACGATGCAAGATGAAATCAAGCTGCGTCGTAATGCGGCCCGTCCAGACGGTGAACCGAAAACTGAGGCGAGGGAAGAAATAGTTAGTTCCGTCCATACCTTGGGTAGCGGAAGGGTTTATTTAAAGATGGTGCAAGTGTGTCTGTACGGGCCAAAGGGATCAGCCAAACTGTTAGCTCTCCTTGATGAAGGATCGACCGTTTCATTGCTGGATGCATCTGTCGCCGAGAAAATTGGGGTAAAAGGCAAGCCCGAAACCCCTGTTTTAGAGACCGTCGGCGGACAAGGTATCAGAAAAGGCGAATCGCAGAGGATCCAGTTAAAGATCAAGGGAGCCCACAGAAGGGAAAAGATATCGATCGAAGCTAGGACTATCGACGACTTGAAGCTGGCCAAGCAGAAAGTGACAAGGGACACGATAAAAAAATGTAAGCACTTGCAAGGAATCGAACAACAACTGACCTACAGAAAAGAAGAACCGCTTTTACTCATTGGCCGAGATAATTGGGGACTTATAGTCACCAGGAAGCTGAAGAAGGGCAGAACCGCCGAACCAGTCGCTTCGCTCACCAGTTTAGGATGGGTGCTTCATGGGTGCGAAGGTAGAGGCAACGTGCCAGTGAAATTTGTGAACCATAGCAGGATGGTAGATGACGAGACAGAAGCATTAGTCCGTCATCATTTCGAAATTGAGGCCATCGGAGTGCAGCCGGGCCGTCCAAGCAACGACGCAGACAGAAGGGCGTTGGAGGTACTGGAAGAAACCACAAGACGATTGCCATGTGGTAGGTTCGAAAGTGGGCTGCTGTGGAAGAGTGAAGATGAAGTTCTGCCTAACAACTATGATCGAGCTTACCGGCGACTTGTGAATACGGAGAAGAAACTTGACAAGGATGAAGTCCTGAGAAAGATATACACGGAACAAATAAAGAATTTGTTGGATAACGGATACGCAGAGTTGGCTCCTTCAAGTACCGTTCCGGGAAGAACCTTTTATCTGCCCCACTTCGCCGCGATACACCCCACTAAGAAGAAGCAGCGTCTAGTTTTTGACGCAGCTGCAAGATTCAATGGGAAAAGTTTGAATGACGCCCTATTACCGGGACCGGATTTCCTCCAACCGCTGTTTGGGGTCTTGGTCAGATTCAGAGAAAACCCGGTTGCAGTAGTGGCAGATATTAAAGAAATGTTTCTTCGAATTCAAATACGAGAGGCAGATCGTGACAATCTAAGGTTCCTGTGGCGCGGGAGTAACAGCAAAGGAAAGCCAGAGGAATATCGCATGACTTCAGTGGTATTTGGGGTTACGTCATCGCCATCAACAGCTATTTACGTGATGAACAAAAACGCTGAGGAATTCAAGGAACATCATCCAGTCGCAGTGCGGGCTGTGCACGAGAACCATTACATGGATGATTATTTACAGAGTTTCGAGACAGTAGAGGATGCTATGGAAGTGACGAAGGCCGTATATAAAATCCATGAAAGGGCAGGATTCCACCTAAGAGGATGGGCTAGTAACAGACCAGAAATACTCCAGGGGCTTCAACAGGAGGGGGGGAAGGAAGCCCTAGATCTAACAAAAGAGGAGAAAACCCTTGGACTCAGATGGTTAACAAAGGAAGACACATTGGCATTCAGTGTGGCATTTCGAAACAGTCCTCCGGATATACTTAGTGGAATTAGGACTCCTACCAAGAAGGAAGTTACTAGTGCGGTAATGTCCACTTTCGACCCTTTGTGACTCGCAGTACCAGTCCTTATACAAGGAAAGAAGATGATACAAGACATCTGGCGCGTCGGCATTGGATGGGATGACAAGATCCCAGAAGAACAGGAGGTGGCTTGGACGAAGTATTTGCGAGAGATATCCCTCCTCAGAGAATTAAAGATTCCTCGGTGCTTGTCGTGGGGCCGAAAGGAGGGTGAACTCCACACGTTCAGCGACGCCAGCGAAGAGGCGTATGCAGCAGTAGTCTATTGGAGAACTGTGGACAACGATGGAAGAGCGAGTGTTAGTCTGATAGCTGGTAAAGCACGAGTGGCACCAACTAAACCCGTCTCAATGCCACGACTGGAACTACAAGCAGCATTGCTAGGCAGTAGGCTATCAGCAGAAATCGAAAAAGAGCTCAGGGGGAAGATATCAGGCAAATGGTATTGGACGGACTCCAGCACAGTTTTACAATGGATACAGTCAAGTCCCCGCCAATTCAAAACCTTCGTAGCGCACCGCCTTGCAGAGATCGAAAGACTTACCGAACCGCGGGACTGGAGATGAGTGCTGACAAAAGAAAACCCAGCCGACGACGCTACAAGAGGGACACCTAAGGAATTCAGCAGTGACGCAAGATGGTTTAAGGGTCCCACCTTTTTGTACAATGATGAAAGCAGGTGGCCCGACCAGTGTTTCAAAACAAAAATAAACACCAGCACTGGGGAGGAGAAAAACAGGGAAGTAATAGCTACGGTAAGGGTCACCGAGCGGTACATGCCAGATCCAGAACACTTCTCCAGTTGGATACGGCTGTTAAGAACTACGGCACGCATGTTCCAATTCATATACGTGCTAAAAAAGTGCAATCATGATCAAAGAAAGGATACCATTGCAGATAAAAAGGGCGGCCGGAAGTCATAGAGAGACCACCTTGAGAAGAAACTGTGCATCATCATCCCCATAGAAAAGGAATGCTTAATAAGAGCTGAAGAAGAATTGCTCAAGTTAAGTCAACGAGAGAGTTTCGACGAGGACATATCTCTTTTACGGAAAGCAAAGCCACTGAGAACCTCAAGTCGGCTGCAAAAAATGGACGTTTACCTTGATGGAAATGGCGTCGTGAAATTGAGAAGTCGAATTGGGAAAGTGTGCATACCCAAATGGGAAGTAAATCCTGTCATACTGGACGGAAAGCACATCATCAGTCACCTCATTATACGACACTACCATGAGAGGTATTTTCACGGCAACACAGCCATGGTGATGAACGAAATTAGGCAGAAATATTGGATCTTGGGCCTAAGGACGACGACAAAGAAGGTGATACATCAATGTCAGTGGTGCAAAGTCAACAAGGGCAAGCCCCAGGTACCGCCTGTCGGCGATCTACCCAGCGAGCGACTGCTCCACCACAAGTTCCCCTTCACCAGCACGGGAGTGGACTATTTCGTTCCAGTCAAAGTCACTGTTGGAAGAAGAACAGAAAAACGTTGAGGTGTTCTATTCACATGCTTGACCATAAGAGCTGTGCACTTGGAGTTGGCAAACTCACTCAATGCTAGTTCCATGATTATGGCCTTACGGCGAATGACGGCCAGACGAGGAGCCCCGAAGGTGATATGGAGCGACAACGGGACTAACTTCGTGGGCGCAAATAGAGAGCTGGAAGCGGCGACAAAAAGGGAAATGATCCAGTGAAAGTTCATACCGCCCGGATGTCCGAACATGGGAGGTGCATGGGAAAGGCTCGTGCACTCGGTAAAGACAGCCTTGTTTGCCGTTCTGCACGCGAGGGTCCCGCCAGAGCAGGTTCTCCATACGTTAATGACTGAAGTGGAGCATGTCATAAATTCACGCCCGCTTACTCCCATAAGTGCTGATCCGGAGGAAGAAGAGAGTCTGACACCCAACCATTTCTTGCTGGGGCGATCCTGCGGAGCGACATCGCCTGGCGAATTCAATGACTACGATCTCGTGGGAAAAGCGAACTGGAGGACTGCTCAGCGGTTGGCGGATCATTTTTGGAATAGATGGATCAAGGAATATCTACCTATTTTGATGCCGAAGAGGATTTCCGGACGACCCCGTGCAGACCCACAGGTCGGAGATATAGTCCTGGTGGTGAATGCGTCACTACCACGAAACACTTGGCCTCGAGGGGAGGTCCAGACCGTGTATCCGGGACCAGATGGAAGAATTAGGATACTGGATGTGAGAACGACATTTGGAGTACTGCGAAGACCAACCCGGCGGTTCGCCGTTTTGGTTCCCATGAAAGCGTCGCCTCAACATGATGAAGGGCCTTGCACTGCGGGGCAGACTGTTGGCGACGTTACATACGAAGCCAAGGATGGAGCAGCACATGACTGCTGACTGGCACACCGTAGATCGGCAATTTATACCATTCGCTTTTTGGTTCTCGTGACAATACGCAAACAAGAGAACGGGGACAAAAAAGAGGATAAAAGCAGCGGCAGTTAGAGAGTGCAACCAGTTCAGTTCAGTTCAGTTCAGTGCAGAGGTAATAAGAGATCTTAACAGATTCTGGCTCTACCAAAACAATAAAATAAACAATAAAAAAAAATAATAATACAGTCCACTGATTGAATAAGGCGATCCGTGCTCGCAACATAATCGAGACGCCGCCTACCAGTAAAAGTCAGCAACCCCGTTATTTTTACATGACTAGTTACTTTGGTCATGGTCAACCTACAAAGTCGTATCAACTTGTTTGGGACGCCCAACTCTCTCATGGCATTATATAGTTCTACCCTGGCTATGCTGTCGTAGGCGGCCTTAAAGTCTATAAATAGATGATATAATCGAATCTTAAATTCCAGACATTTTTCCATCGCCTGCCTAAGAGTGAATATCTGATGACAAATTTGATTTGCCTGGGATGAAGCCACACTGATATTGACTAATGATGACTTTAGCGTATGGGGCTATCGAATCTTGTAGGATCGAGCAATGTATCTCATAGGCGGTACTCAGTAGTGTTACGCCCCTATAGTTGCTGCACAGTGTGATATCTCCTTTCTTATGTATGGGGCAAATTATTCCACGACGCCAATCTTCCGACATCTTCTCGTGCTCCCATACGTGCACCACGATCTCATGAATTGCGTGATGTACCGCTGTCCGTCCTTGTTTGATCAACTCAGCTGGTATGCCATCAGCTCCGGGGGCCTTATTTAATTTGAGCTGTCTTTTTTATGTTTCCTCAATGCTTGGTGGCGGCAACATTTGGTCTTGATCTTGCATTGATGGAGCCTGCAATTCTGCTGTGAGCTGATCATTTAGCAATTCATTGAAGTGCATTCCCCATCGCTCCAGAATGCCTTCAGGGTCGGTGATGAGATTACCCTCTTATCCATGCAGTAAATGCAACATCGTCTGTACTGCGTCATACTGCAGATTATTTGGTATAACTTCCGCACCTGGTGCGGACCTCGCTCTCTACTTTCCTCTATTTCATAGATATGTGTTTTTCCCAGGAACTTTTCTTTTGTCTGCGGAGCCTTTTCCATCTTTGTATTTCTACTCGCGTACCCGCGTCGCGTCCTATGAGACTGCTGCATTGCCCGGTATGCAGCCTTCTTACGTTCAGTCGCTAGTTTGCACTCATCATCAAACCAGTCGTTCCGATCTCTACGACTACTGCCTAAGATGGAGTTGGCGGTAGTAATGACAGTATTCTTAAGGCGTGTTCATTTCTCTTCTACGCCCGACATTCTGGCCCCAGGACTTACTGTACCTCCATAGAGCTCTTCAAAAGCGACACCCAACGCATGACCAAATGTGATGCTGGTGTTCTCAATGCGTAAGGCACCCGTGTTGATCCGAATCTGATCCGCGGATGCAATACGTCTCCGTAAGGCAATCCGCGCTCGGAAAACTGTACCAACAAGATAGTGACCCGAGTCGGCATTGGCACCTCGGTACGTTGGTGCCGTCATCAGGCTCGAGGAGTGGCGGTGATCTATCAACACGTAGTTAATTTGATTGTGAGTCGCTCCATCAGGTGATACCCAGGTGGCTTTGGGAATATCTTTACGCGGATACCGGGTACTTGCAACGAACAAGTTCTTTGATGCTGCCAGTTCGATGACACGTAGTCCATTGTCATTAGTGTTGTCATAGTGTTGTCCCGACCCATTTTCGCATTTAAATCACCAAGAACTATTTTCACATCGTATCTTGGGCAGGCATTGAGGGCCCGTTCGACTTTCTCGTAGTATTCTTCCTTTTCGTCGTCAGGGTACTCCTCTGTAGGTCCGTAAACGTTTATGATGCTTATGTTCTTAAACTTGCCTCGCACGTGAAGTGTGCATAGCCTTTCGCCTATTGCATTAAAGCCAGTAATGTCAGGCTTCAGTTTTGTGCTGACTAAAAAGCCTACTTCGAGCACGTGGTGTTTTGCATGACAGCTATAATAAATGCCATACTCGTTTCTTTGAATAACACCACTCCCCGTCCATCTTGTTTCTTGTAATGCTGTTATGTCAGCCTTATATTCGGACAGGGAATCGACTAGCTGTTGTGCAGCTCGAGCTCTGTATAGTGAGCGGACGTTCCATGAGAAAATTCTTAAATCGTTTAGCCATTTTCGTTTTCGTGGTCGTCTCGTGTATCCGGTCCATATCCGAGGCTTGTTAAATTTTCCATAATAATTTGTTTTTACGGGCAAGGTTATTAGCCTTGCGCCAACGTTACTCAGGATGTCGCCGCATGCATTGGTTCACTACTTGGCGGGTGCCCAAGCTCGATGATGCTGGATGATGCCGCCATTTTATAGTGTGGGGCGAGAGGCCCAGATCAACAGTATGCAGCGTAGATGTACCTGTGGTAATTGTGGTATACTTGGCGGACTTGGGTCACTCTCCGGACTGCTACGAACTTCAAGGGGCATAGTTTGACCGAACAGAAAAAGCACCTTTGTCCATCGGTAACTCATTTTGAATCGTAACTGACGCGCACTTTGACCGGACAGTAATCCGAACAAAAAAGGAGCACCTTTGTCAATTGGTAACTCATTTTGAATCGTAACTGACGCGTTCTCTGCTCTGTTCGACATCTATTCATCACGAGCATCTGAACTCAATTGAATATCATGGCTCCTAATCGGCAGCACCAGGTTCTCTTGGGTTCGATGGGTACGGGTATTAGAACTCTTATACTGCTCATTGGCTGTAGCACACATACACGCGACAACGTAGCAAGAACCGAAATGAATTGTCTACGACGCGACGCAGAATCATCTTCTGGTGATCCGGAAGGTTTATACTAAAGAGCGCGTACCAAGATCATAGCATCTGCATCTGGCTCAAATTAACTATATCGTGCGACCGATTGATAAAGTTCGCAGTCGGTTGTCATTATTAACAAACGGATCGTATAGTCTTAAGTTTGTTTATATGATGGGGATTTGAGTTGCTGTTATCCCACGGTTGCCCGGTGGGGAGGGCAAGTGTACCAACCTATGATCGGATATTCCATTCGCTTCATGGTTTGTCCACTTCCTCGTACATGGTGTAATGTGGACGATTAGGTGATGGTTGATGCGATTAGTACGTTACATGTTTCAGCTTCTCGGGTCTAGGTTGAAAGGTGGTGTTGATGTCAAGTCATGCGTGGTGTTTTAACAGATCTGGATAACGCATGCGGTGTTGACTTGGACACTTTCCCTTCAAAATCAATGCATTTTTAGTCTACTTGGTATAAAGTTCCTTTATTTCATTATAGGGGTTGGAAGCTTTTGTACTGAACGACGATGTGATTCTATCCACTAAGTTCTCTGCAGTTTGTATTAGATGCACCATTCTTAAAGCTGGTGTCGGCATTGCTCTTATGTCTTGTAGGACTGTAAATCGGCGATTACTAATGTAATATCGAAGTCATAATTAGCTACAGCCTCACTTTCGCAAGTTGTATCCACTTTAACTTCACTAATTTCCTTTATTTTGCTTCTATGGGATCATCGTTCATTTTGATCTCTGTTACCATCAATTGTGTTTTTTATGGTTGTATAACCTGGTCTTTTCTGGCGCAAGACTAATGACCTTGCCCGGAGAAAACAAATCATTATGGAAAATTTAACAAGCCTTGTTACTTACCTGACTTATTGCTAAATAAGTCCAAGACCGGACTTGTAGTGCCGATGATGATGATGATAACCTAGTCTTTATGGCGCAAGGCCAAACAAACAACAAAAACAAATTATTATGGGCAATTGAACAAGTCTCGGATAAGGACCGGATACCGGTGGCAGGACTTGCTAAATAAGGCCAGGACCGCACCCCGGTTGTAGTGCCGATGATGATGATGATACCCTGGTCTTTATTGTCCCCCACCAGCAGCTCTATCAGGTATTTTACCAGAATTCTTAACCAGCTGTACTTTCATCTTCCTCCTCTTCAATTTCCTTCAATTGAATTTAAACCTTATTATTTAGAACACGCGAAGTGGCCACACGGAATTCCTTTATTTTTTACCTTTCGTTTTACTATCCATATTTTTGTCGACATACTTGTCTCGTGCTTTAATCTTTTAAACAAATATGATATCGTCATCACTATCATTGAGGTCATCTTCATTTCCGCTATGGTTTTTCATTATATAATATACTTTCGCGTCATTATCATTGCCAATAAGTCCGTATGTTCGTCGTCTTTGTGTTCAGTTGCGCGTCCCTTAGCTAAAGTCTTTCTTAAAACGTACTCAACTCTATCCGCTTCATCCTCACCATCGGCCTCTTCTGCTTTCTCAACTATCTTCTTATTTTTCTCGGTAAATTTTTAGTCAGTTCCTTGCGGCCGTCTTCGAATCGTTCATCATAGTCTGGTTTTCGAATCATATAACTCAGCTAACGTTCGAAGGATACGGCTCGTTCTATCGTTCTATCCCGCGTCTTTCTAGTGTGTGCACCTGTGTGTGAAAGTGTGGCCGTCACTGAGAACGGCTGTATAGTCATTGAACTCGTAGCCAAAGTGGTGTGCAAGGTGCGCGTAAAAGATAAAATAAATATTAATTAAACCCAAAAATAGGGTGTAACTCGAATAAAACGACAATGCGCCAAGTGCTTGTCTAAAGCTCTCGTTGAAAACATTCGTTCGCCGGTCGTCCACACAAATTTACAATATTGTCGCGTACACGTATGTGCTGTATGAGGAAGAGCCAAAATAATTCGAGACGCAAACGGCTGTATGGTCACAGAAACAAACAATGTCGTGACAAGATGGAAGCAGTACTTTGAAAACCTGCTCAATGTACGCACCCATCAACCACAGATAAATGTACCAAGCGTACATACAGCTGAGCCTCAGATCCCAGAGCCGTCTCTCAACGAAGTTGTAGACGCAATAAATCGATTGAAAATCAACAAGGCTCCCGGAGTCGACTGCATACCGGCAGAGCTTGTGAAGCATGGAGGAGAGGCAACCGCTCGAAAGATCTGTGGTGAGGAAGTCGCGGCACCGGCATGGGTGCGAGTTATACTTCCTCCTCCATCATTCACTAATTATTTAAGTTTGGCCGAATGTCGCAGCAGGAACAGGAAACGCACTTCAACAATGAAAGGTGTCTAGTTTTGAATTTAATTTACTTTTAAATTTTGAAAATCAAACAGTTAATGAAATTTATAAATTGTTTATTGTTTGTCTTTTACATTTTTTGTTTTGATTTATACGTTTTCACAAAACTATTGAGCACTTCGTATGAACTTAAGGATATTAGTAAAGAAACTATTGTATACCGATTTTTGCTGCACTATGTGTTTTCGATAATAAACAATTTGGGGATCAATAAATTTACGTTATTTCATAGATTCACGGATAAATTTACGTGGAAAAAAATAAACTACAACTTCCTAGAGTTGAAAAATAAAACACACACGACTCCGGGTATATACTCGCGTGTTACCGTTTACGCTTCTCCGCTGGTGACGCGGAGAGCGGGAGTTTCATCGTGCGACCAGCGTGGTCGGAGGATGGAATAAGACTCAGCGATCGTCATCTCATGCAGAGATGATTTCGCTAAGGAAAAGAATGAAGAGAGAGAAAAACTCTTCTCTTAAGGGTGTGAATATATCCTTGCCAAGGATATGTTTTATCTCCCACAAGTGTAACGTGGAGTCTCTCTTATGGGAACAAGAAAACCAGATCTCGTAATAAAGGTCATGGTGGTATGTGTGGGATTGTTCAGATAGATGCGTTTCACACGTGCAGTGGAACGACGAAACAGGCAGGCGGCAAAGACAATAGGGAAAAATGACCAAATGCCCGTTGGTAATGCGGGTCATTGTTTACACGATGCCTCGTCGCTATTTTCGACGTTAGGAGAAAAAGGTGCTAAAAGCAAATTGAATGTTTATGGCATCTCTGGCTGCAATAGAAACCGGGTTCATATTTGCATTAGGAAATGCTGGAGAATTTGGTTTCAGCGTCTATTGCGCTAATTATATGCAGCTGCTTGGGTTGTTTGTTGCTAAGACAAACAAAAAAGGTTGCCAGGCAATGTATATGAAAAGGTATATGGCGCGTCTGGGAAAATAGACGGCGCGATATTTATGGTATTTGTCTGGTACCGAATTGGTTCAGAATACCAAATAAGCAAACAAAGAAATCTTATGAAAAATTGTATGCGAAGGGATGCATGAAGGTAAGTTTTCTTTATAGGGATTTTAGGGTTATAATAATTGGGTCTGTTTGATGCGTGAAGCATCTAAGATGCTAATGCGAATTGCATTAGCGAAAGCTGGTGCAGACCCGGGTTATGGTTATGGGGGTTTTTTCAGGAAGGCGAGCCGTGGGATCTGGCGGAATCGCCACAGTACTCCCCTCCCAGTGACGTAGTCACGAAAAAAAAGGTAGGGGCGAGGGAATGCTCGATGGTGGGTGCTATGATGATAGGGAGGTTGCTTCGGAATGCGCTGTGGTAATGTTAAGGGACTGTCGTGGTGACCAGTTCCTGGTTATTGTTTGGGCCTTTATCGATAAGATGGACACAGTTGTTACCGCTTGATGCCATCAAGGGCAAATGTGTGCGGCGTGGTCCATCGGCCTGTTATGGGTCTCGTGGACCAACAGGCTTATCGCCCGAATAGGTCGGAACCTATCGGAAATCCGCTCACATCCGCAGTGACGAAATAGTGTGTGCGAGAAGGAGGGGAACTTATCCCAGGGTAATTCCCATCCGCAGTGACGGGTTGCCGTGTGCGGAATGGAAAGGGACCAAGTCCAGAGCGGGTGTCTTTTGTCCATACGTTTGTATGGCGATTTGTTTGCCGCTGGGACTGGTAAAGGAGGGCGGGCCCGCAATTGCACGTTTTACCTATCGAGGGAGGACCGGTACATTGGTGCCAATGTAGCGGTAGCTGCGACCTCGACCGAATGGAAACTTGCTGTGAGGTGCCGGCCGTCGCTCTTGTTTAAAAAAAAAGAAAAATAGGGGATTTTGGTTAGGGGGCTCCTGGTGGGTGGTTGATTGTGTCCAACCCCAGGGCGCCCTAGGGTTATTAGATGTGCGCTCCGAAGTTTTATGCACCTAGGTATTTAAGGCGGCGTAGAGGGGCGTGTATAGCCTTTAGTTGCCGCTAAAGGGGAGCCATGGTGGCTAAAGGATTGGGGAACCAGGTATGTTGTCTCAGCCCGGTGGTATCGGTTTGATTTGTGGACCGGTGTTGCTGAGACATTTGGGAGACGTGGGAGATCTAAGGACGAATGTCCTGAAATTTAAATAAAGGGGCAAAACCAGGTGCCCTGATGGGTGTTGCTACGCGTAGTAGCTGTGGTAACGAGGGAAGCTGGCTTGCTGAAATCGGGTAGAAAGGTCGAGCATTGATGAACAGTTTCGCGTGATAACTGTTTTTGGCGTAGATGGGCGCCAATATATGAACAGAGACAGAAAAAGGTGTTAGAGGTCACGCAGAGTCGAGAAGGGTTGTTTGGGGTTGCGTGAAGGCTATGGTTGGTGAGCGTGAGCGCCAACCTTCAGAAAAGAGACAGAAAAGGGTGAGGTGTTTCACGCGAGACAAAACCGGGCGTCCTATTGATTATATGCTACGCGTAGTAGCTGTTGTTACATAAGGGGCCGGTTTGCAGAAATGTATATAGACGAGAGTAGGCGGACAGGGTCGCATAGAGGCGAGCTTTGCCAGTATTTAAAGAAGGCCAAAGGTCATCACTTTGAACTCGAAGAGTGCGAAGGGTGTGATGAGGAGCCGGTTAAAGGAATAAATTGAGCCGATGTGGGGTCAAGTGAGGTTGGGTGGGGTCCAGTGTTTAAGGGGCATTGTGTCCCGATGTAAGAGACGAGCTATTAAGAGAGGAGTCGGTTGTGGAGGAATGAATGGAGTCGAGAGGAGTCGAGAGGTCGCGTGTGAGTAAACGGAGTCGTGTGCGTGCTGGAAAGGGTTGTGCGCTACTTAATACCCTGAAGGGGCTTACAATATTTGTTATTTTGTTTTTAAAATGTATAAAATTGTAGCAACCATTTCTATTCGATTAGGTTAACAGAATATTTAATATGCGAAACATTAAACTAGACGAAAGAAAAACAGAAATTGAGGGGAACAACAAGGAAATCGGACAATATGACAATAAGTGTATTTTAAATGGGTGTGAATGTTTATTTCGTGTCACTTGTCGATATATGGGATTGTATTTCGATATTTGTTTTACAAGTTTTGAGAACAGACACACTTACTTGGGCTATTACATTAGTTTTGTTTTTCTTTGAATTGAAGGTATTCTAATATATTCATATAGGACAAAGTCTAAGCTATTTAGTAGATATAAACATTTTGTTTGTTTGTTGGTGTTGGTGATAATTACTGGTGTAAGTTTCAAATAACATGTATATAATTATGGGTCGTTAAAAACAAAGAATAAAAGCAAACAACAAAAAAAAATTTATTAAATAAGAATAAAACAAGTCAATGTTATCCTTAATAACCTTGAACCAACTTCATATATATTAATTAAAAGTCCCAATATTTGAATTTATTTCTTAGATATAGTGTGCAACAAAATGTTATTTGTTTGTTATCCAAAAATCATGTTAAATCAAAATGAGCTTATAGTACTTAAAAAAAAAAGGAAAAAACGATTGCGTTTAAGTGTTTTATATAAGGTCTTGTTTTCTTTAAATAACTGGAGTTTGCTTAATATACAAAGTGTTAAGTAAGACAGAAGAAAGGCAGACATTTAGGAGAACAAAGAGGAGAATATAAAAATATTTTTAATATTCGGATTAATGTTTGTTTGTTTTAAAAGAAAATAAAAGAAACGCATTCATACAAATGAACATATTTCCGGACATACGTTCATTCATATAAATATCGATATCCTTTATAGCCTTTAACAGTCAAGCTTATTAAACGATTTTCCTAGACTGGCAGGACAACTGTTTCGAACCAGTTGTCTACCTTTACCATGAAAATCGCCTAATTAGGACTGTGTGTGGTAATTTGCACTTCAAATCGGTAATTAATTTTTGAATAACAAATGTCAATGCACACAAATGTTTTTTAGGAAACAAATTTTAAGTTTCGCTCAGAAGGAGCTTACATGAAGACAATACAAAAAGGAAAGGAGAAAAGAAAAAAAAATTAAAAGGTTTTAAGGAATTTAATATTACTACATCATACATAAAACTGTAAAGGATTTTAAGCGGTGTCTGTTAAGGACAACTTTATTCCTGCCAATAAGTTTTCATTTTTAATTAAATAACAAAGATACAACTTTTTTATAAAATATCAATATCCTCCCGTCTAAATAAGAATCACTAACAAGGATAAAAACAGTAAAACCCTGAAAACATTTTCCTAAAAACTTTTTTTATTTTGGTTTTCATATTCAACTTCTGTTTTTCTAATAAAATTTTGACTAACGAATCGATTGAATTAAGTACAATGGATAGATATAAAATACAATACATTCTATTATCCTGTTACGGTTCAGGCTTAACTATTTCGCAGTATAAAACTTATTATAATTTAAAACCAATAATTTGTTAATATTCCCTGTGCTTGTAAATAATATTATGCTATAAGGACGTTATAGGGTTTGGGGTTATGGAACGGTTCGTTGCTGCAGCTGCTGGTGTCCCGGAGGTATTCGTGTTCTGTATCCTGTCCATACTGAATTCATTTGGATCGTAATCAGATAAAGCAATTTGCTTTTCTGGAGATTCATCAGGTAGCTTATAAATCTTTTCGAGGCGATTCTGAACGATTTTTAGATGTTTTAAAATGTACTCCTCCTTCGGAGCCAATTGATGGGCGTACTGGAGGCAGGTTCGTGCTTTGACAAGCTTCTTGCGTTCAACGAAAACCACACACAAATTATGAAGTCCCTGAATGGTATGTGGTTCGTATTTAATGATACTTCGATAACATACCTCAGCCGCATCAAGATCTTTCATATAGTTGATGTAGATATCTCCAAGGAGTATAAGGCCTTTTAGGTGATCCGGATGATAACGAATTAATTGATTTAGAAATGGAACTGCGTCCAGAGGGCGATTAGCGTCTGCCAACAATAGAGCTAAGTTAAACAAGGCACTGCGGAAATCAGTTTTAATGTGAATAGCACGTTTGAAATAGTTTTCCGCTTCTTCAAAATTATGTTCGTCCATTGCTAGCATTCCCAGATTGAAATAGGCTCGTTCATTATTTTGATCTTTTTTCAGCATTGTGAATAGCCGCTCCCATGAGACCTTGCGTAACTCGTCACCTCCAAGTTCTTGCAAGAGGATCGCTGAATTCAAAAGAGCCTGTTCGTGATCCGGTGCTAATTCAATGGCTTTGTTAAAATATACATTCGCTTGGGAAGATTTTCCCTGTTCAGAAAAACAAAGAATAGAGAAAATGGAACTTACCAAATCCTGGCCGTTGCTGTTGAGGCGAGTGCTGCTCCCGGCCAGGTGATGTTGGTAAAGCCTTGGCTGTTTGGTGTTGCTGCTAGTCTGGTGATGTGTTGGGGTAACTGGTGCTGGTGCGTCGCTTGGTGATCCTGTCGTTGGGGCGATGTTTGCCCATTCATTGATTTTTGGCAATTGCCGCCACAATTGCTCACCGAATAAGTCACTGACACTGTTGCCGCACCGAATAGTCACTGGTTCTGAGTTACCGGAAACAAAATGACACTGTTTTTGATCGAAGGTTGCGTGAATTTACCCTAAGGGTCACCAATGTGGTGAGGAAGTCGCGGCACCGGCATGGGTGCGAGTTATACTTCCTCCTCCATCATTCACTAATTATTTAAGTTTGGCCGAATGTCGCAGCAGGAACAGGAAACGCACTTCAACAATGAAAGGTGTCTAGTTTTGAATTTAATTTACTTTTAAATTTTGAAAATCAAACAGTTAATGAAATTTATAAATTGTTTATTGTTTGTCTTTTACATTTTTTGTTTTGATTTATACGTTTTCACAAAACTATTGAGCACTTCGTATGAACTTAAGGATATTAGTAAAGAAACTATTGTATACCGATTTTTGCTGCACTATGTGTTTTCGATAATAAACAATTTGGGGATCAATAAATTTACGTTATTTCATAGATTCACGGATAAATTTACGTGGAAAAAAATAAACTACAACTTCCTAGAGTTGAAAAATAAAACACACACGACTCCGGGTATATACTCGCGTGTTACCGTTTACGCTTCTCCGCTGGTGACGCGGAGAGCGGGAGTTTCATCGTGCGACCAGCGTGGTCGGAGGATGGAATAAGACTCAGCGATCGTCATCTCATGCAGAGATGATTTCGCTAAGGAAAAGAATGAAGAGAGAGAAAAACTCTTCTCTTAAGGGTGTGAATATATCCTTGCCAAGGATATGTTTTATCTCCCACAAGTGTAACGTGGAGTCTCTCTTATGGGAACAAGAAAACCAGATCTCGTAATAAAGGTCATGGTGGTATGTGTGGGATTGTTCAGATAGATGCGTTTCACACGTGCAGTGGAACGACGAAACAGGCAGGCGGCAAAGACAATAGGGAAAAATGACCAAATGCCCGTTGGTAATGCGGGTCATTGTTTACACGATGCCTCGTCGCTATTTTCGACGTTAGGAGAAAAAGGTGCTAAAAGCAAATTGAATGTTTATGGCATCTCTGGCTGCAATAGAAACCGGGTTCATATTTGCATTAGGAAATGCTGGAGAATTTGGTTTCAGCGTCTATTGCGCTAATTATATGCAGCTGCTTGGGTTGTTTGTTGCTAAGACAAACAAAAAAGGTTGCCAGGCAATGTATATGAAAAGGTATATGGCGCGTCTGGGAAAATAGACGGCGCGATATTTATGGTATTTGTCTGGTACCGAATTGGTTCAGAATACCAAATAAGCAAACAAAGAAATCTTATGAAAAATTGTATGCGAAGGGATGCATGAAGGTAAGTTTTCTTTATAGGGATTTTAGGGTTATAATAATTGGGTCTGTTTGATGCGTGAAGCATCTAAGATGCTAATGCGAATTGCATTAGCGAAAGCTGGTGCAGACCCGGGTTATGGTTATGGGGGTTTTTTCAGGAAGGCGAGCCGTGGGATCTGGCGGAATCGCCACAGTACTCCCCTCCCAGTGACGTAGTCACGAAAAAAAAGGTAGGGGCGAGGGAATGCTCGATGGTGGGTGCTATGATGATAGGGAGGTTGCTTCGGAATGCGCTGTGGTAATGTTAAGGGACTGTCGTGGTGACCAGTTCCTGGTTATTGTTTGGGCCTTTATCGATAAGATGGACACAGTTGTTACCGCTTGATGCCATCAAGGGCAAATGTGTGCGGCGTGGTCCATCGGCCTGTTATGGGTCTCGTGGACCAACAGGCTTATCGCCCGAATAGGTCGGAACCTATCGGAAATCCGCTCACATCCGCAGTGACGAAATAGTGTGTGCGAGAAGGAGGGGAACTTATCCCAGGGTAATTCCCATCCGCAGTGACGGGTTGCCGTGTGCGGAATGGAAAGGG
This sequence comes from Microdon myrmicae, assembly GCA_963931805.1. Classification (NCBI taxonomy): domain Eukaryota; kingdom Metazoa; phylum Arthropoda; class Insecta; order Diptera; family Syrphidae; genus Microdon; species Microdon myrmicae. Next base: position 19,517,775 of record OZ007502.1, read on the forward strand.
ACCAAGTCCAGAGCGGGTGTCTTTTGTCCATACGTTTGTATGGCGATTTGTTTGCCGCTGGGACTGGTAAAGGAGGGCGGGCCCGCAATTGCACGTTTTACCTATCGAGGGAGGACCGGTACATTGGTGCCAATGTAGCGGTAGCTGCGACCTCGACCGAATGGAAACTTGCTGTGAGGTGCCGGCCGTCGCTCTTGTTTAAAAAAAAAGAAAAATAGGGGATTTTGGTTAGGGGGCTCCTGGTGGGTGGTTGATTGTGTCCAACCCCAGGGCGCCCTAGGGTTATTAGATGTGCGCTCCGAAGTTTTATGCACCTAGGTATTTAAGGCGGCGTAGAGGGGCGTGTATAGCCTTTAGTTGCCGCTAAAGGGGAGCCATGGTGGCTAAAGGATTGGGGAACCAGGTATGTTGTCTCAGCCCGGTGGTATCGGTTTGATTTGTGGACCGGTGTTGCTGAGACATTTGGGAGACGTAGGAGATCTAAGGACGAATGTCCTGAAATTTAAATAAAGGGGCAAAACCAGGTGCCCTGATGGGTGCTGCTACGCGTAGTAGCTGTGGTAACGAGGGAAGCTGGCTTGCTGAAATCGGGTAGAAAGGTCGAGCATTGATGAACAGTTTCGCGTGATAACTGTTTTTGGCGTAGATGGGCGCCAATATATGAACAGAGACAGAAAAAGGTGTTAGAGGTCACGCAGAGTCGAGAAGGGTTGTTTGGGGTTGCGTGAAGGCTATGGTTGGTGAGCGTGAGCGCCAACCTTCAGAAAAGAGACAGAAAAGGGTGAGGTGTTTCACGCGAGACAAAACCGGCCGTCCTATTGATTATATGCTACGCGTAGTAGCTGTTGTTACATAAGGGGCCGGTTTGCAGAAATGTATATAGACGAGAGTAGGCGGACAGGGTCGCATAGAGGCGAGCTTTGCCAGTATTTAAAGAAGGCCAAAGGTCATCACTTTGAACTCGAAGAGTCCGAAGGGTGTGATGAGGAGCCGGTTAAAGGAATAAATTGAGCCGATGTGGGGTCAAGTGAGGTTGGGTGGGGTCCAGTGTTTAAGGGGCATTGTGTCCCGATGTAAGAGACGAGCTATTAAGAGAGGAGTCGGTTGTGGAGGAATGAATGGAGTCGAGAGGAGTCGAGAGGTCGCGTGTGAGTAAACGGAGTCGTGTGCGTGCTGGAAAGGGTTGTGCGCTACTTAATACCCTGAAGGGGCTTACAATATTTGTTATTTTGTTTTTAAAATGTATAAAATTGTAGCAACCATTTCTATTCGATTAGGTTAACAGAATATTTAATATGCGAAACATTAAACTAGACGAAAGAAAAACAGAAATTGAGGGGAACAACAAGGAAATCGGACAATATGACAATAAGTGTATTTTAAATGGGTGTGAATGTTTATTTCGTGTCACTTGTCGATATATGGGATTGTATTTCGATATTTGTTTTACAAGTTTTGAGAACAGACACACTTACTTGGGCTATTACATTAGTTTTGTTTTTCTTTGAATTGAAGGTATTCTAATATATTCATATAGGACAAAGTCTAAGCTATTTAGTAGATATAAACATTTTGTTTGTTTGTTGGTGTTGGTGATAATTACTGGTGTAAGTTTCAAATAACATGTATATAATTATGGGTCGTTAAAAACAAAGAATAAAAGCAAACAACAAAAAAAAAAATTTATTAAATAAGAATAAAACAAGTCAATGTTATCCTTAATAACCTTGAACCAACTTCATATATATTAATTAAAAGTCCCAATATTTGAATTTATTTCTTAGATATAGTGTGCAACAAAATGTTATTTGTTTGTTATCCAAAAATCATGTTAAATCAAAATGAGCTTATAGTACTTAAAAAAAAAAGGAAAAAACGATTGCGTTTAAGTGTTTTATATAAGGTCTTGTTTTCTTTAAATAACTGGAGTTTGCTTAATATACAAAGTGTTAAGTAAGACAGAAGAAAGGCAGACATTTAGGAGAACAAAGAGGAGAATATAAAAATATTTTTAATATTCGGATTAATGTTTGTTTGTTTTAAAAGAAAATAAAAGAAACGCATTCATACAAATGAACATATTTCCGGACATACGTTCATTCATATAAATATCGATATCCTTTATAGCCTTTAACAGTCAAGCTTATTAAACGATTTTCCTAGACTGGCAGGACAACTGTTTCGAACCAGTTGTCTACCTTTACCATGAAAATCGCCTAATTAGGACTGTGTGTGGTAATTTGCACTTCAAATCGGTAATTAATTTTTGAATAACAAATGTCAATGCACACAAATGTTTTTTAGGAAACAAATTTTAAGTTTCGCTCAGAAGGAGCTTACATGAAGACAATACAAAAAGGAAAGGAGAAAAGAAAAAAAAATTAAAAGGTTTTAAGGAATTTAATATTACTACATCATACATAAAACTGTAAAGGATTTTAAGCGGTGTCTGTTAAGGACAACTTTATTCCTGCCAATAAGTTTTCATTTTTAATTAAATAACAAAGATACAACTTTTTTATAAAATATCAATATCCTCCCGTCTAAATAAGAATCACTAACAAGGATAAAAACAGTAAAACCCTGAAAACATTTTCCTAAAAACTTTTTTTATTTTGGTTTTCATATTCAACTTCTGTTTTTCTAATAAAATTTTGACTAACGAATCGATTGAATTAAGTACAATGGATAGATATAAAATACAATACATTCTATTATCCTGTTACGGTTCAGGCTTAACTATTTCGCAGTATAAAACTTATTATAATTTAAAACCAATAATTTGTTAATATTCCCTGTGCTTGTAAATAATATTATGCTATAAGGACGTTATAGGGTTTGGGGTTATGGAACGGTTCGTTGCTGCAGCTGCTGGTGTCCCGGAGGTATTCGTGTTCTGTATCCTGTCCATACTGAATTCATTTGGATCGTAATCAGATAAAGCAATTTGCTTTTCTGGAGATTCATCAGGTAGCTTATAAATCTTTTCGAGGCGATTCTGAACGATTTTTAGATGTTTTAAAATGTACTCCTCCTTCGGAGCCAATTGATGGGCGTACTGGAGGCAGGTTCGTGCTTTGACAAGCTTCTTGCGTTCAACGAAAACCACACACAAATTATGAAGTCCCTGAATGGTATGTGGTTCGTATTTAATGATACTTCGATAACATACCTCAGCCGCATCAAGATCTTTCATATAGTTGATGTAGATATCTCCAAGGAGTATAAGGCCTTTTAGGTGATCCGGATGATAACGAATTAATTGATTTAGAAATGGAACTGCGTCCAGAGGGCGATTAGCGTCTGCCAACAATAGAGCTAAGTTAAACAAGGCACTGCGGAAATCAGTTTTAATGTGAATAGCACGTTTGAAATAGTTTTCCGCTTCTTCAAAATTATGTTCGTCCATTGCTAGCATTCCCAGATTGAAATAGGCTCGTTCATTATTTTGATCTTTTTTCAGCATTGTGAATAGCCGCTCCCATGAGACCTTGCGTAACTCGTCACCTCCAAGTTCTTGCAAGAGGATCGCTGAATTCAAAAGAGCCTGTTCGTGATCCGGTGCTAATTCAATGGCTTTGTTAAAATATACATTCGCTTGGGAAGATTTTCCCTGTTCAGAAAAACAAAGAATAGAGAAAATGGAACTTACCAAATCCTGGCCGTTGCTGTTGAGGCGAGTGCTGCTCCCGGCCAGGTGATGTTGGTAAAGCCTTGGCTGTTTGGTGTTGCTGCTAGTCTGGTGATGTGTTGGGGTAACTGGTGCTGGTGCGTCGCTTGGTGATCCTGTCGTTGGGGCGATGTTTGCCCATTCATTGATTTTTGGCAATTGCCGCCACAATTGCTCACCGAATAAGTCACTGACACTGTTGCCGCACCGAATAGTCACTGGTTCTGAGTTACCGGAAACAAAATGACACTGTTTTTGATCGAAGGTTGCGTGAATTTACCCTAAGGGTCACCAATGTGGTGAGGAAGTCGCGGCACCGGCATGGGTGCGAGTTATACTTCCTCCTCCATCATTCACTAATTATTTAAGTTTGGCCGAATGTCGCAGCAGGAACAGGAAACGCACTTCAACAATGAAAGGTGTCTAGTTTTGAATTTAATTTACTTTTAAATTTTGAAAATCAAACAGTTAATGAAATTTATAAATTGTTTATTGTTTGTCTTTTACATTTTTTGTTTTGATTTATACGTTTTCACAAAACTATTGAGCACTTCGTATGAACTTAAGGATATTAGTAAAGAAACTATTGTATACCGATTTTTGCTGCACTATGTGTTTTCGATAATAAACAATTTGGGGATCAATAAATTTACGTTATTTCATAGATTCACGGATAAATTTACGTGGAAAAAAATAAACTACAACTTCCTAGAGTTGAAAAATAAAACACACACGACTCCGGGTATATACTCGCGTGTTACCGTTTACGCTTCTCCGCTGGTGACGCGGAGAGCGGGAGTTTCATCGTGCGACCAGCGTGGTCGGAGGATGGAATAAGACTCAGCGATCGTCATCTCATGCAGAGATGATTTCGCTAAGGAAAAGAATGAAGAGAGAGAAAAACTCTTCTCTTAAGGGTGTGAATATATCCTTGCCAAGGATATGTTTTATCTCCCACAAGTGTAACGTGGAGTCTCTCTTATGGGAACAAGAAAACCAGATCTCGTAATAAAGGTCATGGTGGTATGTGTGGGATTGTTCAGATAGATGCGTTTCACACGTGCAGTGGAACGACGAAACAGGCAGGCGGCAAAGACAATAGGGAAAAATGACCAAATGCCCGTTGGTAATGCGGGTCATTGTTTACACGATGCCTCGTCGCTATTTTCGACGTTAGGAGAAAAAGGTGCTAAAAGCAAATTGAATGTTTATGGCATCTCTGGCTGCAATAGAAACCGGGTTCATATTTGCATTAGGAAATGCTGGAGAATTTGGTTTCAGCGTCTATTGCGCTAATTATATGCAGCTGCTTGGGTTGTTTGTTGCTAAGACAAACAAAAAAGGTTGCCAGGCAATGTATATGAAAAGGTATATGGCGCGTCTGGGAAAATAGACGGCGCGATATTTATGGTATTTGTCTGGTACCGAATTGGTTCAGAATACCAAATAAGCAAACAAAGAAATCTTATGAAAAATTGTATGCGAAGGGATGCATGAAGGTAAGTTTTCTTTATAGGGATTTTAGGGTTATAATAATTGGGTCTGTTTGATGCGTGAAGCATCTAAGATGCTAATGCGAATTGCATTAGCGAAAGCTGGTGCAGACCCGGGTTATGGTTATGGGGGTTTTTTCAGGAAGGCGAGCCGTGGGATCTGGCGGAATCGCCACAGATCCACCAGCTCATCCAAACAATATGGGATAAGGAAGTCACTCCGGAAGAATGGAAAACCTCAATAGTCATCCCCATTTTCAAAAAAGGCGACAGATCTGACTGTGAAAACTACAGAGGAATATCATTGCTCCCAACCGCATACAAAATATTAACAAATGTCATTCTGGCGAGAATCACACCTTACGCAGAAGAGATACTGGGAGACTACCAATGTGGATTCCGTAGGAACCGGCCAACAAGCGACCAAATGTTCACAATAAGACAACTGCTGGAAAAGAAGTGGGAATACGGAGAGACGGTTCACCAACTGTTCGTTGACTTCAAAAAAGCCTACGACTCAGTCGCAAGGCAGAGACTCTACCATATTCTAGTTGAGCTGGGAGTCCCAAAAAAATATGCCGCGCTCATTCAAATTTGCATGAACGAAAACAAAGGGCGAGTTAGAATAGAAAACCACCTCTCAGAACCATTTGAAATCCGGGACGGACTAAAGCAGGGAGATGGTCTATCACCGTGTCTCTTTAACCTTGTGCTCGAGTATGTCATCAGAAAGGTACAAGACGACAACATGGCCGGATCATCCCTGAACGGGGTCACACAAGTGCTCGCATATGCGGATGACATCGCCGTTCTGGGCGATAATCTAGAGACTGTTAGTAAAAACTGTGAAATCATCATGCAAGCGGCAGAAGAGGTGGGCCTAGAAATAAATGAAGACAAAACAAAATACATGATTACGGCGAGAGCAGGTGGGTGTCAGAGAACACATATAAACGTCAGAGGTAAGATCTTTGAAAAAGTTAAAGAATTTAAATATCTGGGAACGATACTGACGGCCAGTAACGAAATGTCGAAGGAAATTAACAAGAGACTGCATGCCGGCAACGCGAGTTGGCACGCAGTCAGTAAACTGCTGAAATCCAGACTGCTATCACGTAACATAAAGCTCCGTGTCTATAGAACCATAATCATGCCAATTGTTCTATATGGATGCGAAACATGGGCTCTCACAAAACGGGAAGAAAACAAATTCCGTCTATTCGAGAATAAAGTTTTGAGAGGCATCTTTGGAGGTAAATATGACGAGGAGGCAGGACAATGGAGGAGACTCCATAACCACGAATTGGAAGAGCTATATCGCAAACCTACAATAGTGAGAGTAATCAAGTCGCGAAGATTAAGATGGGCCGGACACGTGGCGCGAATGGGGAACGATAGGACCGTGCATAGAATTCTTGACGGTAGACCAACGGGAAAGAGACCGGTAGGACGGCCGCGACGGAGATGGGAGGACAATGTTAGGTTTGACCTTGAGGAGATCGGATCGAATGGTGAAGCGTGGAAGGAGAGTGCCCAGGACAGGGAAGGATGGCGAAGCCGAGTCGGTGAGGTCATGAACTTCCGGGTTCCTACAGGCCAATAAATAATAATAATAATACACGTATGTGCTGACGTGTCTACCGCTGTGTATATACCGAACGGCCAATAAAAAACTGTGCGTGTGTTAATGTGTATGCGTGTGAAAGCAGATGTTCTCTGCATGCTGCTTCACAAATAAAACAATTAAATTAACGGTCGAAACAAATAATGGAAAAAAGAAAAGTAATGCTAAAAGTAATTTCAAAGAGGAGGCCCAAAGCCCAGCCAAACCTCCTTGCCAAACGGCATAAAGCTAACCCAACCAACAAAGAAAAAACTCGCAGAGAAGGAATGACCACTACTGACAAGCCACATTATTCCGGAGAAGGGAATAAATTTAAAGAACTGGCAACTGAAGACCACAAAAAGAAAGAGGAGCTCTCCAAAAAGAAGAACGATTTGGATCGACAAATCAAAGAAGCCTTATCGGAAAGCAATATTCAACAGCAAGAGGAGAAACAACGACAGCAGCAGAAGCAACAGCAACAGCAGCAGCAACAACTGCTGGAAAAACTACAAGCAGCAGCCAGTAAGAAGGAGAAAGTGCCTCCCATCATAGTCAGTTTTATGGAAGCTAAGGACCTAATTAAATTGGGTAAGTTAACATGTAGAAATTTTAAAACGAAGAATTTAAATAATAATAAAATAAGTTTTTTATGTGATAGTTTAGATGATTATCATAAAATTAAATCTGCTCTAAGGGAAGCAAGTAGTGAGTACTTCACATACACACCTAAATCGGAGAAAACTATCTCCATGTTACTTAAAGGAGTTGATCCTTCTTTTTCCTCGGAAGAACTCCTCTCAGAACTACAAACTGTCGAAAATTACAGTTTAAAATTCATTGATGTGAAGCCATTCTCCACTTCTCTCTCCCGAAGTCGCAACCGCAAGTTGCCGTTCTTCATTGTCTCCTTAAGTCCCAACAGCAAAGTCGATGCACTTAGGAATATTAAAGTTATTTTCCCCCAAACAATAATTTGGGAAAAAATACGGAAGGCTGACCGTGTGTTGCAGTGCATGCGGTGCCAACGATTCGGCCACGTTGCATCTAACTGTTGTATGGAATTTAGATGTGTAAAGTGCCAAAACAATCATACCGTAGGAGAATGCCCCTTAGGTAAAGAACAGGTTCAGGATAGAAGCAAACTACCTTGCGTCCTGTGCAAAAATACAGGTCACCCGGCCAACTTTAGAGGTTGTCCGAAATTCCAACAACTAAAAGCCAAGTTGGAATTTAAAAAAAAACAACTTGAAGAAGAGAAACGAATGAAGGTTCGTTCTTATAATAACTTCGTTGCACCTAGTGTATCATTCGCTCAAATTGCCGGTAGTCCATTAAACTCAAACTTCGCGGCACAGGGAAGTAATATCACAAAACCTTCCGCACCTAGCATATCATTTTCTCAAATGGCTAGTAATCCAATTAATACAACGGCGGCGGAACTCTCACGCAACGTCATAAAAGCGCCCGCTCCAGAGGCAAATTCAGATATAAGAGCAATCCTGTTAGCCATACAAGGACAGATTGCTGGATTTGAAAAAAAACTGACCGAACAAGCGGCCCGAATAGATATTATTTATTCGTCCAACATACCACAATGAACTATCCAACTAATTTAACACTAAAAATTATTGCTGTGAATGTGAATTCACTAATCCACGTGGCAAGAAGGGATAATCTAGGTAACCTGCTTGAAGCCGAATGCCCCGATGTGCTTCTAGCTAGCGAAACCAAGCTAAACCAGAGGCACAAATTGGGCTACAAAAACTATAAAGTCATTAGACGAGATCGTCCACACGCCACACAAGGGGGTGGAGTTGCTATCTTAATTAAGAAAGGCCTTCACCACAAGGTCGTTTACAGCACAGCTGTACACAAATTTCAGCTGCTGGAAGCTTGCATTATAGATATACCTTTGAAAAGTCAAAGGCATCTATACGTGGTATCCGTGTATGCATCTGAAGCTCCTCAGTGTTCGCAATTTATCAGCGAAATGGATATCCTTTTTCGTAATCTCAAGTTAGACTCGGAAAACAATTATTTTGTTCTGGCGGGAGATTTCAACTCCAAACACAGTGCTTGGGGTGATATCACGCCGAACACAAGAGGTAATGCACTGTTCAACTGGTGGCAAACAAATGCAACAGAATATAAACTAGAATTGTACGCTACAACTACACCATCTTATCCAAGAGGAAACTCCTTTCTGGACTTACTTATGATTGACGACAGACTACAATTATTAGGCACGGACCTAAATACTCGAAATTGCCTTCGCACAATCGGGTATGATAGTGACCATTACGGCCTCGGCGCCGTTTTACATGTTCCAAACGAACATGCAATACTTGAGCAGTACGACCAGATACATTCGTTCGTTTTCCGAAAAGCACACTGGTCGCGCTTTGATCGCATAATAAAAAGAGAACTATGCTCTAATGGCATAGACCCTCCAACTAATAGAAACCTTCGAAATGAGGAAATAGATCATTATCTCTCAACGATGGACAACATTGTCATCAAAACAATGCACCGTTCCATTCCAAAAGCGGCGCACATGGAGGAGAATTTTAATAGATATAGAAACTCAACTATTGACGCCCTCTATAGACAAAAAAGCGCTCTGCTCTCCCAGCTCAAACTGCTCTACAGACAGTTCAGCGATCCTTATAGCCAAGAAATAAAGACAATTAAGTCATTGATTAAAAACGTTCAAAAGCTGATCCGTGACAACTACAGATCAGGAATTAATGAAGAATGGAAACGTAAAATTCTCTCCATTAAAACCAGTGGTGGGAATATGTTTCCGCAAATAAATAAAGTATTTAGAAGAATAGATCATAATGACATTCCCTGCCTTCGAGTCCCGAAGACTCCCGAGAATTGTCAAATATTGCTGAACGCAGGACTCACCCCGGAATACATCAACTCCAACGAAGAACTAATAGTAGTCGAGGATCCACAAGAGAAAGCGAACTCCATTGGCGCCTGTTTCGAGGCAGTACACAAAGTGAATGAATACATTCATTCTAACCTCGATATCGAAAACAGAGCTATCCAAAACCATATTTCGCTGCACAATGAACGGCAAAGTTGGCATTCCGAAAACAAAAGTTTCACCACCTTCAGTGAAAACAATAGAGCGGATGCGCCGCTTAGAAATTTGCACACAAATATATTTGTGAATAAGAATGAACTCATGGACATCCTAAGATCCATTAAAAACAAGAAATCCTCTGGAACAGATGGTATTCCGAATACAGTCCTTAAACATCTGCCTCCGGAAGCGGTGAAAATTTACACTACCTTGTTCAATAACGCTCTAAATAATGCATACTTTCCAAGACGTTGGAAAATAGCAGTAGTCCATCCCATCCCCAAAAAGGGCAAGGACAGGAGCAATCCCGCTAACCTTCGCTCGATTAGTCTGCTTCCAAATATTAGCAAAATATTCGAGAAAATCATAAATAGGGCATTGATAAACTGGTGTGATGAAAACGACATCATTCCGAACAACCAGTTTGGCTTTAGAGCGGGCCACGACACAGTTCATGCAGCTACAAAACTTGTTTCCGATATACAGTGGAACAAGGCAAAACGACAATGCACAGGCGTATGTTTGGTTGACTTTGAAAAGGCCTTCGATACCGTATGGTTAGAAGGACTTGTATATAAGCTATCAAATCTAGGTTTGCCCGAATATCTGTTATACATAATTTACGATATGATAATGGATAAGCAATTTGTGGTAAAATGTGGGGACAAAATCTCCAATAAAACTTTCCATATTAAAAACGGCTTACAGCAGGGAGCCGTGAATTCTCCCATTCTCTTCAATATTTATACTAGTGATCTAGTTGGGTCTCTTAATCATGCTATTGCATACGCCGACGATATTGTAGTGTACAGATCAGAAAAAAATATCGATGCCATTAACAGACTTCTTCAAGAAGACTTCAATAAAATCAAACGCTTTTGTGACGATTGGAAATTGAAAATTAACTTCCAAAAAACAGAAACCATCCTTTTCAGAACACCTCTTTCTACAGCTTCAAGAGAAACAAGGCATAATTGGAAAAACTTTTCCATTGTAGGAAGCAATAATCTTCCGCTGCAAATGAAAACTGTTGTCAGGTACCTTGGTATCTGGATGGACCAATACCTATACTTTGATAAGCACATAGCAGCTGCCCTCTCCGCAGCTAAAAGTGCATATGCAATGACAAGAAGTCTGTTTCGAAATAGTCTCCTAGATCACAAAGTTAAAATAATTTCCTATTCAGCATTTATTCGTCCAATATTAGTGTATGGTTGCCCGGTATGGTTCAACGTTTCCCCATCCTACATGGAAAAGTTTCGCATGTTCGAGAGGCAGTGCTTGCGTTCCTGCCTCGGGTTACATAGAACACCTGAGTCTCAATACAGGAAATTCTATCCTAATAAGACACTGTATGACAAATCAGGACTGAATAGGATAGACAATTTCATTATCAAAATTATTCGTGGTCACACTGTAAGGGCAATGTGCAGCGAAAATAATCTTATCTCGGGAGCATACTACCCCAATGACATATACCTGGAGAATACGTTCCAAAATGGGTTTATCCCACCAGAAGCGTTCCCTCTATTGGATAGAAAAGGTCTTATCCAAAACAAGCACGGAGTCCCTATTATTTACCACGCTTTTCGTGGTGCCAGGGACAAACGGATTCTTTATAACAGTGATATATCAAATGCTGCAGTTCACTTGCGATTTAGCATGGCATTAGGCGATCGAGATAAATCTATAAATGACCGATCCCATCCCAACTGGTGGTGGATTGACAATGAAGAAAGGATTTAATATCCCCAAATATAGTAACATCTTCAGACGCTACGCCTTCCCTTCCCATTCCTCACTTCCCTTTTCATATTTATTTGTTCTTCCTTTTCATTTCCATTTTTCATTTAGATTCCTTTTCGTTTTAAAATTTCTTTATGTTAACATTTTTTGTTTTTTTGTTATTAATTTTTTTTATAAACTTTTTTACCTTATATTATTTATAAAAAAAAAAAAAAAAAAAAAAAAAAGAACTTCACTCCATAATTCCTACCTATCTATACTCCATAATTCCTACCTATCTATACTCCATAATTCCTACCTATCTATACTCCATAATTCCTACCTATCTATACTCCATAATTCCTACCTATCTATACTCCATAATTCCTACCTATCTATACTCCATAATTCCTACCTATCTATACTCCATAATTCCTACCTATCTATACTCCATAATTCCTACCTATCTATACTCCATAATTCCTACCTATCTATACTCCATAATTCCTACCTATCTATACTCCATAATTCCTACCTATCTCGTCTTCTAAAATATTCGGGTAATAGAAAATATATAAAAATATAAAAATATAAAAATATTATTGTACGCCGAAAGGCATTACACAAAATTGTATCGTGTAATTTAGAGTGCTCGTGTAGAGTCAGTAAATTATTTTAAGAATAAGAAAAGATTGTAAAATAGGATTTAGCATTTTAGTCCTAAGTCAACATTTGTTAAATTATTGTACAATAAATGCGTTATTCAATCAATCAATCAACCTGGTTTTCGAACCTCATCTACTCTCCTCTTCATAATTTCACTCTCTTTGTGTGGATATTTTTTGCTTTTTCTGGATGTTAGAATCCTTTACAGAATCGTTATCCTTCGTATCACCAGATTGTTTCCCTTCATTATACTGATTTCTTTTCGCATTAAGCATTTTCCTAAGGCGGCATAAGGCTCATAGTTTATCATCTTAATCTATTTTTTTTTTCTGAACTGTTTTGGTTGAGCCACTTTTTGTCTCATCAGCTGATTGTTGGCTTCATATTTCTATGATTTAAGTTATTTGTGGGCGGCGCGGCTGTATTCCAACATCTCTGATTTCGCGGAGTCTTCTATTTGCCAGCACTAGTTGATGATACTTACTCGTACATTGTATCTGACCTTGCATCCATGAAGGACTTATCCCAAACTCCTGAGTCAAGCGACTATTTCAAGGCTTGTCCCTTGTGATTGTAAGCCGCCACTTGTTTTATCCAATAAGTGGTCACAGTTTTTTCTTTTTCGCGCAACATTTTGTCTCCAATTGGAATTTTCAACCGTCATTATTTTAATGGAGTTTTTGTGCTCCTTGTGAACTCGTTTGCGTATTATTTACAATATATTGTAGCGAGCTTAGGGGTCGCTGGATAAATTATTTTAATAAATAAGAGCCGTTAAATCGATTCTCTTTGCAAACACTTTATTAGTCTGTTAATAACAACCGTTACTTGACTTATCACTTCCGTACTTATCGCCTCTTTGACTGCTTACTTCTTACTCCTTACTTCTTCGACTGCGTGCGACGTATTTATACCGTTTCTTCATTCTGTTTCGGCGTTTCGTTTCCGTCCGTTCCATAGCCTTGAATGTTCTACTGTTCATAGTCTCCAGTTTTCCAGTGCTTTCTAGAATATTCTAGTACTTTGTTTTGGACTTTCTAGAATATTCTAATACTGATTGTCATATGCATCACAATATTATATCATCTGCGAATTACCTTTCGTGGTGTTTTGTCCACCGACTGTTTCCGGGACGAACATCTTTTGCTTTTATCCAAGCGAGCTTTTTGTTAAAGATACACAGACGTGCTTTCTTTGTGGGTCATTTTGAATTTGAAACATTTCTTACATGCAAAATGTGTCACTCACAGATATTTACCCATTGGGGTCGTCCGCTAGATCAATGGGATTCACTTCACATGAACTTCCTCATGTTGATTACTTCGTTTTCTTTTTTATTTGGCATCTCTCGGGGAAGGCGTACCTACAGCGCTGAATCCGTCTCCCAAGCTGCTATTTTTTCTTGACCGGCTTGTTTCGAAAGATAGTCAAGAAATTCAAGTATTTCATCGAACTTAAAAATTCTTTGTGGAAAACCTGTAAAAATCTATAAAACTCGATATGCTTAAAAAGACAATGAAGTTATATAGTCCAGATCTGGAGAAACCTCAATGATAGCACCCATGAAATAAATAAATAGATGGGAACGATACATAACTATATTTTCGATATCGTTAACCACGAGACCGGGAGACCGGGGTTCGATTCCTCGTCGGGGAGCCCCTGGCGCAAGACTAATGACCTTGCCCAGAAAAAATAAATCATTATGGAAAATTTAACAAGCCTCAGGACTTGCTAAATAAGGCCAAGACCGGTTCCCTGTTGTAGTGCCGATGATGATGATGATAACCACGAATAGAAACTTAATAAGCTCAAGTTATGTAGGATCATGATACGCACATACTAAGTAATAAACAAGTGCTGGTGATCAATAAATGTAAACATTGAGGCCAAATCGTAGGTAAAACAAGAATGCAGTGCGATGCGTGCATTAAAAGGATCTTGAAATAATGATTGTAATGAACAACAAAACAAAGCGTAAAAAGAATTTGAAAATGTACCCATTGACCTTCACAATTGAAGATCAAGAGAGTTGAGCTTTACCCATGTATTAATGTGGAAATCGTTGCAGATAGTTTTATTTAAACTGTCAACAAAGACGGTCGAGCTTAATGTATATTTCGTCGTAATTAACCTAGCTGTGGAGGCGGTCATCTAAAAGCCATTTGAATAACGTAAGTATCATCATCATCAGCACTACAATCGGGATCCGGTCTTGGCCTTATTTAACAAGTCTGAGGCTTGTTAAATTTTCCATATTAATTTGTTTTTCTGAGCAAGGTTATTAGCCTTGCGCCATGATTTAAGTATAAAATATTATAATAAAGTATAATGGTCGAAATTAAACTGTCACCCGAAACCGTTACTTTAAAAGACAATCCCATTTTTAAACAATTAAATAATTAATTTATAGTCTAAATGTGAACCTTCCTGAGCTCGGGTGAGCACTGGCCACCGTAAATAATTTGTTAATGTTCGTATTTTTGATTTTGCAAAAAAGAACGAAATTGTAGTTTAGATAAACTTTATTAATGTAACAAAATCAACGGGAAGTAAAAGCAAAAAGATGACTATTCTGAAGCACGTTCACACTAGACTACTGTCTGTCTAAAAATGGCCGCTGTGTTCGCCACTATGTTGTTTCAGTACTGCCAATGTCATTTGAGTCATGTTTTTGATAGAATAATGTGCGAGTGTTTTGAAGTCCCTTTGGTTGGAGAGCAGTACACTCGTTAATAGTGTTTTACGACAATAAAAAAAAAATAATGCGTAATTAATTTCTAATATTCAGATTCACTTTTGATATTCGAAGATTAAAATGACCGAAATGTTCTGAATAAATTAATGAGTTTTGATGGTAAACTAAAGCCAGGTGTTCCAGGTTTTTTTCCGGTTTAGCTAAGAGATGGCGCCAGCGAAAAGTACGCAGTGTATTAATTTGACATATACGTCATTTTGTTCGTCTGAGAACAACACACACAAGTTGAGCCCGCCAAAAACCAGCGTCGTCGTTTTATTGTTCAGTGATCACGTCGAGTTTTGTGCCTGAAAAAGAACATTTGCGGCACGTAATCCTTTTCATATTTGAGAAAAATAAAAAGGCTGTTGAAAGTCATTGTGCCATTAATTAGAACATGTGAGACATCGTTTGGACAATTTAAAAGTGGTGATTTCAATGTGAAACACAGTGAGCTCTCTGATAGACCGTTAAAATGTGAAGGAGTGCAATTAATATTGGATGATGACCCAACTCAAACTCAACGGCAATTAGCAGAAGCAGTACATGTATCACAAGAAACAATCAGCTGACGTTTACGAGCAGTGGGGAAGATCAATACCAGGTGTATGCATACGTTTTATTCGGTTTAACTAAGAGATGACGCCAGCGAAAAGTACACAGCACATAGCAAAACCAGTGAAAGACACCACTAAATCCCTTGATTGGAATATCCTTCCGCACCCGCCGTACTCCCCAGACTTGGCGCCATCTGACTATCACCTCTTCGCATCAATGGGGCACGCACCCACCGAGCAGCACTACGGCGATCTATCGAGGAGACGCACTTCAGAGATTGGAAAATGGCTCGACGAATGGTTTGCCGCGAAAGACAAGCAGTTTTCCTGGTATGCTATTCTTAAATTACCTGAAAGATGGGTGAAATGTGTAGAAGCCGATGACCAATATTTTGAATGAAAAAAATTAATTTCCCTAGAAAATTATATATTTTTTTTATCAAAGAAAACATGTATACAGCTACTTTGTAGTGTGTGGAGTGCTATTGTTTTTAAGTTGGATGGAATCCCCTTATTCTTTAAAAGACAGGTCTCCTTCGAGATTTTCCCTGTTTTCCTCTATCCAGAGAGAACAGTGGTAACCGATGCTGAGGGTAAGTGGAAAACGGTGTTATAGGTTTTTGGTTTTTTCCTTTATTTTAAATGTTTTTATTTCCGTCCATGCTACCGGTTACTAAACTGGAGACAGATCCTCCCAACTAAGATGCATCAGTCTTTTATACAAAATCTCGTCGAGATTTATTCAAAGAAAATACATTATAAATTGTAAGAAGAGCCGACGAGATTTGTCAACTATTGGAATTGTTTCAGGAAATGGATGAGATTTAGTTGAATTTGGATATATTTGGATACTGGAGTAGTAGCGTTTTGCAAACCACTACTCCATACACTGTATAGGTTTTTTCCATGCAACACATTTAACGATACAACGTCTTTTGTAGCGTACTGGACACCGTATTTTATTTCTGTTTTGTGGTGCTTCATTTTCTTTAATGGTGCAGACGGTTCTCCTCGACATTCCTCTTTAAATTTTGCTACGAATGTGTTATTAATGGTTTCTGTTTGGCTCCCAGAATACTTGGATGAAGCACAGTCCCCACATATTCTACTTCCAAAAACCACTAACAAGGGGAAACGCTGGTTGTTCTTCCTCCCGATGAATGTGGTAGTATGTGGATCATCAGTAGGGAATGGCTGTTGAATATTTCCTTCATAATCTCCTGCGAACTCAGACATTGTACTTTCCTTAGTTGCTTGATAGTGTCGACTGAGTTCCTCACATGGGTGGAGAATGCACACACCTCATTCAAGATTCTTGAGCTTTATTAATTCTGACAATCGTGTATCTGACCCTTTCATGACTTTCTTATGAAACTCAGCGACGGATAGGAATCTACTTACTCCTCTTCTTGCTCTCCAATGGAATGCTCTTCGCAAACGGTCTATACTTGGCTGATGTCAAACGCTGTATCATCATCATCACCATCGGCATTACAACCGGGAACCGGTCTTCGCCTTATTTAGCAAGTCATGAGGCTTATTAAATTTTCCATAACGATTTGCTTTTTTTTTTGGGCAAGGTCATTAGTCTTGCGCCAGAGGCTCCCCGACGGTATCATCATACCTCCCTTGAAATGCCAGACATTTTCTATCGCAGTTCGATTCCCTGCTTCGCCGCAGCTATTTCCGATGATTTTTGAAATAGCTTTTTGGCGGATTTGTTTGCCTTTTAGTTGAAGTGTTCCGCCGAACGCTGTTCACAAATAAAACACGGAGATATTGTTCCTTTAGATTTCTTTATTGTTTCCATTTTTCTTTTATAGTACATAAATTAAAACGGATTTGAAATCAATTTATTTTACGTGAAACTCGATACTTAATTACACAATGACTGTTTACGGATTTTTTACTTTTCGATTGGATGTCCTGTCACATTACTCCCATTTCTATAGGAACTGAATTCGCGGTTACTTGAATTGGAATCGATGCAATGTGTCACTACCGTTTCCTTAGCAAATCAAACATACAAAATCGAATCACATGATATCCGGCACGCATTCACTTTTGACGACACGAAAAGTATTAAATATTTTTGTTGTTGTTATATATTGTTTTGTTTTTGGCGCAAGACTAATGACCTTGCCCAGAAAAAATAAATCATTATGGAAAATTTAACAAGCTCCAGGACTTACTAAATAAGGCCAAGACCGGTTCCCGGTTGTAGTGCCGATGATGATGATGATATATTGTTTTGTATTCGAGATAGTTTATCTTAAGTGCGAAGTTATTGATGTCATGCTCTTTCCCGTTTCTGAATTCCGAACCGTATTTACAGTGTGAACATGCGATCGTCAAAATTTTACCAACATCTAAAAATGCGTGCGCGTCTTACTGTTTTCGCAGCTTCCTGTCGAATGTCTCATTTTCTTCTGGAGATGATTCTATTCACCCCATAGTTCTCTTTTCACTTTCGTTTTCCTTGCCCTGGTGATTCTCTCTCAACCGGGAATCTCTCCACCAGGGAAGATCGCGCTCACACATACAGACGCGAAGGTTGCCGTCTGTGGGGTCGTCCGAATTTTCACATTTCTGTTGCGTTTCTTATGCAAACATTGTTTATCCTTGGCGATCCTGGGATCGTGGTAATTATCGTGTTTGATTTGCCCTATGGGAACAGTGTTTTCGTTTATTGCTGTTTCTCCGCAATGGCCTTTGTTTAGGCCAAGTGCATTGCGGAAGGGACAAAGGTTTTGCCGGAGGATTGTTTTACGGCAATTGGCTTATCGCCGGGGGTTTGATGTTTGTCGACATCTGGCGCAGCTGTGCCAACCACTTGTGTTTATCCAGCTAATGGATCGATACACAATTTCTATGCTGGGTTGTGTCCTTCGATCGCCGTGCAGGCGTAGGGAAATTGTTTGGGGCTTGGGGCCCACGTATCTGTGGATACGTGGCGTTGTTGACACCAGTATGTATGTCACCTTTGGTCAGGTGAAAAGGTGGACTTTGGGGATACGTGTCTGTGGCCACCTGAAGTTTGGTTATAAGTGCGTATGTTCCTTGGTGGAACGATGATATCCCACCCTATGGTGATTTGTGCGGTTCGTGGAACCGCCACAGCTTCATCACAGCCTGAGCCAATTTATAGATGTAACTCTTCTTTTCTGTATTGTTACGGGTACTCATCGGTATAGGCAATGGGAGCAAGTTCATAATAAGTGAGGCTTAGAGTAATGGCGATCTCAGAGTAACTAACTTTCGAGTACTCGAAGGCTTTCCATTTGTGTCAGAGATATGTTATGCCATATTGGAAAAGCATGCGAAAATCCATACAGTATTAACTGCTTATTATATTATTATATTATATTAATTATATATAAAGTTCCAGTTGGTGCCAAAACAACAACATATCTGTTATTTTAATCTTCGAATATCCAAAGTGAATATCAATATTCATTCTTACTATTAACGATGTAGACTTCAGTATCAAGTACTCCACCATATACGCGGACGACACTAAACTCAAGACCATGAGATCTTCTCTCGGCTCCTTACTTCTCCAACCGGATCTCGACAGCTTTTCAACTTGGTGCCAAAACAACTGCCTCGAACTAAATATGGCCAAATGTGACTCAATCACCTTCTCCCGTACACGCTCTCCCTCCCCGCCATGTTTCAGATATCACCTGTAGAATCGATTCGTGACCTTGTGATACGGAGCTTACTACATCCAACATATTGATGACACTATCCTCAATGCCAACTCTGCCCTTGGTTTTGGGAAACGCTGGTCGAAAAAATTCTCGAATGCCTATGTTTCTCGATCACTCCACATAACCTTTGTCCGTCCCATTCTTGAATACGCTAGTCAGATCTGGTCTCCTCACTACTCGTCCCATATTCGCAGGATCGAAAACGTATGACGTCTTTTTTTTTGCGTTTTTGCCCATCGAGGATTGAACTGGGAAAATCCTCTGATTCTACCCCCATACACAAGCCGTCTCAACCCATTCAACCGTAATACGCTTGAAGAGCTCAGAATTCATGCCGTCACGTCGTCCTCTTCGTCCATCGTTTTCTCTCAGATTCAATCAACAGCCCAAGCCTGCTCTCTTTCATCACATTATACACTAACCCTCGAAATCTACGAAACTCTCGGCTCACCATATCGGAAGATTTTATATTATTATTATTATTATTATTTATTACAATGTAATTAATTACACAATAACTTAATTCTAAATAGCGCTAGCTCCTATGGCTTTCGGCTAATATCGAGTTACTTTAAATTTTGTTATGAAGGTTAGTAAGTGTTAGTAATTCGTATGTGTAGTTGATATTCTGTTCTGATGGTTTTGCCAGAATGTTGCTGAAGGTGTCGTTTCCAAATAGTTGGTTTGCGATGGTTTGGACTTTTGGGCAGTCGAATATGATGTGATGTGGAGTAAGTGGGACTTGGTTGTTGCAGTTACTGCATTGTGGGGGGCTGGTTTTTGTAAGGATGTGTTGGTGTGTGATTTTGGTGTGTCCTAGCCGGAGTCGTAGGAAGCATTTTATTTTTCTGTTTGAGACTGTTGTTGGGTAAGTAACGGGTTTGGTGTCCTGTTTAATAGTGCTGTACAGGTGGGTGTAGTGGTGCCATTCCTCTTCCTCCACGTTCTTAAGGGCATTTTTTACCTGTCTTCTTATGTCCGTTTTGTTAGGATAATAGAAGGAGACGAGAGGCGACTTTGTCCCTAGTTTTGCGGCCGCGTCGGCCGCTTCATTTCCACTAATGTTACAGTGCCCGGGGGTCCAAAGTAGCTTTATTTTATTAGCTTTCTTAATAATGTTATCTTGGATTTGACGAATGACAGCATTTGTGGAGTTTACGTTGGTTATTGCTTTTAGAGTTGAAAGGCTATCAGTACAGATAATCGTTGGGATTTTCTGGATCAGTTTTGTTGCTTCCAAAATTGCCGTTGCTTCCGCTGATAGGATGGAACAAAAGGTGGGAAGTGATCCCATTCTGATTATTTCTTTGCGATCGCTGACTATAGCAAATGACACATTTGATTCGTTTTTGGAACCATCTGTGAAAAACAGGTTCCAGTTTTGATGTTTGTCGATGGTATCCTTGAAAAGTTTTTGATAGATTATCTGATTTGTTGAATGTTTTGGATAATGGGACAGGTCATCTAAGATTGTATTTCTCGGAATTAACCATGGAGGGTGTTGTGTGCGGTGGGGTTTTGAAATATTTATAGGGATATGTAAGTCCTTGGCTATATCGATGGCCCTTTCCAGTCCTGAGCGGTATCTCGACCTTCGTTTTTTTTTATAAATTTTTCGGATGTCCTGCACTATGGGGGTTGCTATAGACATTGTAAATTTGTAAGCAAGTGTAGCTGATATATATTTTAGTCTCTTTTCTATAGATGGGAGACCGCATTCGACGAGGATGTTTTTAATTGGTGTAGTACGGAATACTCTGGTACTTGCTCGAGCTGCGGCGTGATAGTGAGATTTTATTGTTTGCAGGGTCGTTTTGCTACATTTTCCGTATATCATTAGTCCGTAGTCGATTTTAGATAGGATGATGGCTTTAGTTATGTTAATAAGGGTGTTAGTATGTGCAGATCCATTCTTATATGCTAGGTATTTTACAATATTTAATCTTGCAGCTAGGCTTTTCTTAAGTGCTAAACAATGTTCTTTAAAATTGTATTTACTGTCAAAGAGGATACCGAGGATTTTCATGGATTGGATTGTAGGGATTGTGTGATTCTGAAAGGGAAGTGTGATGTTTTTGCTGCAGCTGGTTTTTCTACAAATGTGTAACATTTTAGTTTTTTCGAGGGAGATCTTTGCGCCTGAGGCTTTACACCAATTAGTGATGTCGTGTAGTATTTCTGAATAGGTAGATTGTACTTCGTTGAGATCGTTTACGTTTGTTAGAATAACTAGGTCGTCAGCGTAGAGGCAGTGTTTTATGTTTTTATATTTTACGAGAATGTCGTTTATTCCGTCAAAGGCTATAGCGAATAATAGGACTGATAGTGGAGAACCCTGTGGAATACCGTTTTTTATGTTGTATATTTGTGAGAATGCACCACCTGTTTTGACTCTAAACTTCCTGTTAGAAAGAAAGGACTTGATTATGTAGAACATATTGTTACCAACTCTCCATTGCGCTAATTTATTCAAAATCACATGAGGACCGATCCGGTCGAACGCTTTTTCAAAATCTATGGAGAGAATTGTTGTATGCTTTTTGGTTGACAAAGAAGATGTGATGAAGTTGTCGATATGGAGTAGCGCATCAATCGTTCCACGTCCTTGCTTGAAACCAACCTGTTCAATGCTTATTAGATTGTTTTTCTCCATGAACCAGTTGAGTCGTCTAGCTACAATTTTTTCAAATGTTTTTCCTAGACATGGGAGTAACGATATTGGGCGATATCCTTTTGCCGAAGTCGGTTCGCCCGTGGGTTTTGGAATGGGTACAATTGTAGCTATTTTCCACACTTGTGGAATTACACCTGTTTGGAGTATGTTATTGAAGAGATGGAGTATTCGGTGTCTCAGGAGTGGTGGACTGTTCTTTAACATTATGTAATCGACTCGATCATATCCTGGTGTTTTACCAGTGGCGCCGTGTAGGGTTGACTCTAATTCAATTTTATTGATCGGGAGATCTATTAATTTAGAGGATGGGCTTGTGTGAGGGGACGGGCTAATTGTGTCTCTTTTGGCAGAGAGAAATGACGGATGGAAGTTTAGGTCTTCTGCGTAGTTTGACCATGTTTTGCCGAGATGGTCGGCAATTTGAAGGGGAGATGTGAGAGTGCCTGAGTCGGTGTTCATGCATTTTATTGAGAGGGGGCGATACTGCCCAGTTAGCGTTTTTATATCCGCCCAGATTTTTCTGGGAGTGGAGTTCGGATTTAACTTTTCGGTAAATGTTTGGAAGGCTTTTCTTTTTTCTTCCTTGGCATTTTTGCGAAAAAGAGCATTTAACTTTTTATAATTGATTAGGTTAAAATCGGAGGGGAATCTTTTGAAAATTCTCCAGGCTTCTTGTTTTTTCTTCCTTAGGTTGTCCAATACTGGATTCCACCAGGGAACTACCGCCTTATGGAGTTTTCGACTTGTTTGTGGTATCGAGGCATTTGCTCCTATTCGGATTGCTTTAGTGATTATGGCTGTTTCTTGATTAATATTTTGACTCTCTACATGTTGACTTAGTGCCTGGGTAGTTATATTTTGAAATTTACTCCAATTAGCAAGTTCGGTTTGGAATTTAGGAAGAAGTTTGGAGGGTTTGGGACACATGCTAGTGTTAATGTTTATTATTATTGGAAAGTGGTCGCTCCCGTGCAGGTTGGGTAAAGTATTCCAAGTGCACATTGGGGCCAATTGAGGTGAGGCTAGTGATAAGTCTACATGTGTGAAGGATTTGTGAGTGGAAAAATGTGTATGGCTACCGTTATTGAGTAGTGCTAGATTTGCGGTCAGTATGTATTTCTCTACGGTTTTTCCCCTTTTATTAGTGGACGAAGATCCCCAGATGGGACTCCACGCATTAAAATCTCCGAGGAGAAGTATCGGTGTTTGGATGCTATCTGTGATTGTGGTAAGATCGTGTATCGTTATTGGTTGGGATGTGGGGGTGTATGCTGATATTATCGTGAGGTTTCTGCCGATATTTATTTCTACTGCTACGACCGAGATTGCAGAGTTTACTACTATAAGTTTATGTGGGATTGATCTATGTATAAGTATACCTGTACCATGTTTAGAAGCAACATTTTCCGTAAGGTTGTGAAAGAATGCCGCGTATTCTTTGGGTCCTGTGGCCCGAGAGTCGTGGCGGATGTGCGTTTCTTGTAGAGCTATGATGGATGGTTTCAGATCTTTGATGAGTATTTGGAGCTCATGCATATTGTTTTTGAGTCCGTTCAGATTCCACTGTAGTATTGTGAGTTTATGGACATGAATGCTATTGTGTATATTAAACCTGCTGCTGTTGGGGATTTTGTTGTTGTAAGGGTTCAGTCTCCGTGTCTCGAGTGTTGAACCATTCAAGCCGAAGCCCTGTCTGCTTCGGCCCGAGTTGGGATTTTCTCGAGACACAGAGACTGTGCTTTCGTTGGGAGTGTTTGGGTTATATGTGGTTATTGTGAGGGAGTGGGGAGTTTAATAATTCTTGAATGGTGGGTTCATTTATTTTTATGTTAGTGTTTTTTTAATAGGTATAGGTTCGTTGTTACGGTTGGTTGTTGTGGGTTTTATGATTAGAGGTGATTGGTTTTGTATGGCTTTACGGTATTCTGCAGATGTAGAAGCGCAGTTTGAAATGAATGAAGTGTTTGTCGATGTTGGTTGGAGTGTAGTTTTTGTTGGGTTTTGTTTTGTAGTTTCTTTTATTGGTGGTGGTATATGTGTGGCTGTTGTTTTGAGAAGTGCGGCATAGGATTCCTTTGGTTTGTTTGATGGCGTGGGATTTCGTTCCCTATATATCCGTTTCGCTTCGGATAGAGAAATTTTATTTCTCGTTTGTATTTCAAGATTGGACTGGTTTTCTATATATTGGGGGCATAATGGTGATGAAGCAGGGTGAGGGCCTTGACAGTTGGCACAGTGGGTTCGGGTGCATTCTAAGTCGGGGTGTGGAGGAAGGTTGCAGTTGTTGCACACTGGGTTTCGTTTGCACCATTTGGCTGTATGTCCGAGTAGTTGGCATTGGTCTTGGGATATACTCATTTACTTTGGCTTTGTGCCATCCGATTTCTATGTTACTCGGTGGATTGAAGCGGTCAAAGGAAAACAACATTAGTCCGGAGGCCCTGATTTCGCCATTTTGCGATTTTTTAAATTTATGGACACTTACCACTCCTTGAGGTTTCATTTCTTGGACGATGTCTTCTTCCGGAACATTAATTAGGTATGGTGCGTAAACAATACCTTTCGAGAGGTTTAATTTCGGATGCAACTTTATTGTTACCGGACATAGTTGATCGAACCGTTTGGTATTTACAAAACGTAGAGCTGTTTGTTCATCTTTCACTAGTAAGAGAATTGAACCGTCTCTTAGCATGGACACTTTTTCATATTGTGTACTAATTGAGTCTATAGCTCTTTTTAACACGAATACGTTCACTCCGGTCAGAGGTTTTGTCGCGTCATTAGGAACCATTTGAATAAATTTCGGGTTTTTTTCACTTGTCTTTGTTGGTAATTCCGGGAAGTTCGATTCAATAGGACTAAATGCCTGCCGTTTTTTTTTATTGACGGGGACGTCACCCAAGGACGTTTCCTGCAACATACCGAAACTGTTGCCGGTGTGCTGCTTTGGCCCTAAGGCCATTTTTTATTTATTTCTCTTTTCTTTTGCTTTACTTTGGAACCGGTTAATTTAAAGTACACTAACAAAAGCAATACACTTACAACACGCACAGTACCGTAATAAAATATTCACACGCGGTTTTGTGTTCACAATTCTTTCACTGCACAATACGGTTAAAATTTGCGTCCTTACTGTTCGAGAGTTCGTCTGGCAATGGAAGATTTTATAATTTTTGTAAATGGCGTCGCACGAGTTATGTTATCTAAGGGTTCTTCCAGAATTAAATGAAAAACCAGTTATGATAGTCACATCGACACACCTAACACACGTCAATCATATTTGACATTTGTGAAGTAGACAGCTGCAGTATACAAACAGACAAGCAATGGAGAGTAATACTACGCAAGAGCGTGGAATAATTGTGTCGATTTAATCTCAACAGCGAAGAGGCGCATTTCCACTTAAGCGGTTACGTAAATAAGTAAAATCTTCGTTTCTGGGGCACTGAAAATCCACGTGTGATGCACGAAGAGCCATTACATTCACTCAAAGCCACTGTGTGATGTGGCGTTCAGGCGGGAGGAGTAATTGGCCCAATATATTTTTTATTTTATTTTGAGGACGCCATCGGTAATACGGTCACTGTTACTGGCGAACACTACAGGGCCATGATAAACGACTTCTTACTGCCGGAACTGAATGAACGGGGCTTGGTGAACATGTGGTTTCAAGGAGACACACACAGCACAAGCCCCAATGGATACTGTGAAGGAAGCGTTTCCTGGTCGCGTAATCTCCCGTTTTGGCGATTGGGCACGGCCACCAAGATCGCCCGATTTAATCATCCCAGACTTCATTCTTTGAGGCTACTTGAAGTCGCGGGCTTATACCAGCAAGCCTTAGACAATCGCAGCCTTTAAAGAGAATATTCGACAGGAATGTGAACAGTTATCACCGGAAATCTTGCGGAAGGTCATGGAAAATGCAATAAAACGGGTACAAATGTGTATCAACATTGATGGCAGCCACTTGGGGGATATCATCTTTTCCACTTAACAGAAAAGATTGTAAAGGTCCAAATAAAGAGTTCCATCACTCAAAATCTTTTTTTTTTATTTAGTAAAAAAGTAATACGAAAACAAAATTGGATGATTAATTTTGCGCCACCTTGTATATGCCCACCCATCACTCCTCTTGCGGCTCTAATGAACCCGTTTCGCGAGTGCTGCGGTGGGCAAACTCTTACTCCACTTCTTTGACTTCAATCTCACTTTTTCCCCGCTCAAACGTCGTCTTCTCCCTTCTGCTCCTGACCCCGGCCGGCTCACCACCTACACTCTCACGACCCGCCCTCATACTCACACCCTGGCCTGCGGCCGATCCTCGCCCTTCCCTGTCCTACCACTTTAATCGGGTTTTCCAATAGGGGCTTGACAACTTTTTTTAAAAATAAAACCCAAACCATTTGAGATATTTCAAAAACTTTATTATCGACTTGAAGTACAATCAAAACATTTATGAATAAACTCAACTTCGTTCATATGGCCACCGCGGGCACGTTTGCAGCTGTCAATTCGTTGGACCCAATTTTCGATGACTCGACCACACATTTCGGCCGAAACGGCCGCTATTTCGCGTTCAATGTTGGGTCTGAGCTCTTCCGACGTCGCCGGCTTGTTGACATAGACCAATGACTTGACGTAGCCTCAGAGAGAATAGTCTAGACGCGTTAGTTCGCACGAACGACGCGGCCAACCGACTGGCCCATTTCTTGAGATAACACGCTCATCAAACTTACTCTTCAATAAATCGATTGTATGGTGTGCTGTGTGGCTTGTGGCACCGTCTTGTTGAAACCACATGTCGCTCAAGTCCACATCTTCCAATTCGGGCCAAAAATAATCGGTAATCATGGCGCGATAACGATGGCCATTCACAGTAACGTGACGATCGTTGTCGTCGACGAAAAATAAAGGCCCAATGACGCCGCCGGCATGCAAACCGCACCAATTAGTTATTTTTTGTGGATGAAGTGGTGATTCATGAAGCACACGTGGATTTTCACCCGACCAATAACGCATGTTTTGCTTATTGACGAACCCATTGAGCCAAAAATGTACTTCGTCACTGAAGATGATTTTGCGATGAAATTCATCATCTTGGCACATCTTTTCCAGAGCCCAATCGGAGAACGTAAAATGGTCCATCGGTTTCAATTCTTGAGTCAGGTTGATCTCGTATGGGTGTAAACCAAGATCCTTATCCCAAATTCACCATAAAGTGCTCTGGGCGGTGCCTAATTCTTGATAACGCCGTGGAATTAACTGATTTGGATCGTTTGCTACGGACGCCTGAACGGCAGCGATATTTTCGACACTTCGACCAACCCGTTATCTCACTGGCACGGCAACATCACACAACGAATATGTAGACTCAAATTTTTGCACTAAAGTTGTTATTGCCTGTCTACTAGGGCGAGAATTACGACCGAAAATTGGAATTAACCCTCTTAAAGTTGCAATCACCGACTCCAAATTTCGAATTTTTATAATTTGCAGACGTTGTTCGTTCGTGTACTTAACCATGATGAAGATGTTGAGTTTACTGAATAAATTTACAGTGAAAAAATATCGTAAAACCGGATATAAATTTTTATAAGCTCACATGCCTGGATATCTTTCAGAAATGCTCGATAATGCTAATGTTTACAATGGTGCTCTGCTCCAGGTTGTTTAAGAATAAGGATTCAATTCCGGCAATTGTTGGACAATTTTCTTCGGTGAATTATGGTTAATTTTAATAGCTTAATCGATAATTAAAACAATTCAGTAGAAGATAGAAAGAAAAAGAAATAACGTCAACTTTTGCATTTGAATATTTCAAAAGATTCTTCCTGTATTGATGACTTCCACGAAGCACTTAATGCAGGAATCTTTGCAAACACTGCGAGACGTGACCGGTACAAACAATTTCTCACAAAAGTGGTTACTATTCCTTTCATGTATTACACGTGGCTAACCTTTTCGTATTCTGTGAAATTGTGGAAAACTAATTTATTGGCAAAGCGTTTCAGTGTTTGAATATTTCTTTTTCGGCTTCAGGCGACCACTGATTGTCAATTATTAACGGCCTTTTATGTGTGAGTTTTACCGTCCATTTTATTAACTCGTAACCCATAAACACATACACAAATGAAACTCTCCTCGTGTTATGTCACGCAGGACCTTTTTATAGTCACTCGCTTTATTTAAAAGAATGTCACGACATTTGCAATCTGTTGTGGCTGCTCCATCAGACGATTGTTTTCTCTTTTCAGTTATTTTTTAAAACCACAGGGGCATACTGCAATGAACCTGGTTTTCACTAAATTGAGCAACACCCACGACAATGTAGGAAATCAATTGCTTCTAACTGAGGCAACCATTGACATATGTTTTTCTATAATACTAAGTGTACAGCCGATGGCGGATGTACGGCAGCATACATTTTTCCGTCCCATCATTCGCACAAAAACGTTTTGTGTCTGAGTATATTCCAACCATTCAGCTCAGAGTCGCGAACGAGCTAAACGCAGCTCCATTCATAGCCGCACCATAACGTGGCCTTTATTTGATCACAAAATGGAATTGGTTCACATCAAAAGGCAACTAAACTCTTTGGTAGGGTACAGGGCGGGCTCCACGACAACTCGTTGAATAGATATGTCAGACCCCACGAATCCTACTCACATACCTCGAGGGGTTATACTTACTTGTTTTGGCATTTGCTCGATAAACATCTATACCCTGTTAAAACCAGATTCTCGGGGACAATAAAAATCTATTTGACTTTGGGGGAAGAAACAGCTTTTTGTATCCTGAACAAAATCGCATTGTAATTGAAATTTAAATACATTTTACGGTCATTGCGCGTGTACCATCTTCGAAGGGTAAAGACTGATACAATGCAACTGCAGTGGAAGTAAAACAGTTGATTGGCTCAACTTCAAACGATGGATTGATCCTCTTTTAAAATGTATTTCAGCACGTAAATTCAATTCGCATCATTCGAAACGCTTCACATCCTTTTCAGAACATCTTTAAAATCCCCTTGTGTATTAAACCTCGATGATGTACATGCTTATTTTTTTTTGAGTCTTTAACTCGTTCTATTGGGCTAATTCCGATAGAAGCATTTACTTGCCAATCAATCAAATTTACGTAACCTTTTCATTAAATTTGTCTGATTTAAGCCAAATAAGCAGCATTATAATATACATTACAAAGATCCCTGTCGAAGACATTTTCTCCAAGGATTACAATGCCAAAAACGATGATTAAATGAAAATAGAATCTTCTTTAGGTATACAACAATATGCGGGTAGATGTTACTAATTTACCAGACTGTTAAACTAGAGGTTGAATTTAAGAGATAGATGATTGTTATATAAAATTGTATTGCTTTAGAATACGTAGGCTTAAAAGTATAACTAAAGTTCAAGGGTATGGGCCATTTGATTTAATTAAGCTTCATTCAAATAATTATTACAAATGGTAAAAAAAAATTTGCATCGTTCAATATTCCACTACACATACCCCCATGTTCGAATGAAGTAAAGGCACGATAGATGTGATATAATAAATACGAAAATAAGTATTGTAAACGTACCAGGTGTCGGCTCCTCGATAGTATAGTGGTTAGATACCCGCCTGTCACCCGGGAGACCGGGGTTCAATTCCCCGTCGGGGAGCCTCTGGCGCAAGACTAATGACCTTGCCCGGAACAAACAAATCATTATGGAAAATTTAACAAGCCTCGGGACTTGCTAAATAAGCCCAAGACCGGTTCCCGGTTGTAGTACCGATGATGATGAAACCTACCAGGTGTACCGGTATGAAGTTGGCGTTCCTTTTTTTTTTTAAAGTAAAAAACTTTTTTTTAAAAAAGTAGGAAACATTTTATTCGATGTATTGTCCATTGCTTTCTACACATTTCGACCACTTTTCTGGCAATTTGTGGATACCACGCCAGTAAAACCGGTCGTCTTTTGAGGCAAACCATTCGGAGACCCAATTTTCGACTTCTTCGTTGGAGTTGAAATGCTACTCAGCCAATGCGTGTCCCATCGATGAAAACAAATGGTAGCCGGAAGGAGCCAAGTCACTTCCCAGCCGAGAGCTTTTATTGTTTCCTTGACGGATTTTGCTGTATGACTCGGAGCATTATCATGAAACAAAATTACCTTTCCGTGTCTTGTGGCCCATTCTGGTCGTTTTTCGATCAATACATGGTTCAAATTGATCATTTGTTGTCGGTAGCGTTGCGCATCAACTGTTTACACCACCACTTCTGGTCCCACCAAACACAGAGCATTGTCTTTTTTCCGATCCGATCAAGCTTTGCAATCGATGTTGACGCTTCTCCTGGATGTACCCATGGTTTTTTGCGTTTAAGATTTTTAAAATAAATCCATTTTTCACCAGTCACAATTCGATGCAATACCGACTTCCTTTCGCGTCGTAGAAGCAACGTTTCACAAGAGGTGTTTCGCGTGAACCGCTTAAACCATCTTTTGCATGTTGCTTCCGATAAAGCATGATCACCATAAGCCTCGACAAGCATTCGATGCGACTGTGCAGCACTTTTCTTCAAATTAAAACAAAAAATTAATGGTTTCCGCAAATCATCATTTTCTGATACAAAATTCGACATTTTTAACAGAATTAAAAAAAAAGTATACCCGCCTGTCACGTGGGAGACCGGGGTTCGATTCCCCGTCGGGGAGCCTCTGGCGCAAGACTAATGACCTTGCCCGAAAAAAAACAAATCGATATGGAAATTTAACAAGCTTCGGGACTTGCTAAATAAGGCCAAGACCAGTTCCCGGTTGTAGTGCCGATGATGATGATGAAAAAAAATGATGTTGTTTGTACAATGACTTGATGCATACTAAATATGTTTGACAGATGTCATAGCAACCAAATAAAAAAAATATATGGGCTTGTTCACAACAAACGTTCCCTATCGATACATTTGTATCTTGACGCTCACTTCACACCGGTACACCTGGTATATACACGTTGGGCTTTTTTTTTTTTAATAAGACCTTAGGCACGAAATAAACACCAACGAATCTTTAGTGAAAAGTTCTCCGGGTTCCCAATAATTTAAGACGTTTTTGATTTCATTTTATATGTGACGGTTAGGGATCGACGAATATAGTAAAAAACGTCAGGAAAGTAATGAGACATAGCCCTATCGCACCTCTCTGGCGTGTTAGGGTTTCAACTAGTATTGAAACATTCCTTGACTCAATACTAGATGAAAACTGCTATAATTAGTGATTGACTATTGACGTGAGGTAGTATTTCCGAAGTGCGCTCATATAAAAGCAACGTTGTGCAGACAATTTTTTGGCAAACTCCACCAATGTTTTTTTTAGCAATAATATCTTCCCTATTGTTTATTAGCCCGCCTATTCAGCGTATCTCAGTCCTTGTGTCTTTTTTTTTCTTTTTTTTATAAAGTACTTCTCTCAGGAGAGGGGAACCTATAACGCCGACCCGGCGCCCCGGATGCCATTAAATAACTGCTGCAGGTCTTTTTGAACAGTTGCAGGTTGTAACACTCCGAGAACACCCGCGCGGGTAGGGAATTCCACAGCTTTCCCGCTCTGTAACGGAACGAGTCCTGATGCAGGGATGATCGTGCCGTCGGGAAATGAACCGCAAATTGGTGCGTTCCATCGTATTGTCTTGTCATCGGATATAAACGGAATTGTGCGGAATAACACCATGAATCTCCGAAGAACAGTACCCGTGATAATATCTGTAAAACAGAAAAGAGGTCACCAACCTGCCTTCGATGTGATAGTGACTGTAGTCCCGATGTCAGCACCATGTCCCCGACCGTCCGGATCGCTCGTCGCTGTATGGTCAAAAGTATGTTTAGGAGGAGAACTCCAAACATGTGAGCAGTATTCGAGCGCACGTATGTAGGGTACGTGGTCGTGGCACCGGCATGGGAGCGAGTTCTACCTCGTCCCACTAACACTCCGCTGTTCGACAAGGTTCCACCAAACCGAATTGTCACTTCACTAAAAGGAAGAGAAACTGTTCACCACATCCAGCACTTTAAATAAAGCACACGGATTTAATGTTCGAATGATCTTTTCTTTATTGTTCTTTATCTTTAACAAATTTGCAAGAAGCAACCGGAGGAGGCAATTATTATTTAATTGTTCTGTATGGGACGCTACACTAACCGAATACATTTTTGTGGCACGCGACTCTCGACTCGACAGTTTAAAAAGTATGAACACGACTCCGGGGCGTGTGCACTCCGATGCACGCGCCAAAGGGGGTGGACGACGACCGCTCCGGTTAGTAGTTGGAATAAGACTCAACGATTCAACCCTCGTTTGGGGTGAGAAACGTAAAGTCTCTCTTGGTGGAGTAGAAAACCAGATCTCGTAATGGAGATCATGGTGGTGTGTGTGATCGTTTAGATCTGTGTTGTTTACTCATGCGCGAAGGGAATGGCAAAAAAGCAGGCAGACGACAAGAACAAGGGAATCGGGAAGATCGTGGTTTTGTTATGATATTTTAATAACAATTTGATTTAATATAGGTAATATATTTTAATAAGAAATTTAATGTATTTAAATGTAAGTGAATGGACTTACATGAGTTTAGTCGACTGTTGAGCGGTCGCTGCAGTTGCTGCTTCTCAGCTGCTGGTGGGTTCGGTGACTGGGTGCAGGGGGCGTTGAGATAATGCTCCCCTGTTCAGCAGTAGTGGTTTTCTCTTCAATTGTTCACTTATTATTTCTTCTGATAATTATAATTCTTACTGTATGACTTATCGACAACGTGTTGTTCTTGACTTTAAATTGCGACTGTTCACATACACGTTGGAGTAATGAATCGATTACTAGACTGTTGTTTCGTCGTTTTACGTCGAATATATTTTTATTTGCCGTTGACGTTTTATTCTTTATCTGGCGCCAACGCCGTTTTATTATTTTTTCGCTACCAAGTACAATTTGCACAAAGTAGTTTATGCAAATTAGCTACTTGGCGAGTTGTTCTCCTTCTAGAGGTAAAGAGGGGAAACTAACGAAAGGGGATTAGTGGATGTAAGAGGGCCCTGGACGCTAGGTAGGTCCGTAACAGTTTATGATGTGCACGGCGGCTAAATAAATAGACGACGATGCATCGAAGAAATGGTGTTAAAGGAAAAGATGGGACGAGGGCATCATAAAAGTCTTAGATGAGTGATGCCCTTGTGCAAATAGCCGAATAGACATTGGGAAAGGTGCTAATGGGTTGCGATACTTGATACAATGAACATTTTATATCGTATCTTGGGTCGGTGGCCGAAACGAATCGCTTGCTTGCATTTGTATATGCGTGGTAATTCGTTGTAAGAATTCAATCCGGTGGCTATGCGCGAAGTCGATTATTGTTTGGAGATTCAAACAAAGGAGCATTTCGGGGTAAAGTGCTTGCAGCTGTATCAATAGCTGCAGGTCATTGCGAAGGAAATTATATGGTTATACAATGAAGGTTTGTATAACATCTATGCCAATTGTATATGGCATCTAAGGCGACTCAAGCGTCGAACTCTAGTGCGAGTGTTTACAGTAAACGAGAATTCGGTTCTTGGTCGCTAATACAGAGATACCCTTATGGGAGAAATTCTTTACAGGAATACCTAGGTAATGCGTATGTATGATTGGGATCTGTGATAAATATGGATAGAATTCTTATGGGGAGTTTTTGGATTTGAATGAATGAATGCAGGTAAGAATTCTTTTCCAAAAGCTTTTAAACAAATAAATTTGCTAAGCTTGATGCGTGTAGTATTTACAGGTGCTAATGCGATTGCATTAGCAGGAAATTATGAAAGTTGGGTAGCAGTTATGGGGGTTCTTCGGGTAAGTAACAGTGCGGTTTGGCGGAATCGCCACAGGTCTAATTTGGAAATTATTCAGGAGAAGAAGTTGAGCCGGAGTAAAATATTTCTTGGCTCTAAATAGATAACTCCGTTTTTCAGAGGCTGATCTGGCGAAGTTCGACACCTGTTTATGCCACGATACATTCCCACAGACCGTGACGGCGAGCAATTTCAAGCTATCCCCAGATTCGAGAGCCCGGCCATTCATCATCAGCTGTGGTACCGATCTTCCACTTTTGTTTGTGAATGTTGCATACCGTGTTTTCGGTGCATTGAAGTCGACGAGATTGGCCTTTCCCCACTGAAGGACTTTATCCAGATCTCGATTCAGGAAGTCGATCTGGCTGCATCTCAGCTGGTGCGACGTTGATGTAGTAATCGGCCGATCACTCGAAAAGGGGGAAACAAGCGTACTATCATCCGCGAAACTAAACATCCTGTTATCCGTTGTCTCCAACAAATCATATATGTTAAGAAAAAACAAGGTTGCAGCCAAAATAGAATCCTAAGTCATCCCCGAATTAACAGGATACAGATCCGAACCCATTCCATTCGCTACCTCGCGAAAGCAAGGTAGTCGCATTGGATTTTTCAAAGGCGTTCAACAGAGTTTGACATCCAGCCTTTTTGTCAAAATTGCATTCATATGGCGTGGGAAATTCCCCCGCTTGGTAGAAACCTTGACGTGGTCCGGGGGCTTGAATTATAATGAATCACTCAGGCTATGCTGACGGAAGCATATGCTTCCAGTAGGGTCACCCATGTCAGACAGGCTAGCGAGGAGTAACACACAAAGATCTACCACCCCTAATCCAGGGTGTTACGCGTCACCGTGCCTATTGGATGGTTTGCAGCCAGGGGTATACCGGCTGTATTATAACGGCGCCTCTCTGATACCCGGTCGAATCAGAGCAGTAAGCAGACCTTACCACATCAAAACGGGGCTCTGATGTGGCGGACTATTTGAAACCCCAAGTCTCGTGGGATCAAAAATGAATAACCAATATACAAAAAACAATCCCACGAAAAACCCGGTAGGCGTAGGTTTGATGAGCCGACACTACCATAAGGGAATAAATCATCAAGACCCTAGAGGAAGTATTTGATGGGATCTCATCATTCGATGTTAAAATCCTCCCCGGGGACCTCAATGCGAAAATTGGAAAGGAAGATATCTTCCAACCAACTATATGTAAAGAAAGCCTACATGACGTTTCAAATGATAATGGTATTCGAATTATCACGTTCGCAGCGTCAAAAGATCTGGCAGTGAAAAACACGATGTTCAATCACAAGCAAATCCATAAAGCCACATGGATATCACCCGACGCCGTAACGCGTAACCAAATAGACCACTTCCTCATAGACAAAAGACTCCACTCGAACATCCTTGACGTAAGATCATATAGAGGAGCAGATTGCGACTCCGATCACCTTCTAGTGATGGGCAGAATAAGAAGTCGGCTTGTAGCAAATCCACATGGACAGTCACGGGAGACAAGCAAAAAGTTCGAGATTGATAAACTAAAAGACCTACGTTAAAGGGCTGAATATCAAGACGAACTAACGAATAGATTTAGCATCCTAGAGAATGACAGTAGTGAGGAAGAGGAAGCCAATAATGTGGACACTAAATGGGCATCGATCAGAGACACAATCAAACAAACAGCCCAAGAGATATTAGGATTTAAGAAAACAACTAAGTCCAAACCTTGGTTTGACGATGAGTGCAGGGCAAGGATCGAAGAACGTAAACGGCTCAGAATGATCCACTTAGAAGCATATGATGAAGTCAACGCAGTAAGATACAATTCAATTCGGAAAGAAACAAGTACACTTTTCAAACGCAAAAAACGCGAATGGAAGAAGACTCGGATCGAAAAAATCATACAAAATACCAGAGCAAAGAACAGCAGGGGTATGTATGCCGGCATAAATTCAATTAGAAATGGCTACCGAGGGAGAGCCAAAATAATCCGAGATACAGACGGCTGTCTGGTGACAGAAACCAAAAATATCGTGACAAGATGGAAGCAGTACTTTGAAAAACTGCTCAACGTGCGTACACCAACCACAAATAAACGCACCAGACGTACATACAGCCGAGCCCCAGATCCCAGGGCCCTCTTTCGACGAAGTTGTAGACGCGATAAATCGGCTGAAAAACAACAACGCCCCCGGAATCGATTGCATACCGGCAGAGCTTGTGAAGTATGGAGGAGGGGCAACCGCTCGAAAGATCCACCAACTGGTTAAAATAATATGGGACAAGGAAGTCATTCCGGAAGAATGGAAAACCGCAATAATCATCCCCCTTTTTCAAAAAAGGTGACAGATCTGACTGCGAAAATTACAGAGGAATATCACTGCTCCGAATCACATACAAAATATTAACAAATATCATACTCGCAAGAATCACACCGTACGCAGAAGAAATATTGGGAGACTACCAATGCGGATTCCGTCGGAACCGTTCAACAAGCGACCAGATGTTCACAATAAGGCAACTGCTGAAAAAGATGTGGGAATACGGAGAGACGGTTCACCAACTGTTTGTGGACTTCAAAAAAGCCTACGACTCAGTCGCAAGGCAAAGACTCTACCATATTTTGGTTGATCTGGGGATCCCGAAAAAATATGCTGCCCTCATTCAAATCTGCATGAACGAAAACAAAGGGCGAGTTAGAATAGAAAACCACCTCTCAGAACCATTCGAAATCCGGGACGGAATAAAACAAGGGGATGGCCTCTCACCATGCCTTTTTAACCTTATCGCCGTTCTGGGCGATAATCTCGAAACTATAAGTAAAAACTGTGAAATCATCATGCAAGCGGCAGAAGAGGTGGGCCTAGAAATAAACGAAGACAAAACGAAATACATGATTACGACGAGACCAGGTGGACCTCAGAGAACACATATAAACGTCAGGGGCAAGATATTTGAAAATGTCAAAGAATTTAAATATCTGGGAACGATACTGACGACCAGAAACGAAACGTAAAGGAAATTAACAAAAGACTACATTCGGACAACGCTAGTTGGCATGCAGCCAGTAAACTATTAAAATCCAAACTGCTATCACGTAATATAAAGCTCCGTGTCTATAGAACCATAATCATGCCGATTGCTCTATACGGATGCGAAACGGGAAGAAAACAAATTCCGCGTATTCGAGAATAAAGTTTTAAGGGGTATATTTGGCGGTAAATATGACGAGGAGTCAGGACAATGGAGGAAACTCCACAACCACGAATTGGAAGAGCTATACCGCAAACCTACAATAGTGAGAGTAATCAAGTCGCGACGATTAAGATGGGCCGGGAACGTAGCGCGAATGGGCGATGATAGGACCGTGCATAGAATTCTTGACGGTAAACTAACGGGGAAGAAACCGACAGGACGGCCGCGACGGAGATGGGAGGACAATGTTAGATTGGACCTTGAGGAGATCGGATCGGATGATCGAACGTGGAAGGAGAGCGCACAGGACAGGGAACAATGGCGGAGCCGAGTCGGTGGGGTCATGAACTTCCGGGTTCCTACAGGCCAGTAAATAATGGCGAGGAAAATTCCCTGACTCGATGGATAAGAGACTATCTTTCTGGACGTTCAATCCAGGTGGTTCTTAACGATGTCAAATCTGCCTCCCATCAAATTAATACAGGTGTTGCCAAAGGTTCTGTACGCTCACCCACTCTCTTCTACATCTTTATAAATCATATCTTGTCCATTACACACAACCCAATTCACTCGTTTGCTGATGATAGCATATTGAGTTTCTCATACTCATACAAACGTTCCCGACCAAACTCTTCGAACGTAATTACCAATCAGCAAGTTATGCTTAATACATTGAATTCGGAACTCAACAAGATATATCAATGGGGATTATCTAACGGAATACAATGCAATGCCTTAAAAACTTAGTGCTGCCTCTTGTCGTCAAAGGCGAACCCTAAAGTAAATATACTTGCATCGACGAAGCCAAGGAACTATCAATCCTCAGCACTCGAATTAATTCGACTCTTAATTGGAATGACCACATATTTGAAGCTGCAAAAAGTTCAGCCAAATGTATGGGGCTCCTTAACAGGTGAAAAAATACTTCGCACCATCCATTTACAAGGTGTGTATTCGTCCTAAAGTGGAGTTCAACTCCCATATTGAGTCAGGCGCATCCGAAACTGCACTACACGTGCTCGGTACGATGCAAAAACGAGCAGTGAAACTTATTGGGGACCCAGCTGTAAGTCGATCAATTCCATTGTTAGATCATAGGCGCAACGTATCATGCCTATCTCCTTTTTATAGGTATTACCACCGTCGTTGCTTAACTAAACTTGCTGAATGTGTTCCACCTTTTCAGACATTTTCACGTGATACCCGTGTAGTGATCCTAAATCACTACTCTCACCCACTTACCTATAATCCCAATCCAAGTGAATCATATGAGCGACAAGTTAAACCAAAAGTTGGTTTGCCGCACATTGATTCAAATTCCTAATTACCTCACCCATAATCCAATTGAATCATATGCACGACCAAATTAAACCAAAATCCATTTGTCGTACATTGATTCAATTCCTAATAATCCTAAACATTATGAAATGCGTAATACTAAATGCATTTCATGATTTCTCCTTCCGGGAATTAGTTCAGATAGAGTTCGTGTACACTTCCGGGAATCCTATTCCAATTGAAGCACACACAATTTTGTTTGGGCTTCTTGGAATTTTTAAATAATATCGTTAACAAATCTCTGTTGCCACAGAGTATAAAAGGGGAGTGCATTTTGGATTCTAGATCAGTTGGGATCCAGAGGCCGAGGCGACGGCCAAAATTAAATATGAAATAAATAAATTAATTAAATAAAATTAAATAAAATTAAATGGCGTTTTAAATTGGCAACCCTAAAGGAAGACACCCCATTGAGGTAACAAAAAACTAATAAACAAAATATAACCCTACACCCGTCAATCTATGAATGCGCATCAGTTCACTTTGAAACCAAACTTCAGGCCCACAAATAAATATAGAGAGTCATTCTTTAGGCGAATCACACAATTGCGGAATGCCTTAACAGATCATGTGTTTCCTCGTCGTTGTAATATCCAGGCAATTAAGAGTAACGTAGATCGAACCCTCCTTATCTTATCCGCTTCGTCACAATCGCACTGTGCTCTGACATTTAATGGTACTTTGGTGGTTTTACAAACTATCGATTGAGTAATGCTGGTGGAGTGTTCCGCCGAACACTGCTTGCCGCAGAGAAAACATACACACAGAGAGCGAACGCGGTTACAAATGAAACACCAAGAAAATTGTTTTTGAATTTTTATTTAATTGTTATTGTCTATTATTGTTTTGAATGTTATAAGTTTCGCTGTTTTTCTTATGAAATAAGTGACGAGTAATTTATCGAAACAGAATGTTCTCATTATATCTAAAAACACATTGTAGGCGATAACAAATACGAAAACAAATCGAATCACACTTAATCCGGCACTCATTCACTTTTGATGACACGAAAAGTATTAAAGATTCTTTTGGTTGTTAGGTATTGTTTGTATTCGAGATCGCTTTTTTTATTGCGAATTTATCGATTTCTTGCACTTTTCCGTTTCTGAATTCCGAACCGTATTTACAGCGTGAACGTGCGATCGTCAAACATTTTACCGACATCTAAAAGTACATTCGTGTCTTACTGTTTTCGTAGCTTCCCGTAGACTATTAGCTGGGCGCGGATTGACCTCCTCGGTGGGGTTCTGTAACTGTACTCACGTGACGGATGCTCGAAATAGACTCCTCGATAGAGACTAATCTCTAATTCGACTACTGAATTCGGATCCCCCATCGTAAGGGAAATTTTCCCAACGTATCTGTGAAACAGAATTTCCTATCGTATCCGTGAAGCGAAATTTCCCATCGTATCTGTATAGGAAGGTTTTTTATCGTAATCATCATTATCACCATTGTGGTGGTGATCGGAATCCTGTCCTCCTTTGTCTGTTTGTGGGGGTTTCTCTATTCTATATGAGAAACAACCCACAATTCCAACCACAATTCCTACCTAAATTCGACCGCCTTACAGCGCGTCAAATCAACCTCATTTCCCCCTACTTACCTGTTCACCTGCAAAGTATGTTACCACCAAGGACACATAGCTAAACTCATTGTACCACGCAGACAATGCATAAATGAGTTTAGCTTCCCTTTTTTGCCATACGGCAACTCGTGTCCATGTCGATTAGCGACAACCAAATTCAGCTGGACGAAGTTGTCGCATCATTGCAGAACCGCTGGGGAAATTTATCAAAACACTCGATTGAATCACGTGATAATATTTCCCTAGCGTTACTTCGGCTTTTCCCCAGACACTTCATTCGCTGGGGATCAATGCCCTCTTTTTGCAGGTGAATATCATCAGCTTAATTCTCCTCTCTTTCTCAGTTCTGTCTTCGTATAGAGCAATGTGCACTGAACTCACCATACTACCGAATCAGGTCAATGGGTTCCGCTCAGAACTACATTGATTCATGCACATGCAACCAAATCCACCCCATTGTATCCAATTTCTTCCCTTTTCAATCGGTCGATTAACGTGATTATCGGAGAGAGGTTGTGTCGCTAACCGCCATGCTTATGCACACGCTTGTCCGCGGAGATTCACAGAAGAAGTGTAAAGTTTAGAGACCTAAATAGTAATTATAACGCGATGAAAAATGGCGAATATATACGGTGCTAGTGTAATTGCATTATTACTAACTGTTTTAATTAGTTGCAATTTTTGTGAAGCCCTTGAAATTAAACAAACGTATTTACATTTGCAAAACGCTGCTTTGCAGTCGTACTCCGAAGTACTACTGCGGGAAAGACGGCAAACAAATTTAAAAACACAATATGAGAGTGTTCAACAAAATCAAATAAAAAAGAAACATTTATCCAACCAACAAACATCAGTGTGTTATTTAATGTTCCTGTTATCCTGGGTGGACTATTCTCGCAACCGCGAAACATCGTTGGGAGATATAAGGAATCCGTGCCATACGCTGGCACATTACCACTTATACCCCCACA
Organism: Microdon myrmicae; assembly: GCA_963931805.1. Classification (NCBI taxonomy): domain Eukaryota; kingdom Metazoa; phylum Arthropoda; class Insecta; order Diptera; family Syrphidae; genus Microdon; species Microdon myrmicae. The sequence continues at coordinate 19,558,666 of OZ007502.1, forward strand.
TGTTGATCGGATGCCGCCGTTTATTCTCCGATCACTCGCTGGTTTGTTTATCCAACACATCTGGCATGAGGAAAAGGATCGCCTGCATTTCGAATGCGTACACGGATTATGGGATGTAAGGCTTTGTTTGCCTTTTCCATCATAAACATCTATCAGGGATAGTGTTATGCATTTATGATTATTCGCCTGCTAATCAGCGGCGCAACGAATTGTTTGTTTGCGCAAGTGTGCCTGGTTTAGGTGCTAATTGCATTTAGCTACCAGCGTATGCATCCGCTGTTCGGTCTATTTACCGAAAATGGTATTTCTTTGGAAACATCGCGTTGATGTTTAGGATGGGAGATTGATGACCTGTGTTGTATTCCAGAATACTACCCTTATTCATAAATAAACAGACACAGCACATTTCATAAATAAACAGACACTATATTCTATATCCAGTCACTTACAGCATATTTCATAAATATGCCCATTTTCATAACAAGCACATTTTTCATTTCAAAACATGGCCACTTTGATTTTCGTTCAAAGTTTATTCAAAATTCTAAGTCACAGAGACTTCTAGATTGTTTTGTTCAGTTTATACGCCACAGTCAGTTAGAACAAAATGTTCTATATAAACAAGTAAATTTATATGAAAAAAGTAGAACAAACATGTGACCCACATTCTCCAAAGGGGCCTCGGTCGGTCTAAGCAACTGCACAACTTCTTGAAGTGGGGGAACAAAGTTGACACCAAAGTTAAGCTTCTCTGCTATAAGCAGCTAATCCGATCTGGAATATCGTACGCCTTTCCCATATGGTCCTGCATATCTTCGGCTCAAATGGAAAGACTTCGGGTTTTCGAAAGGAAACTCCTCAGAAGATGCACCAATCATTCTAGAAGGCCTGACGGTCGCCATTACCCCAACTCTCACCTATACGAAGGCGCCTCCATCACCCCTATCGACGAGTACTTGCTTCAATTAGCATAGAGGTACCTCGAAAACATTCAGAACAGCGAGAACCTACTTGTACGGGACTCTTGCGCTCTTGACCCTTCTCTCTCTCGATCTCTTCGGATCAAACCCGCACAATTTCTTCTTCAGTACAAAACTGAAGAAAGCACCCTTCCCAACAACATTCCCCTCTATAATAGAGGATTCCTGGACCCATCCCATGGTATAATGGTTAGTATACCCGCCTGTCACGCGGGAGACCGGGGTTCGATTCCCCGTCGGAGAGCCTCTGGCGCAAGACTAATGACCTTGCCCGGAAAAAAAAAAAAAAAAAACAAATCATTATGAAAAATATAACAAGCCTCAGGACTTGCTAAATAAGGCCAAGACCGGTTCCCGGTTGTAGTGCCGATGATGATGATGATGATGATGGACCCATCCCATAGGGTCTACTATTAACCAACCACACACACGAACGCACAGTACAAGACGGCACAAACACAAACACACACACCGACCAAAGCGCAGATTATCAGACGCCAAAGACGTGATCTGCGTTCACTACCGCACCCAAGACCTACCGGTCTTGTACAATTTCTTTCCCACCATCTCTCTATACAAGTAGTTAGAGAACACCTGGACTAACACTGTCCACACTATCCCTGGATACCCCCCCTTTTTTTCTATTTTCTTTTCAGAGATCCCGAGACCGAGCCCAACATCCTCACGGATGTGGGTGATTCTGGTTATCGCAAGATGACCAGAAGTCAGAGACAAGATGAAGGACACATATGTCCTGTCTCGCTAAATTCGGCCCTCTCGCCACAATTTTTTTTTTTTTTTTTTTTTTTTTTTTTTTTGAAAAAAGTAGAAAGAAGAGAGCTCAGCTTGAGATAACTGAGTTCGATAAAATAAAAATAAATAAAACAAATATAAAAATAAAAGAGATCTTTTATTATTATAAATATAATAACCTCCTCGCTCTTCCCTCGAAAGAGGAAGCACGGCGTTGGAGCCGTAACACCTGTATGCGATGCTTGCTGCATTTGACGCATTGCTTAGATGCGATGCTTTAGCTGCCCTTTTGAAATGGGTTAGAATACCATGTATGGATGCGTTGAACTCGATATTGGAAGCTTTTGAACGTTAAGTTCCTTGGTTTTTGCTATCGGGTTCAACGTTGTTGCAATTTCATATAGCCTTTATTACAGGTATGGTAATGACTATTGGGCCACGTGTCTGTGGGCACGTGTGCTGCGAAAGGTTAGTAGAGTTCCTTGGCGGAAAGGATAACTCACCTGTAAGGAGTTGTATGGTTCGTAGAACCGCTACAGTACTTCAAAACCTGTTTTTGTGAGCGCGTGTGTGTAAAAAAAAAACAACTCTTTTGAGTAATAACCTGAAAATTAAAACCCAATAAACTGCTTTGAAAGCGAAGACGCCTTTTATTTTGAAGCTGTAGTAAACCGTAGTGCATCCTACGCGTACATCCAAATATATGTTTGACGAGGAAACACATGATCAGGCAGAACATTCGTGTGATTCGGCTAAAGAATGACTCCCTGTATTTATTTGTGGGCTCTTAAATTGTGTTTTTGTAGGCGGTCAAGGATTTAATAAGTCGAGAATTATGATCATTCAGATCGTAACTATAAATTACTATGTTGTCCATTGTTCATTGGTAAAAAAAAAAATAAAAAATAAAAAAACCATGATTTTTAGTACAACCCAACAATTAAAGAGCTAAAGAAAAAAACTTGAAAATGGGCTTTTTCAACTTTCTAATTCACAGTAATCTCGTAAATCAATTGCCAAGGTTATAAATAACAATGTAAACGAAGCAGGTGTACTATCCTATTTTATAACATAAAATACCAGTCAAATTCTAGGATGCACTTCTTGCACGCTTTCTTTTCAAAACAACTGATCAGATACACAAGCAAGTGCGCCAATATCCAAAATAGCATGACATATAAAACTATCAAAAAGAATTTGAGGAGACCAACCGACAGATAATCCAGGAAGTAGTCGCCATGTCATGCTTCATACATATATAATAAATAGATAAAAATTGTACAAAATAATATTTTTTTGGGGTTATGAATTGCACAATGCGCGAGAACTTTACTGTAAGTTTCCGTTCTAAAGATCTAAGTTTTTTATCTTTTTTTTTCCTTAATTCCAAACAAAACTCGTCCTTCGTACAGCCTTGCATTGACAAATCACACTCAAAACTTATACCAAGTTGCTTTACATTCTGCCATCTTTCCATAATTTTCTCTCATACAACTGCGTTAAAGAAGCAGTCTACCGGCAGACAAACTTTAGGAATACATATTTTTGAGCAACGAGACTGACTTCGACAATAGAGTCGAACCACCAATGCATAAGTGATGATTCTCTACCATTGCAGCATGCAGAAACTGCCGGGACTGAACCGAAGTTTGTGTTATGCTCTGTGTTTATCATCGTTATTTCAGTACACGAACTACCTATGACTTATCATACGATGACAAGAATTGTTTTTATTGAAATAAATTATTCAAATAAAAGGAGAAGAAGTTCTGTTTGAAACACAAAGAAGTTTTGCTGTTTGAGTTAGAAGTACGTTAGAGTGACTCTTTAATATATTTCTGGGACTTTAATTAAAAAAAGGCGATGAAATATTTTCATAAACATGTAAGAAGTGAATAATCTGTTTATATAACGTTTGCACAAAGGAAATGCTTAGAGATCTGTTCAGACCAGAGAGGTCGTCAAGGTACAAAGTTACAATAGTTGTAAGGGTTCTTTAACTAATCATCAGAATTTATCATTTATCCACAAAACCCATTAAAAGGAAATTAATTCTACAACTCCTGTCAAAATGGTATAATAAAAATGTTTAGGCAAAGATGAGGAGTGATAAGATGAATGAAAGCATTCACTGAATAATGGTTCAGATAAAGAGAATCGTTAATTTAGCGGAAACGCACTAATGTGGAATGATCTACTCTTTTCCGGCGATGCCACATGTTTCCGCCTTTGGTTTTTCGCTTTCAGAGTGTATGCGAAGTACGCGTGTCGTAGCTCTTGTAGACCCAACTAACTGGAAAATCGCCCTGGATTTGATATGAAAAGTCGACCACCTTTATTGCAGTCACCACTTGAGAATTCCGCTCCTTCCCGTTGGTCGTATTCATACTTGTAATAAACCGTCGGTTTGACAATTTATTTACATCTTTGTTACGGCCACAACCACCCATCCCATAAAACCCGCCTCTTCGGAGCTAAGCTCCATTATTAATCGCGCATACAGTAAATATCGCGATATCAATTCAATACCAAACAAAATGAACTGCACGTTGAATTTGCCCATATTGAATTTAAGTTGAATCCAAGACGTGAAAGAACGAACCATATGTTCAACACGCAGAATCCCCTGGATCCAAATCTGTGGACCAGATGACGAACTTTCAAGTAAAGTTGTTGAGAATCATAAATTGCGCGTCTGCAGTTTTATGACCCTTCAAAGGTTTGTTTACCCCAAACTATTTCCCATAAGGAACATACTTGCCCATTCGGCTAAAATAAACAACATAGAGAATCATAAATGTACATTAGCACAATTCTCTATTTGATCCTTCTTTTGTATCGATTTCCCACGGAAGAGATTCTTGCCCATTCGGCTACAATAAACAACATAGAGAATCATAAATGTACAGTAGCACAATTCTCTATTTGTATTCCCTATCGTTTTCCCACAAAAGGGATCCTTGCCGATTCGGCTTAAGAAAACAACAGGCACCATAAAATGAACTACACGTTCGCCTAAACCATAACAAAAAAAGCGAATCAGAAATGTGCATTAACACGATGCACTATTGATTATTCTTTTGTGTTTGCTCTGCCGAAAAATGGATCAGGCTGGAAAAAGGATGGGCTCCTCGATAGTATAGTGGTTAGTACACCCGCCTGTCACCCGGGAGACCGGGGTTCGATTCCCCGTCGGGGAGCCCCTGGCGCAAGACTAATGACCTTGTCCAGAAAAAATAAATCATTATGGAAAATTTAACAAGCCTCAGGACTTGCTAAATAAGGCCAAGACCAGTTCCCGGTTGTAGTGCCGATGATGATGATGATGATGGAAAAAGGAAGGATCCTTGTTTTTCTGCCGGGGGAAACAAATGATTCCCATCCAAAGAAAAAAAAATGAGAAAACCACTAGAGATGGCGGGTTTTTAAGATGTGGCCGAGACGGTCAGACAGGGATTTGGTTTTATAAGTTTGACCAAGACGGTCTTGTGTGGTGCGCGGTGTGAGCGAGGTAGGCATTTTGAACCAAAGTAATTAAGAGTCCCAAACAATACAATAATAATAATAAGTGTGTGTTATTAATAAACCTAACGGTAAAGATATTTTTAATTACAAAAACAAAGTGTTTTATTTTAAAGATGTGACAAGTGTGTGTGGTGTTTAAAGTAGGTGGCGAACAAGTTTCATTACATCTTCATACCAGAAAGTAGGGCCTTTAAACCATTTCGCTGAGCTATCAAACTGGCAGGGCGTACCTCTTGTGGCATTGCTACACAAGTGGTGTAACCCGTAATGTTCGTCACACACTTAACACACATTCGAGATAGTTGGACCAAATAATACACTGCCGCTTGTTTAATTTGTTTCTACTATTGGAATGATAAGTTTTAAATACCCGCACCCTATGTCACAACGTTAAACACTCTGCTGCAGTCACCACACTCCATCCATAAAACTCACTAATATAAATTGTGTTGAATTTTTTATTATAATCTATATATATCTTTATTAAAATTTACTTAATTTGATATCAACACACACGATAACACTACAGAAACAACTTTATCAAACATGACATCAAACCGCCCGACTCTAAAAACGATTTTTCTAATATAAAATCCCGTTTAGACCGACGGTTCTGGATCAACTCATTTAATTGATTTCACGTCGTAAGGCAGGATCGGGTATTTAATTTAATTGCCACCGTTCCGGATGATGATTGGCGAGTCATTCTTCTCTAATGTTTTAACACAATTTCCTTCTTTAATCGAGGTCCGTTAAGATCAATGGATTCGTACAGACTTTGTTATCTCTCCTTCGGTGGTGCAGACCGAAGGATACACCCATTGTTTTGCACACACAATAGATATTTTTCCAACACAACGGATGTAAGTCTAGCAGTATATTTTTTGTTTGTCTAACATTGAAAATGTTTACGATTTGCGAGACCCGATTGTGTGGATGCTTGCGATACAATTCTTAGAACCTTGTATTTACACAAGTGTTCATATATGGTCAACGATGGCAAAGATATTTTGTATATCTTTTTGCTTCCTTATCATAGAATTGTTACCTGTTTTGAGTAGCACATTATTTCCTTTGTGTAGTCATAGATTTTGTCCAGATGGGGTATCTGGATTCCATGTATGTGTATTCATTTAGGATTTAATGCACTTTTACAGCTACTCATTGCATTGGATATGTTGATTAGGATTAAAATATGGCGGTTCACATGAAGGTGTATCCTGTTAATGGTGGGGGGGCTGTGGCGTTTCTAACAGATACACACACAATACACAAGCAAATGGTGAAGAACACCGAACGAAAACCGAATAAGAAAATGCAACAGAGTCGTATACCATAGCGGTAACATAACAATTCCACATCAGTTGAGTGTACTTGAGTTTAGAAATCGAATTCGTACACGCGGCCAGTACCCTGATGCCTCATTGCTTCGCTTCTCACCCGTTTCGTCGTGTGTTCAATTCACCTTCTTCACTATCCTTGCTTAACGCAACAACCCCGACGTGATCTGTGTACACACAGCACGCACTTTCCCATAGTAAACAGAACTTCACGACAACGATTACGGCTTTCGCTCGTTCCTCGCTCCGTCATTCGCACACGAAGTTGATCGTAACAAAGTCACTGAGGAGGGAGTAGTGTAGCGTTTCTAATAGATACACACTCAATACACAAGCAAATAGCGAAGAACACCGAACGAAAATCGAATAAGAAAATGCATCAGAACCGTATACCATAGCGCTAACATAACAATTCCACATCAGTTGAGTGTACTTGAGTTTAGAAATCGAATTTGTACAAGCGGCAGTGGCCTGATGTGTTGAGCATTGATTACATTTTTAGTGATTCCAACTGTCATATCGTCAGTTCGAATCACATGTTCTTCACTATCGTTGCAATACGCGATAGCCCCAAAAGGGTAAGTATTAGGGGGTGATGGGTATTGCGTGTAACAGCACCATTCGCCTGGTTAACCTGTCGGCAGCCCTCGCCAGTCTTGTGGTGCTGTGAGCTCTTCGATTTCCACCAGTCGGGGTGCCACGAGCGTCTTGAACATCCGTGAATCCTAAGCCGGACCAGTACTATTCTTTTATATCTTGAGACTTAGTTCCCTTTCGAGTATACCTGCCAGCCTGCTTTGCAATAGGACTGCCTGTAACTCCAGTTGAGGCATCGATACCGGTTTCGTTGGTGTTACTTGAGCCTTACCGACAATCAAGGTGACGCTTACTCTTTCATCGTCTTCCTATGCTCTCTAATAAGCCGCATTTGCGTAGGATTTTCCGCTGGAATCGCTAAGTTTAATGGCCCTACCAACCCATTTATTGGCTTAATTCAAGCAACATAATTACCTACAACTAAAGTATATATAAGTTACAAACTAAAGAGCTTAAGAACTATTTTAACTGAGCTTAACCTGAGGTAACCAGGACAAATTAAAAGGCAGGAGTAGGGGCGAGAGGTGTGGGCAGGTTATAGTAAAGTGTAGAAGTGTCGCTTAAAATTGGTGGTAAGAATGGTTTAGGAGGCGGTACTTCAGAGTATGGATAGGTTGGTCAAAGTCGGACAAGGTGGAATTGGAGTTAACATGAACTTCAGCATAAGCGGGTACAGTTGGCCGTTTTCTCAGTTGGGGATAGGTACCATTGGATCCACAATTCCTTAAGAAGTTGCACTCCCTTCACATACCGGCCCCTCTGTTCTTCCGGGATCTTTTCGTCTCATCCAATTTTGCTACGTCTCATATCCTATATTAGTTTCTTACCTTGCATGAGCACCGGTGTTGCGAGTCCTAGCGAGTCGAAAGTGGACACTACCGCGCTAGTGACTTCTCTCTTGGTAGGGATCGTTTTCCCATTGAGAACTTCAGGGAGAGTGCTCCGAAATACTAGTGTGTCATCGATCATAGATGTCAGCCATCTAAGTCCAAGGGTCTTTTCCGTCTTTGTCAATTCCAAAATATATGTTCCTGGTTGTTTCTGTATTCCTGCCTAGTTCTTCTGGTTTATTGCTGCTCCATTCCCTTAGGTGAAATCCGGCATTGGGTTAAATCCTTTACACTGCCTTTACCACGTGTGTGGCTTCCGTTATTTTTGTAAAGCTTTACGAGGGTGCCTCTTATGTTTCGGGATTTGGCAACACTAGCGTTGCAATCCGGCAGTTGACAGCTCTGTCGTAAAGTTGGACATTTTTGAGGTTATACGCACTCAGAACGTTTTGACATACGAGCGCTATTTGTGTTGTTTACAGTAACTTAAAAGATTCATCTCGGCCCAAAAATGGAATTAAATCGTCAACATTTTTGTGCGATTAATTTTTACAACTTTCGGCGTGGATTAACTCAGCAACAGTGCATGGATGAACTTAATTCAATTTTTGGCGATGAAGCTCCATCAAGGACCAGTGTTTATCGATGGTATGGTGAATTCAATCGTGGTCGTAGTTCACTCCAAGATGAATTTCGTGAAGGTCGTCCAAAATCAGTTGTTGTTCCGAAAACCATTGATGCTGTGCGCGAACTGATATTGGAAGATCGTCATGTGACCTATCGTGAGTTTGAGACAACCTTAGGCGTTAGTGGGACCAGCATACATTCAATATTGCATAAACATTTGACTGTCAAAAAAATTTGTTCGCGTTGGATCCCACACAATTTGTCAATCGCCCAAAAAAAGGCTCGTGTCAATTGGTCGAAAGAAATGCTCAAAAAATACGGTCGCGGTGCTTCGAAACACGTCTATGACATCGTGACAGGTAATGAATCATGGATTTACGCGTATGAGCCCGAAAGTAAACAGCAGTCGACTGTCTGGGTGTTTCAAGATGAGCCAAATCCAACAAAAGTTGTTCGCGCACGAAGCACTTCCAAGCAAATGGTCGCCTGTTTTTTCGGAAAAACTGGACATGTCGCAACCGCACCACTAGAGCAACGCAGAACAGTCAATTCTGAGTGGTACACAGCCATTTGTTTGCCAGTTGTCTTCCAAGAAATCAGGAAAACCAACCGCCGAAGACGGATCACTCTTCACCACCACAATGCGAGCTCTCACACATCGGCTGCGACAACTGCATTTTTGAGCCCCCAAAACATCGATTTGATGGGTCATCCGCCGTATAGTCCTAACTTGGCACTGAATGACTTCTTTTTATTCCCGTACGTAAAAAACAAACTGAGAGGTCAACGTTTTTCGACACCTGAAGAAGCGGTTGCTGCATTCAGAATGCATGTGTTGGAGATATCTCAATCAGAGTGGCAAAAGTGCTTCGACAATTGGTTCAAACGCATGCAAAAGTGTATAGATCTTCATGGGGAATATTTTGAAAAACAATAAAGTGATTTTCGATGATCAATATTTGTTTTTGTTCTCTAATCCCGAAATATAAAAGGCAACCCTCGTATAGGTAGTCATCCATGTAAAAATTTCGACCCGACCCCTGTGAGTTTTCCGTCCTCTCCCACTTTGCCTTTTGTCGACGCACTGCCGCTGCGTGGGTGTGTCGCCCGCAACATTTACACCCTTGATCATCCTTCTTTGATCGATCGCTCTGTTTTGGAGTCTCCGAAGAATCCGTGCGAGTAGAACTAGAGTGGTTACGGTCCGTCTTGGTTTGACGGTATGTTATGTTATTATTAACAATTTGAAAAACGAATTAAGAAATGATAATAGAATTGTGATTTACTTATCAGGATCTTGCAGAGTTGGACCGTGCCTTGGTTGCTGTGGCTGGCTCCTGGGTGCAGGGAGTGTTGAGTCGTGATACCCCTGATCCGGTCCGTTGGTCCGTAGTTCCGGGACTTCGTATTTTGGTGTGAAGAGAGATCCATTCTTTTCGGTTGCGTAATATTTGCTCCTTTGTTTCCTTTCTCGTTTCATCATCATCATCGACGGCACTACAACCGGAAGCCGGTCTTGGCCTTATTTAACAAGTCTGAGGCTTGTTAAATTTGCCATATTAATTTGTTTTTCTGGGCAAGGTTAGCCTTGCGCCTTGATTTAAGTATAAAATATTATAATAAAGTATGAGGCTTGCTAAATTTTTCCATAATGATTTGTTTTTCCGGGCAAGGTCATTAGTCTTGCGCCAGGGGCTCCTCGATGGGGAATCGAACCCCGGTCTCCCGCGTGACAAGCGGGTATACTAACTACTATACTATCGAGGAGCCCTCCTTTCTCGTTTCAGTCGTGGATAATTACGACAAATCTTTTATATTCTAGAATTTGTTCACGTCTGAAGCATTTTCCCGACACGTGCGTTCTAGTTCCTATCTGTTTCTCAATTATTTTTTTTTTCTGCCGTTTACGTTTTTATTTTTTATTCGGCGCCAACACCTTTTATTATTATTTTTTCTGCCAAGTAGAATATGCATAAAGTAGTTTATGCAAATTAGCTACTTGACGATATTTCCAATTCACCGGCAGAGAGGGGAAATTCGTGGCTAATAGTGTGTTGGGCGAGGGCATAGAGACGATGTCCGTAACAAAGCTCAGTACTGGTAGAACTGATACGGTTCTAACCTGTAGTGGCCTGTAGTTGTCGACCGCATTTGTCGCATGAATGTCTGTGGCCCTGTGATTTATTCTTGGTCTGAACTTTCTTCCATTCTTAATTGGCCGTGCAGGTCAGTGAGGTATGATGGTGATGTATAGCCTTAATCGTTTTGTTAGGTGTACAAGTTGATGACTTCTGAGTTTTTTCTCATTTGGCCTTCTAACTACACTCCTCCAATATGTGACCCTTTCCGCCTCAAAAATTACAATAACATCGAATGCTGTACACTCTATGATTTGACGCTGTTGTTTGTTTTGTAGTAGAGGGTTGGAGTTGTTCCTGATTTGACGTATTCGGAGACACTCTTTGGTGGTACTGTGACCTTTGTCTTCGAGGTCCGGGATTGCGTGGATGTGCTTGTGCAACTTGTGCGGGCCAATTTTTGATATCGTACCCATATTGTCTGCAATCCCTACAAAATGGTGTGTTCCGACGCCTTAGGCACTTGTCGTATAAATGTCCCTTCTTATTACAAAAACGGCACGTCATACGTGCAATTAAAGGGTATGGTGCACGAGTATCTCGGATCTGGGTGGACGAATCATCGCGGTGATAATCTCCACCGCCCTGGTGAGGTTGTGCTGTCCCGGGTCCTCTAGGTATAGACCCTGTTGGTCCTTTAAATGGACGTGGTGATTCTTGAGGCTTGAGCGGGTTCTTCACAGGTTGGGGGCGTCTAACAGTTTGAGGTTGTACTGTGAAGGTACAAGCCGACCTATTATTATTAACCCCAACTAACTGAGCCGCATCGTTCACAGGTATATGTTGCCTGTGGAACGACTCCTGTGGGTTTGGTAATATTTCCACGCAGGCCTGGTCTGAAACCGTTGTCGTTGCCTGTGCTTCATTTGGTTTGCTTTTTCAATAATAAAACGGGTTGGTACTGTGCATGATCGGTGTGCCAATCATGGTGGAACCATGGTTTGGATCAAACACGTTAGGCAGGTGAATATTGTATGTTTCACCATTCGATGAGTTTTCCATACCATAAAAATCTTTTTTTTTAAATCTCTTTCGGTGTTTTGTCCATTTAGAGGAATCGCGCGATGATTTGTTCGAGAGGATCTTCTCCTGATTCCAGTAAACGGTGTCGGAAGTGGTCTTCTCTGACTCCCACCATTACTACAAATTTCGCCAACCTTTCGATTTGGATGGCGAATGCGGCACTTGTGTCCTGTTCCTATGAGCGCGGGGTTTTCGCGCATCGCTTGTGTCGCTGATGGATCTTTGCCTTCAGATCCCTGGGTGCTCCTGTTCATCACGTAAATCGCCTTCGTTGGTGATGTTGTATAAACATTTAACGCAACACTTACCGGCTTCCGACTCGTGGAGTCCGTAGTCTGTTGGTGCGGCTTGCGGCTGTTAGAGCCCGTGAGTAGATGTCTTCCGGCTTGTTAGCCCGTATGTGTCCGTCTCACGAGCCTGTGGGGTATACAGGGGATTCCGCAGCACACGTTCCGTCTGGTCATCTCAGGACTCAGGCACCTCCACTTCCGGGAGTTCACCTGGGGTTGGCCTTCCTCAGTTGTGGGACGTTGGCCGGAGTCTTCTCCTTTGGGACGGCTTCCGGCTACTCTAGCCCATGGGTGAACTCTGGTGGGAGTTGATCGGCCAGTGTCCACTACTGGTCCAGTTTAAGGGCCAAAATCAAATTAAAACAACCCTTTGTTTTTTCTTCTTCCACCGCGGAAGCGGTAACTTTATTTAATTTTATTACTTTAACTTCCAACTTGAAGTTTCTTCTAAAACGACGCCAGAACTTTTTGGCTGTCTGATACTAATTGATTCTATTCTAACCGAGCTCCCCTTATTATAGTCAAAACTTAAATCAAAACCCACATACCTTCCCACGATCATAGCTGTCCTCCAGACAGCCACCTGACGCTAGTCTCAGTCGAAGGCCATACCAACGACGATGGGAACCACAACGTCGCATTTTTTAGCCGTGAATCGTCCCCAGATGGTAACCATACGCCCGCTCTGACTGTAGTTCCATCGCATTGGAAAATTCCAGGCCATGGGAAAATTTCGATTCACTGTGACGCGAATCTAACTTGCCCATAGCGAAGAGCATGCTTGTGCCGGGATAAAATTATCTTGAAGGTGATTGGCCGTTGGATGTGATCGTCAAGGTGATGAGAATGTTGGGTGTGGGAATTGTAGAATTGCAATTTTAGGTATGGCAATGGGAAATGCATGCATTTCAAGATAATGGGGATTTGGTTTGCTTGTAGGGCATAGGTGGAATATTGGAAATGCTGGGTAACCGTTGTCCAGTACGTTATTTATCTGTCCTTCGCACATTCTTTTTAGGTTGTCGTCCTTGTCCAATTTGCTTTCAATGTCCATGACGTGTCTCTAAGTTGTAATTGTTAGCCAGAACTTTGTCCCCGCTTTTCCATTCGTACCTTCCACTTGGTAGTCGTCTGGTGGTCTTTTCTAGCACCTCCAAAGATGGGGAAATGCCAATGACATAAAGTTATAACCAGTTAGATTGAAACCAATCATATTAGTACCTATTAGTACCTGGGTTTTGGTTAGCCCGAGGTGTGTTGGTTTTTGGTTAGATATATATAGATATATGGACTGACATAGGCGAGAATTCGCACCATACGAACGTGAAATCCTCGTGTTATTGGAACGGCCGTGTGTTCACAACAGACCAGTACCATCTTGGAATTGAATAAAATTCCGTTGTTGGTACTTTAGTGAAATTAACGTCAATGTCATTGATGCGGTTGGGTAAGTCCCTTTGGGTTCCTTAAAGGGCAATATTATCTAAGAACGTATATGTAGGCCGTAGAGAGATAAGACCTTAAGTTTCTCTTAAAGCTATCTCTACAACATCCTCTAACATGTATTAAACTGTACTCGAGTTTTCACACTTTTAGATCTGCGCGCAATGTTGCGTAAGTAGTAATAATATAGTGACTATTGGATCTTATACCTGCAGTTATTGCTTCCTATAAAAGTACTGTCAATACGGCTTTCTACATGCCTGACATAGACCGTCTTATACTGTAACGAACAATATACAAATGATGCCAAAATTGTACGTAGATTCCAGTAAGAATTCAGTGATTGAAAGTAAATATTAATTTTTGAAATGTAGCCACAAAATTTATCAAACTTAATAACCTACATTTAATCTAGTTTAAACATGTAATAACATTTTACTACTATATTAATCGAAATGTTCCTTCGTCTCGTTTACAATGTGTAGTTAAGCCCCTAACATATTACATACTGTTCCTGATAAATCGAAAATAAAAAAGAAATAACATGCCTGATTTAACGAAAGTAACACATTTCACCGCGATTTTACATTCATGTAATGCATGTAATTCAGCCTACTCAATTACGTTAAGTGCATTTTCTGTTAATGCTTTTGCGTGTGAATAAAGTAAACCAGTGTACTGTACTCTACATGTACTAAAAATATCCGCATATATTCGTTCGGAATTCGAACCACTCAAGGCCTAACAAATGCCCCGCACCCAGATTGCATTTTTTCACGACATCGGCTTTAATTAGTCTGGCAAACTAGGTAAGAATTACCCTGTACTACATCTATAGGGTTACTCGTTTAAATAACTTAATTTCGAATAAACACGAGATCCAGTAGTGACAAAAATGTGATTCTCCTGTTTATAGTTTTGTTTTTATAATTCGTGCATTCAAAAAAATATTGATGTACAACCTTGAAATGGCATGGCATGGTACGATTAAGAGTGAAACTCCCAGGCGGATTTCATCCATTTATGTACATTCAGCGATAATGCCAGGGATTTACAAATAAGGAAAGGTACCTCCTTTCATTTTTTGTTTTTTACACTAACACGATCACAAAAGGGGACTATAATATTACAGTCACATTATGGCTCACTTCAAAGGCGAATTTGGTGATGATAACTTTGGCTTGCTGCGAAAGGTTCAAAAATAAAAAAGATGCTTAACTAGTAATCCAATAAATCTTTTACTTGCAGTGCTATATTTATTTATCTATATGTAAATCTATTTCGAGCCTTTTATCCTTTTCGTGTATTTGACAGTCTTAAGGGGCTATCCTGATGTAGAACGCAAAAAAAGCTGATTTTGTCAATTTTTTTAGAATAAACTATTTAATATATACTTTTGCAAATTTGAGTATTTATTGCGCATACATACAAGTGTTTAAATTAATTTTTGCATTCAATTTTATGCATAAACGATCACTTATTGGCATCAGCGCAAAAAAAATGTTTTGTGGTGTGCAGCGTAGAGTATCGTTGCATGATCCCTAAAAAAAAAAGAAAAATGGTTTCGTTTAGTTTACAAGTGTAGTCAATTGATGAAGATTTAAGGTATTTAAAAAAAAAATTTGTTTATAAAAAACGTAGTCGAAAAAAGTCACTCTTTTGCAAAAATGTTCGACTTATTTTTGCTTAAAACTTTTTATGGACAAAATTTTAACTTCTAAAAATATATTCATCAAGCGGCAAAAAACTAATCTTTCATTAAAAAAAAATCATATGAATTTATCTGTAAAATTATGAGTTATCTTGCACACGCGTTTCAGAACATGAGAAAAATGCATTTAAAGTTTCTGAACACTCTACAGTGTGCTCGGGCATGTGAGCTCATTTTGACCCACTAAAGTACAAATTCATACTTAGGGCTTTGAGAGCATATTCTACAACTGGTATTGTAGCCCACTATACCACATGGAGAACCAACCCACAATTCTAACCAACTTTGACCGCTAACAGCGTGCCACCATAACCCAATCTGCAATAGCACGCATTCGCAAACATGCAAAGAACACACTTCCCAATACGCAACAGCATCCGTTCCCAAATCTGCAATCGCATACATCCCCCAACTTACAAAGAATCCATTTCCCAATCTGTAATAAAATGCATTTTCAAAACTTGCAACAGAATATAAATCATCTCCCTCATCTACATCAATTCGCATACATTTTCCCAAAAACCACTTCGGTTAATTTCCTACTTAAACTATATTTCTCGCTTGCAACCAAGCAGCGTTAATTTCCCCGAAAACCATTTCGGCTCCCATCCTACCCAAACCAATTGAAACAATACCAATTCTCCTTACTGGTAAGACACCAGCACGATGCGTTGCATTTCCGCGAAACAACCATCGCAACGACCAATACCCATGTCCTTTCGTCTAACCGACAACTCACGCCCATACTTGGTTATGTCATTAAAACCGATTTCTCAGTATACATAGCAACCGAGGAATCTAACTCAGCCTTTACGGCGGGAATTCCCCGAAACAAATTCTCTATGCACGCATAGCAACCCTTTTCAAGTCCCTAGTAAGTGTAGCGAGTTTTATTAGCGATGACCCCACTGCCACGACACTACGATTGGATTCTTGCCCCCTTTTAGTCAGTCGAGGTTCAACCACCGAAATCTGCGCACGGGTTCAGTGATAACGAGTCGGAGTTATGCGATTTTGAGTCAGTGTAGTCCTTGGGAACGTGCAAGTTAAATTAACAAAACGTGCGGTCGATATTGGAAATCCCGCCCAGTGCCATGCCAACACCAACTCCGAGCATAAGATTATAAAGCAGCTAAATAAGTAAAACTGAATGTGAATGTTGTGCGTAGGTTGTGTGTTATCATACTGTAAACAATGAAAACCCCGTGTAAAAGATTATAAACCAGCTAATTAAGTGAAACTAAATGTGAACGTTGTGCGAGTAAATCACATATAAGACCTCTGCTCAATAAAACATTTGCTCATTAAGACCTTTGCTCAATAAGACATTCGCTCAATAAGACATTGATTACCATAGAACAATAAACAATAAAGTTCAATCAGTTAACCATCGTTTCATTTCATCTAATTCGGTGGAGCAATCCGGAGGTTTCAGTGAACGCGTTCGGTGGGGTTGGAAGTGAACCCCGTGCCGTACACCGGCACACATACCTCCGCCCCCACAGTATACTATCGATTAAGGCAAAAATAAAAAATGTTTTGAAACCGCTACATTAGGAGACCCTCTTAATATAAATAAGTAACATTTCTGAATAACAAAAAAGTGAAGGCTGTCAATCAAAGCCCGCCCAAAATCTCAATATGACACAGGCTATCAGGCAGTTCATCACTCGAACTAGACGAACTTGGAACTCTGTGACTGGTGATATATCCCTCGCGATTCCAAGACTAACGTTTTCTTTTTTATTGTACTTCTATTAGCAGAGGCGAACCTATAATGCCGAGACGGCACCCCGAGATGTCACTAAATAACTGTTGCAGTTCATCTTGAACAGTTGAAGATTGTGACACTCTGGAAATACTCCTGCGGGAAGGGACTGCCACAGCTTTCCCGCTCTGTCGGAAAATGCCAATCACGTCCGTACCGTCATCAGGCTCAAGGAGCGGCGACGATCTATCAACACGTGGCCAATTTGGTTGTGAGTGGCTCCATCTGGTGATACCCAAGTGGCTTTGTGGATATATTTACGCGGAAACTTGGTACTCGCAACGACAAAGTTCTTTGATGTTGCGAGTTCGATGACTCGTAGTCCATTGTCATTAGTGTTCTCATGCAAACTATGGGAACCTGCGTAATGCCCGAAAACCGGCTCCCGACCTATTATCGCATTCAAATCACCAAGAACGGTTCACATCGTGTCTTGGGCAGGCATTGAGGGCCCCCTCGTATTATTCTTCTTTTTCGTCGTCTCGTAGTATTCTTCTTTTTGTCGTCAGTACAGACTCCTCTGTAGGTCCGTGAACGTTTATGAGGCTTATGTTCTTAAACTTGCCCCGCACGCGAAGAGTGCATAGCCTTTCGTTTATTGCATTAAAGCCGATGATGGCAGGCTTCAGTTTTTGGCTGACTAGAAAGCCTACCCCGAGCACATGGTGTTTTGCATGACACCACTCCCCGTCCATCTTATTTCTTGTAATGCTGTTATGTCAGCCTTATATCCGGACAGGGCATCGACTAGCTACTATGCAGCTCGAGCTCTGTATAGTGAGCGAACGTTCCATGAGAAAATACTTAAATCGTTTAGCCATTTTTGTTTCCGTGGTCGTCGTCGTGTATCCGATTCATATGCGAGGCTTGTTAACTTTTTCATAATAATTTGTTTTTAAGGGCAAGGTCATTAGCCTTGTGCCAACCTCTCTCAGGGTGTCGCTGTATGCATTGTTTCACTACTTGGCGGGTGCCAAAGTAGCTATCTAGGCGGGTCACGTGAAGACTGCATGTCAACTTGGATTAAACCGGGACAAGGGTCGTCCTGGCTTTCGTCGGGTTGAAAGCAATCGGAGACTTTGCCCCGTATGTTCGCTCTCACATGGGAGCAAAATTCGAGCGCGGGTATAATTTGGGATTTATACAGAAGAAAAAGTTGGGCCGGAGTAAAATATTTCTTGGCTCTAAAAAGATAACTCAGTTTTCCGGAGGCTTACTTGACTATGTTCGACACGTGTTTATCCCACTATGCATTCCCACCGACCGTGACGCCGAACAATTTTATGCTTTCCTCAGATTCGAGGTCCTGGTTATTCATCATCAGCTATAGAACCGACGATCCACTTTTCTTTGTAAATGTTGTATACTATGTATTCGTTGCATTAAAATCAACGATATTGGCCTTTCTCTCCTGCAGCACCTTTTTCACATCCCGATTCAAAGAGTCGATCTGCCCAGATCTCAGCTGGGGCGACGTTATTGTACTAATCGGCCGATCCCCCGAAAAAGAGGAAACAATTATACTATCATCCGCAAAACTGAACACTCCGTTATCACTTGACTCCAACAAATCATTTGTGTGAAGCAAAAACAAGGTTGGAGCCAAAATAGATCCTTCGGGCACCCCGGAATTAACAGGACACAGATCAGAACACTCGCTGTTCACATCAACCCGGATCGATCGATTATGGAGGAAGCTCTTCGTCCAGTCGCAAAGCTGCTGGGAAAGTCCGTATGGACGAAGTTTGCTCAGCGATCCCCCGTGCCAGACGCGGTCAAAAGACTCGGAGATATCCAATGCGACCGCTCTTGATTCACCATGCCCTTCAAGCGCAGATTTCCATTTTTTTTTTTTTTTTTTTTTTTTTTTTTTTTATATTAGACTTCTCTCGGGAGAGGCGAACCTATAGCGTCGAGTAGGCGCCCCGAGATGCCATCAAATAACTGTTGCAGTTCTTTTTGAACAGTTGCAGGTTGTAACGCGCCGGGAACACTCGCGTGGGAAGGGAGTTCCACAGCTTCCCCGCTCTGTAACGGAACGAGTTCTGATACAGGGATGTTCGCGCTGTCGGGAGATGAACCATATATCAGATTCAAGCATCAAAAGGTGTCCCGTGGACCACCTGCCACGGAATCTGTATTATCGAACATTTAGAAGTCCGTTGCATTCCAAAATATTTAATCAACTCGATATTGATGACCTTTACCATCACCTTAGATAACATAGACAGTAATGTTATCGGCCGGTAATTTTTTGGGAAACACTTTTCCCCCTTCTGTGGGGATTGGCTGGTCCATAAGATAAGCGAAAGAGTCTGCCAAGAACCGGCGATAGTTCTGGAGCATAGTTCTTAAGGACTATTGTTGGTTATCCGTTCGGGACAGTTGCTTGCTAACAGTCCAGTCCATGTAGAACGCGTTTAATAGCTTATGGGCGGAAGTTCACATGGCGCATCACACACCGCACCGGCGCGATCACAGGTGGCTCCAAAACCCAGCATTGAGATTTGAATTCACGGGAAATAAATGTGCGAAGAGATTGGCTTTATCTTTTGAAATTGTGAGTAGTTCCCCGCCGCCCCTCCGCAACGGAGAAAAAGAGGCGGAAGCGAAATTACCGCTGATAGCATCTGCCACTGACCAGAAGCGATGCGAACTAGATGGGCACTCAAGGAGTTTATTGGTCACTTTGTCATTGGATGGCTTCCTCACGGTATCAATCGCCTGGCTGCATGCGTATCAGATTATCCCAAATTTGTGCCTGTTGAGCCCGGTGCGACTGGAGTTTCATCGCTTAAAAACTCTATTTTTTTCCTCTGTAACTTGCTCGAATTTTGTTTTATTAAACCAAGGTTTATGAGATGAATTTCGTTTGATAGAATGTAGAATACAGAGCTCCATCCCGAAAAGAATAATCTCTGTGAGATGATAATCTCCGCGCATCCGTTAACATCGGAGTCTGCAAAGCACACCTCCAACCACGGAAAGGACATGCAGAAATCCCGCAAATCGTCCCAGTTAGCACCCCTATATCTCCTTACATGACCAAGACGCCTAAGTCGGTTATTTGTTTGAAATGCTTTTGCACAACTGATACCAAGCAGTGATCTGAGTTTTCCAATGGCGCAGTCAGTTACACGGTTTAAATGGTCAGGTCGGATACCAAAAACATATAGAGGATGTTTGTATAACCACCGTGGGTATTCGGCACTCGCGTAGGTTCCTCCACGAGCTGAGTCAAATCACGGGTAACAGCGAACATCTTCATCAACCTCCCAGCTTCGTCGGTTCTGTAAGAATGTGTTACGCGTCTTGCCGTGCTTCCTCAACATCGAAGGATGAGTGAGTAGATGGCGAGTTAAAACACGTTTTTCTTTCTGCATTATTCTCTTTTATAGGTTTATGACTTTTTATTTAATATTTTGTTCTTAAGCAAAAGGCCCGCTGTTCCAATGCAAGGCAGTTACATTTTACTCTGATCGATTAATTCTGCCCAATTCTCGTTGCAACCACTTCTTTTATACCCAAATTAGGGCAGAATCAGAAACGATGCAACTAATTCTTCTTCACTTGGCATGACCTCGAACGCAAGCCATTTACCCTGCCGCAGTTTCGCTCATTCGGTTTTGACCCATATTAAGTGCAATTGACGGGCACGAGCATTTGCTTTACTTAATGATCCACTTAAAGTGCACTGGGCTTGGTTCAAACAATTCGTTTCGCTTAATTGAAATTGCCGCTGGCGTTTCGTTATAATGCATGTGCCTGCCTTTCGTAGGCGTGAGCATTTTGATGAGAATTCCATTGAATGGGGCAATGACACCTGGCATACGGCAATTGTCGTTATCCAGCATTTTTGTAGACGCCGGCAGTGTCCCGCGCTTGGCATTGTCCCGCGCAGGTGTAGCGCTTGTTTTTGGACATGCGATACGATGCAAAAAATTTACTCGTAATTTGGTAGCGTGTAGCTTGGGTAATGACTGTGCATCACAGGTTTACAATTAACGAAGAATCGCGTCGTATACGATAGGAATATTATGAGCATTATGTTAATTAGATTGATGAGAATATTACGCGAAATGGGGATTTATGTAGTAGGATACAACAAATGTACCAACCAGTGGAGTTGTGTATATTAAATTCGCCAAGGACGACAATTTCAGAAGCCGGATCTGTATCTAGTCGACGCTACATGAAAGATTTCATTTCGTTCGGGAAGCTGTAAAGACAACAAAGAAATTTAACAGAATTCTTCAGCACGACCCTGAACCAAGTGGTGTCCAAGTTATTGGGCTCCAACGCATCTATCCTTTAGCAAGCCAGGTCAGACAATGTGAAGACGTGGATTCCACGCTTAGAACGGAATCTCGAATGTAAGTCGTACCCGGAGCAACGGAGATATGCCGAATCAGTTGAATCGACCTGGGTCTCAGAGCAAGGATATCAAGTTTCGCTGTTTGCAAATATTAGTGGACGGCGTTTACATTCGTATTGGTGAAACCGATGCCTCTGCTGTTACAAAATGCCATTAGCAGTGGAACGTCGACAGAGTTTCGAGAACAAACCCGATTACGTGATGACGAATTTCTTAAAGTTCGGTTATTTATCAAACTATTTGCATGACTTGTCCCCTGACAGTCCCCCCCGGTGATCCGATTGGGAAACTAGTTTACCTCCGGAATTCTTTATCTCAGAAGGTACCATCATGACCTGTTTCCGTGTTTGTCCGGCCCATCAGCCATACATCCGAAACCTAGTCGAAAATGTGTCCCGACGATATCGCGGAATGTACAGCGTGACGGGGTGGTATCTCACCTTGCGACCGACTACCACCTAAACCAACCTTTTCTCGAACCGGCCCATCAGCCAAGCTCCGAAAGATGGCCAGGGATTTCTCCCAACCATTCCACGGAGTCTATAACTTGATTGGGTGGGATTTCACCGGACGACAGGGAGTTGGGATCCCACCCACCACACGGCCTTTGGACGCCTATTACGACAAGAGGGCCTAGCCGTAAGTATATTCGAACGCCCTACTCGCAATGTGCACCTACTTTCTCATCATTCCTTTTCTCTTATGGGGCAAGTATCAAAACAAAGTATCAATAAAATTAAACAAAAGGAATCACGCATCATCTATTCGACAGTTTTAAATAATCATACAAATAACAAAAATCACGCCGTCCGTTTCTATCTATACACGTTGAGGACCTGAAATTTATTAAATCACCGACCAATATCGTTGTGGGATTTCTAACATCCAAGAGTATTCAAAAGTACCATGATTAGTAATATAACTAACCCCAGAGATTATTTGTGTTTACCGTTTACATTTGTGTTTATATAGTTTTAAAAATAAGATTTAAATTAAAAGCCTGTTAAATGAGATATGAAGTCAGAAGAACACATGGAAGATTACAAAAGTCTCTTTAGTTCCGGTTCCTTCAGTATGCTACCGTAGCTTGTAGTTAATTGTCCGGAAATACGTAAAAGTTAATTTATTGCTCCATTGCTAGCCGTGAATTTGGCTTCCACTCGCAGATGAGAATGTAACCACGTTCTACAAGGATCCACAAGACCATATAGTTATCCATTCCTCTCAGCATTTAATAGACATTCCTTTTGAATGTTTCAAGTGCACTTCAAACAAATACTTCAGCGTTTTATGTTCCGCATAAGATATTTTTGATAATTATAGCTGAATATCGCAACGAGGAGAAGAGGGACTGGAGCGAAACCACTCGGATGTAGTAAAAATCTCAACTGGAAAATGTAATATTTCAAATGTCTGAAGTAAGAGAGCGTAAGCGGAATCAAGGGTAAATCATGCATACTCCAAAAATTAAATGTATGGCAGCTTTTTTAATATATAAAAGTACGTCTGTTATAAATTAGACGTGAAATCTACTAATTGATGTCACATAAAATGCCACTACTGTGGCTGTGGTTTCAGCTTTTATCACGTTAATTCGTATTATGAGAAATTTATACTCGAATTGGGGGTTTTCGGGTCTCTAATAATTTTATTCGCCTGCTTAAGTCACTCCAGAGTCTGTAAGAAATCCCATCTTTCGTTTATTGGGCTATGAGGTATATACGTTAAGTTCTTTGTACCAGTTCAATTAAGTTCATTTTACCAAAAATCTATGCAACGCTATTTAAGACCTTATACGTATTTGATATTTTGAAGAGTCCTTCTTTGATGTAGTAAGGTTTGTCAACAATGAGCTATTGCAGCTGAAGGTCTTTAAGAGTGATGACTTTACTCTTTGACAACTAGGCATATTTTGAAATGTTTGCGACTTTGTACTTACTCCGTTAAGTATTCGCTATTACTCTAACTGGTAGTGGTAATAACTCAAGGATTTGACCGCTCCATGATAATAAGATGAAATTTGAAGGTATAAGTCCAATATGTTCGAGCCAGATAGAACAACACCACACTCATCTATCAATAAATGATTGAATTAATCGATGAGAAATGATTTATAAATGTAGGGGATAGATCGGTAAGAGTTCGGAGCTGCGGAACACCGGGAAACAGATTTAACATCCTCCAGAACAACACGGATCGATCGATTAGAAAGTTAGTCTTATCTATTTAATCAGCGAAATTTGAAAAGTAGTCATCATCATCATCGTCGGCAGTATAACCGGGATCCGGCCTTGGTCTTATTCAACAAATCTCTCCACCGGTCCCGATTTCGAGCCGATGTCTTCCAGTTTGGCACTCCCTGGCTCTGGGCGTCCTGGTCTACGCCATCCCTCCATCGCAGACAAGGTCTGCCGCGCTGTCTCCTTCCATACATCTTGCCACAAAGGATTTTCCGGGCAGGCTCCTCTTCGCTCACTCAAGCTAGGTGTCCCGCCCGGCAGAGTCTACCAAGCTTGATTTTTCTTACAACATTAGCTTCAAGGTAGATCGCGTACAACTCATGGTTGTAACGTCTCCGGAATCGACCTCCCCCACATGCGGGGCCAACAATTCTCCTTAAGATCTTCCTCTCGAACGCGGTTAAGAGTTCAGAGTGTCTTCATTGAGCACCCAGGCCTCGGATCCATACATGAGTACTGGTAAAAACATGGTCTTGTACAGTAGCAGCTTGGATGTTCTGGATAAATTTCGGGATTTGAGAGCCTTGATAGACCATAGTAAGATTTGTTGGGTTTGATCAGCCGTCCGCGTATTTCTTCTTCCATATTACTATCGGCGGCTACTATTGACCCAAAGTAGTTAAATGAATGCACTACTTCAAATTCGTGCTCCGCTACCCTGATAGTTTGACCAACGTTAGGTCTTCTCTTCGCAGAAGTTGCCACTATGTATTTAGTTTTTCTTCATTAATGTGCAGTCCCAGTTTTTGTGCCGCCTGCTCAATCTGGGTGAAGGATTCCTGTTCAGCCGATTCGGTTCTACCGATAATGTCGATGTCATCTGCGTAGGCAAGTATCTGGCTGGAATTGGTGATAGTAATCCCTCTAGTTGTAACGCCATAGCCACGGATTGCTTTCTCCAACGCCAGGTTGAAGGGAAGGTAGGCCAGACCATCACCTTGTCAGAGTCCATTAAAGGTGTTTATTTGTTTGGACAGCAATCCCGCCATTTTTACTTGACTAGTTACGTTGGTCATGGTCAACCTATAAAGTCGTATCAATTTGTTTGGAATGCCAAACTCTCTCATGGCATTATATAGTTCTACCCTGGATATGCGTCGTAGGCGGCCTTAAACTCTATAAATAGATGATATAATGGAATCTTAAATTCCTGACATTTTTCCATCGCCTGCCTAAGGGTGAATATCTCATCAATCGCTGATTTGCCTGGGATGAAGCCACACTGATATTGGCCAATGATGGCTTTAGCGTATGGGGCTATCCGATCTTGTAGGATAGTGGAGAGTATCTTATAGGCGGTACTCAGCAATGTTATATTCCTATAGTTGGGGCAAATTATACCGCAACGCCAATCTTCCGGCATCTCCTCTTGCTCCCATACGTGCACCTCGATCTCATGAATTGTGTGATGTATCGATGTCCCCCCTTGTTTGATCAACTCAGCTGGTATGCCATTAGCTCTGGGGACTTTATTTGATTTGAGCTGTCTTATGGCTTTTACTGTTTCCTCAATGCTTGGTGGCGGCGGCATTTGGATTTGATTTTGCATTGGTGGAACCTCCAATTCTTCTGTGAGATGACCGTTTAGCAACTCATTGAAGTGCACTTCCCACCGATCCAGAATGCCTTCCAAATCGGTGATCAGATTACCCTCTTTATCCTTATAGTAAGTGCAGCGTGTTGTCTACCGCGTCATACTGTGGATTATTTGGTAGAACTTTCGCGCCTGACGCGGACCTCGCTCTCTACTTTTCTCTATTTCGCAGACAAGGTTTTTGTTCCAGGCACTTTTGTCTGTGAAATCTTTTTTCAGATCTTCTGAGCTCTTTGTATTTCTCTTCGCGTACCCGCGTCCTATGAGACTGCTGCATTGCCCGGTATGCAGCATTCTTACGTTCAGTGGCTAGTTTGCACTCGTCATCAAATCAGTCGCTCCGATCTCTACGACTACTGCCTAAGATGGAGTTGGTAGTACTAATGACAGTATTCTAAAGCGTGTCCATTTCTCTTCTACACCCGGCATTCTGGCCCCACGACTTACTCTCCCTCCGTCGAGCTCTTCGCGGGCGAGTCTTAGTGCTTGACCAAAGGTGTTACTGGTATGCTCATTGCGTAAGGCAGGCGTGTTGATTCGAACCTGATACTCGTATGCAAAACGTCTACGTAAGACAATCCGCGCTCGGAAAACTGTACCAACAAGATAGTGATCCGAGTCGACGTTGGCACCTCGGTCCGTCCGTACCGTCATCAGGCTCGAGGAGTAGCGGCGATCTATCAATACGTGGTCAATTTGGTTGCGATTGGCTCCATCAGGTGATACCCAGGTGGTTTTGTGGATATCTTTACGCGGAAACCTGGTACATGCAACGACCAAGTTTTTTGATGCTGCAAGTTCGATAACTCGTAGTCCATTGTCATTAGTGTTCTCATGCAAACTCCTTCACCCAGATCGAGTAGGCGGCACAAAAACTGGGACTGCACATTAATGAGGGAAAAACTAAGTACATGGTGGCAACTTCTGCGAGGAGAAGACCTAGCACTGGTCAAACTATCAGGGTAGTGGAGCACGAATTTCGAGTAGTGCAATCCTTTAACTACCTTCGGTAAATAGTATCAGCCGATAAAAATATGGAAGAAAAAATACGCGAACGGCTGATCAAATCCAACAAAGCCGACTATAGTCTATCAAGGCACTTTAAATCCCGAAATTTATCCAGAACATCCAAACTACTACTGTACAAGACCATGGTCTTACCAGTACTCACGTATGGATCCGAGACCTGGGTGCTGAATAAAATGCACTCTGAAGTGTTAGCCGTGTTCGAGAGGAAGGTCTGAAGGAGAATTGTTGGTCCCGTATGTGAGGGAGGACGATACCGGAGACGTTACAACCATGAGTTGTACGCAATCTAAATTGAAGCTAATGTTGTAAGAAAAATCAAGGATGGTAGAGTCCGGTGGGCGGGACACATAGCTCGAATGCGCGAAGAGGACCCAGCCGGAAAGTCCTTTGTGGCAGGATGTATGGAAGGATACAGTGCGGCATACCTTGTCTGCGATGGAGGGATGGCGTAGACCAGAGCGCCCAGAGGCTGGGAGTGCCAAACTGGATGACATCGGCTCGAAATCGGAACCGGTGGAGAGATTTGTTAAATAAGGCCAAGACTGGGTACCGGTTGTATTGCCGAGGATGATGATGATGATTGGGTCTTCGTTACCGGAACATGCATTTGGGTTCTGCTTTACAGCCCATCTCTTTGTGGCCTTTCATCCGCATTTTAGACAGTTGTCCAAACGATCTTCTTCGGATTGCTGGTGTGATGTGTTCTCACGGCCGGCAATGTGGTCTGCCACCAGGAGTTACCTTATACCTCCTTTTTTGGAGCTATAACTGATTTTATTCTTCTCCTCTACAAATAGCAAAGAGTTGTACACCTAAATATAGCCTCGACCTACTCGATAGCCCTGAGAGACGAGAAATCCCTGTAATCGATGGCACAATATTGACATCAAGATTACAGCCATCCTTATATCGAAGGCGCGTTTCGGACCTTTACACTTTTTAGGAATATTACCACCGAGGCTGTATCTCGAAGATTCGTGATATCGTTCTACAGAATCCACTTGCATTGTGCCGTACAGGGCAATACGAGGAAGCCCATCAATTTATGATTCCTTTTTTCTTTTTTTCATTTTTCATATCATTTTTTCAATCTATGTCTCATCCCTTAACGATATGTGCGTCATCCTTTCCGGTGCGAGTATCTCTAGAGCCCTACAAGCTACAAGTGAGAAACGTCACATAAGGGCGAAATGAAAAAATTGTTAAACATGGGCACATATCCCCCGAATTCACAATAGTTGCGGGACCTCGCTTTTTTGGAAAAAAAAATTGTAATAATAATAATCATCATCATCATCGGCACTACAACTGGGATCCGGTCTTGGCCTTATTTAGCAAGTCTCTCCACCGCTATCCGGTCCATATCCGAGACTTGGTAAATTATCCATAATAATTTGTTTTTCCGGCAAGGTTATTAGCCTTGCGCCGAGATAATAATAATAATAAGGCCCAACTATTCCTCACGCCGACAGTGCAACCCAGGCAGCAGTGGCTCTTATGTTTACATTTTGGACTCGTTTTATATTCATATCCGTGGGTTATTTAAATGACCAATGAAAGTGTGCTGTATCTAAGAATAAAATGTTTTTAAAGTACTTAAATCAATGGGAGTTGCCGCCTCATTGGCTGGGTTAGTAAGGAGTCGTGAGTTAGAGAAGAGATTGTGGAACGCGTTTAATTTTGCACACGTAGGTTCAACTCCCGACTCTTCCTCTTGTGTTAGTTCGGCTCAATTACTGAGTGGCACTATTGAGCTGGACCCCAATGCCCACTCGCCTGGTAAAAGAAAACCCTACTAAGCTATAGTGTTCGTGAAAAAAATTCAAACAAGCGTTGTTGCAGTTTACCATCGAGCCATTTCTTCAAGTTTTTAAAAATAAAATAGTCCCAGGATGCTAACGAAGTAATTCGTATTTCAAATAATTGATTTCGGTAACTGCAACAATGAATGGGTGAACATGTGTGCATATTTCCATGTTTACAAATTCACTGAGAGCGTTCACTATTGATGGCTATCAAACAAGTAATAAAGAACCTAACATCTTCATATTTGAAACTTACTCTTTCTAGAGAGAGAGATCTTTTATTTCGTAATAATATTTTCAAAAAAAAAGTCTGTGACCGCACATTTTACAATTCAGAGATTTGATAAGTTATATCTTACAACTGAAACATTATCTTGGATAAAGAAAAGAAAAATATGTATAATTAATAATTAAAAGAATAAATCGAAGGAAAATACGAAAAAGAAAAACCTTCATTTAAAAAAAAAAAAAAAAAAAAAAAAAAAAAAAATTATAATAATAATAATAATAAAAAAAAAAAAAACCAATAATAAATATAAAATGTAAATATTTACATGAAATTATGACAAATTAAGCAAGAAGCTGGGTTATGAGAGGATTTTCAGAACTTTCACAGCTGATGTTAAAGTTATATACTAGTTTACGAATTCTTTCAGAAATCAATTCAACATCCGCCCTTCCGTGGAGACTTAAGGTTGAATAGTGCCAAGGGAGGTCTAGCATCATTTTCAAAACTTTGTTTTGTGATACCTGTAACTTCTTTAAATGGCACCTTGCAGCGTTACCCCATACTGGACACCCATATAACAGTATAGCTTGGAAAATAACTTTATGAATAATAATCTTATTTTCATTTGTGAGTAAAGACTTGCGATTAATAAAAGGGTAAAGCATCTTAATAGCAATACTCATTTTATTAAGAGTACTTTGAATATGTTGTTTAAATGTGAGTCTTGTATCGAGATGAACTCCGAGATACTTTACGGATTGCTCCCATGCAATCGTGGTACCATTTATTTGCAGCTGACTGCTGGGAAGATAGCAAGCTTTTCTCTTTCGGGTAAAAAAGATGGCTTGTGTCTTCCCAATATTTAGCTTGATTTTCCATTTCATATAATATTTTTCAAGTATCTCGATCGCATGCTTTAGATTTGTCTCAACGTTGAGAGAAAATTCATGCGACGCAAATACTGCAGTGTCGTCAGCGAAGATAGCTGATTCACACTGCAGTAGATTTGGAAAATCCGAAGTGTAGATATTGTACAAAGCTGGACCAAGTACTGAGCCTTGGGGGACGCCACAATCAAAAAATATCAATCTAGAAACATCACAATTGACATGAACCTGAAAACATCTATTGGATAAGAAACTCTGGACGACCTTACACAAATACAAAGGAAAGTCGAACTGTATCATTTTATATATTATCCCATTGTGCCATACGGAATCAAAAGCTTTTTCAATGTCTAACAATATCATGCCCGTTGATTGACCACGTGAACGATGGTCTAGAACATGGCTGCAAATTCGTTTAACCTGGTGCGAGGTGCTGTGAAAGCGTCGAAATCCAAATTGGATATCGGGGAAAATATCTTTATCTGAAACAACTTTTAAAATATGTTGTTTCAGGATTTTTTCAAAAACTTTACTTATGTTGCTAAGTAAACTAATTGGCCTGTAACTTTCAGGTTTATCTGGGGCTTTTCCAGCCTTAAGGATAGGTACAACCATTGCTTTTTTCCAAAATTGAGGAAAGTATTGACATTTAAGGCATGCATTGATTATAAATGTTAAGTATTTAATTCCAATATGAGGCAATTGTTTTAGATAGGCATTCTTAACTTTGTCTAGTCCTCCTATTTTTCGTGTTTGCAAGCACTTGATTACATTTCTTACGTTTTCTTCTTCTACAAATGCATTTAGAGGAGTTAATTCGTTTGTGGTGTCGAATCTTTCGATTCTGTTACCGACAAGTTCATTAGTTTCAAATTCACCCAAATGCTGAGAGACCAAGTGATTTTTTGAAAAACTTGTTCCAAATAGGTTTGCTTGTTCAAAACCTGTAAAAAAAGTAGTAGAAGAATCCTTCAGAAATGGTATTTTACGGTTTTTATTCTTGATTAACTTCACTACATTCCAGAACGGTTTAGCATTTTTATCCATAACGCTCAGTTTTTTGTTCCATTCTCTATTACGATGGATTTGTATCTGGTCAGTAATGCGCTCATTAAAATGGGAAACCATTGATCGAGAAAAGGGCTGACGGTAATTCTGCCAGTTTCTTCGATGAATGTTTCTCACTTTAATAAGCTCTACGATATGGATTGGAAGTTTTTTAAAAATATCTTTTTTTACTCTTTTGGGAATACTTTCATCAACCGAAGAAATTATAGCTTGTGTAAAGTTTTGTACAATAAGGTCAACATCATCTTTACAAGACACTCTTTCAAGATTTGTAGTACTATTTTGAAGGCTCATTTTAATCTTTGATTTGAATGAATTCCAATTAGCATTCTTCATGTCCAGGAAATATTGAATCTTTCTTTCACCCAACCAAGAAAGGTTACAAAAAACAGGATTATGATCTGAACTGAGAGCACTTAACGAAACGGGTTCTGTTATAAGACCAGGGACATTTGACACAAACAAGTCAAGGACAGAGGGGATGCCACGAGAACCTGCGGGAAAATAAGTTGGACAAGGTGGATAAAAAATATTAATTGGTAGTACCAATGGAAGGGCAGCCAATATATTGCCCCAAGCATTTGCTCTTACACACCCCCAATCTCTATGCCGGCAGTTAAAATTACCACCTAATAGAAATTCACCATTCATTGCGAATAACTTTTTTAAATCCTGCTTGAGCCATTTTCTTTTAATATCCGACGAAGATCCACCAGGAAAATAAACAGAATAGATTTTTACTGTCTTATGGTTTCTTAACTTAATCATTACACCTACATTCTCCACAAGCCTAGTTGGAATTACAGGTAAAAGCGAATGTTGAATTGACTTCCTGATAAGAATCGCCACTCCCCCACCCCTTTGGTCTACTCTATCAATGCGATAGCAGTTAAAGTCAGATGATGGGAGTCTTATATCAAAATTAAGCCAAGTTTCTGTTACTAGAGCAACATCAACTTTATAGCTATTTAAAAAGTTTAAAAAGTCATGAAATTTATTACGTATGCCTTTAGCATTCCAAGTAATTATTTTTATATGTGTATCTGCCATTTTACTTAACATTATTAGTGTATAAAAACTTAGTGGCTAAATGCGCGATCACATTAAATTGTTCTATTTTCGTTTTACACACTGATAAATTTGAGATCATTTCCATGCACAAGGAATTTAGTTCCTCGATTGTGAAGAGTGCTGAATTGTTGTTGGGTAAATTATTGTTATTGTTTGATGAAGAAGCGCCGCGTGAGTCATTTTCCCATGCATTAATTGTTGGTGGTAAACTTTGAATTTGCGGGCTTGAATTTGGAAAGCTTTTGCTCGGAGCATTGGTTAGTCCCAGTTATCGCTGTGGCTGTGGAAGCTTAGGAAAATCACTCATAGAGGCAAACGAAATCGGTTTTTGGCAAGCTTGATGATTTGAAATTTGAGTTGATGCAGCGAAATGAGTTCTTGGATGGATCTTGGATCTTCCAGATGATCTTTCTTTTATTTCTAAGTATTTAGATCTACTGGTGCATGTGACGTCAGTAGCTTTATGATTGCCGTTGCAGTTGGCACATTTATTTACCGAAGCGTTATTACATTCGCTTGTTTTGTGTGAACCAGCGCAAGTAGCACAATATGTTTTTATGTGACAATTTCTCTCACCATGTCCAAACATTTGACAATTAAAGCATTGTGTCACCTTACCTTTGATTTTCCTTTGGAAGTTCCAGCTCACTTGGGTATGAAAAATTGAGCGATAATTTTTTTTAAGTTCACTTAATTTAATTGTTCCATTTTCAAAGTGAATGAGATAAAAAAAGTCAGTAAATTTATCATGTTTTTTTTCAATTTTTTTAACATCAGAACATTTTAAGCCAAGCGAAATGAGTTCAGCTTTGAGTTCATTAGTTTTTATATCATCCAGTCCATACAAAATAACTTTGAAAGTTTTAGCACTTTTAATATCATGAGAAAAATATTGACAGTTATCCTCTTTTAGTTTTTCTAACACAATATTATATGATTCAATAGTTCCGAACATTATTTTTATACCAATTGTTAATTTTTTTATTGAATAACTGGATATTTTAAGCTTTTTCATGAGGCTATGCACATATTCTGGTGATTTTTGCAGCACTTTGATTGGTGGCACATACACTTTTCTGATTATTGGCGAATCAGTTTCGTCCATTTCAGAATTATCTGTATCTGGATGGCATTGTAGGGGAGTGAATTTATTACGGTAGGGGTTTTTACCAAGCCCACTTGTTGGATGCATAGTGGAACGAAGTTTTTTATCCGAGGACAAGCAATTGTCCCCGGTATCAGGCGATCTATCGCGTTTGGGAATGGTTGTAATGAGAACTCGCGACCGAGATGAACACGTCAAACGCAGTCGAAAGCTCCGGGTGACTTACTCTTTCTAATGTTGGTACTATGTGTCAGGCCGATTAATTCGGGGACTACGCTCGTATCAAGCCAGCTCAACTACAGGTACATTCAAATGCTTTAGCATACAGGATCCAAGTTGATTACACTCGTATCATATATTCTCATATGTTCGAACCGGGTATTAGAAACGTACTCCATTTCAACCGCCTTAGGCTACCTAGCAGTTTCACACTTGCTTGTGCTAATTTAAAAGCATATGTAATCACTAATTTAACTACTTTATGCAATCACTAATTTTACAATCGTTCGCCTTTTAGCTAATTCTTTTCAGTGTTCTTTCTTCTGAATCAACTTCTCGTACAACCTCTTGAATGTAAATATTACACGTTATAATAATACTCTTTAAAGTAAGTATAAAACATGAGTACACCTGCATAAGTGTTTGCGTAATGATGCAATATGTAAAAATAAGCCCAATGATACCATGCTGAGATGATCGTTGAGGATACTTGTAACTTACCTGTAAACTGTCTGCTTGTATTGAAGAAGCTTTCACCTCATGTGGCATTCATTAAGGTCAGTCATTATATGTTCGGGAATACAAATTGGATGTTGGAAATATCCTCTATCTTCTGCTTATCCCTGACTTCCATCAATTGAAAATACCATCGCATTATTTCAGCAACGTGTCGATTATGTACTCGCTACATATGTAGGCCGATGGAGTTAATCGTTCATAGAATATAAATTACCTTATTAACCATCCCAACCATCCTAGACCCATGGATCTATAACCAGACTAACGCATAGAAGGGGTAGACTTTGGTAATTTGAAGCATAAATTTAAAAGTATACCAAATGGTCATTTGAGAAAATATGGCATCTGGGGCTGGTCCCGAAAAGTGGAATGAAAAAATTGAACCTTTTTTTAATGCCGGTCTTTGTAGGATACGTAATCTATGAGCACGTGCCAACTTCGGAAGCTCTTCTAATGACTTCCTAAAGAGGTTTCTAGAGATTTACAAAAACTAACTTGGAGAAAATGAGAAAACTCCTGATACTTCATCGGGAAAGTATGCATGTTGGCATATATTTCTTCTTCTCGAAAGTTTATCAATAAATCCCATCCAAATGTTTGACCATACCTCTCATCTTTAATGATGATTTATTTTCTCAGGCCGAGTAATGTTGAGAATACTTGAGGGTTAGTTTCATCTCCACTACACTTTTTGTTGTTCATGTTTTGGTAGCTTTGGAATGATATATAAGCGTTTTTTCTGTATGCCTTAGAAGAAAAAAAAACCTTGTTAGGACACTTGTTGTGGTTCTAAATGCCTCAGGGGTATTCTAGTTTGGTAACAATATTTAAAAAGAGATAATGATTTCAGGTTAAGCGGCAACCTTACCGATGGGTATAGCAATTTGAATAGGTCTTTTATGTAACTCTCTTAATTTGAGTAGGAGTGTCTGAAGCTTTGTTTTAGGTCAAATCATAAAACTGTTTTTCGTTTTTATATCAATATAAATTTAATGTGAAAAAATAGGTCAATACATAAAAGCCCCAACTAACTTTACAATATAATTTCTTAAGTGAAAATTGGTTTGGTGCACTTGCTTCAGATGGAAAAGAACCAAATCTACCGACTCCTTGCGAACACGATTGTTCAGTAAAATATTATATTTTAGTAGGCCTTTAGGCGAGTAAAAGACGGACAGAAGGCAAAATCTTTGTTCCTTCGATTTCCTGATCTTGTGTTCATGACAGACCCCTTTAATTCCTCAGTTGCCTTTAGTACTACACACCCTCTCAACTATTGACAACCACCACCCCCCGCTTCTCTCATACTTATACCACGACTGCTCAGCTCACTCCACACCTCCCCCTACCAATTTTCTTACAACTTCCGAAAAGCCATTTCCGCCTCATAAATGAGTACCTCAGCAATATCACACTCCGCCTAAACGACATAAGTGTAGAGGTCTGTGGCGTTTGTAAGAGATACACACAACACACAAGCAAATAGTGAAGAACACCGAACGAAAATCGAATAAGAAAATGCATCAGAGCCGTATACCATAGCGATAACATAAAGATTTTATAAATCAAATTCATGCTGTTCCGGATTCGCAATTATATTTGCGAGGAGAATCTAGTACATCCATCGTATAGTACTCTTCCCGACTACCATATTCACCACACCTGCCAGTAACTCGATGACAGTACATCAACAACGGACTCGTCCCGGACCCTGGCTGGGACGGACTCGTGGGGGTGGCAACGCTACGGACTGCCGCGGGCACCCTAACGAGGCCCGTTTCCAAATTAAACATCCTCCCATTTGAGGAGGACAGAACACCGGACCTGCCTCGATCAGCGGATGCACATTCCCGACAGCAGCCGCCACCCCGCCCGGCATCGCCAGCGCCCCCGGGACATAATGATTCGCCAATGATTGGCGAAGGCGGGCGGAATGTTGCGGATTCACAATTATATTTGCAATGAGAATCTAGTACGCCCATCGTATAGTACTCTCCCCGACAACCATATTCACCACACCTGCCAGTAACTCGATGACAGTACATCAACAACGGACTCGTACTTGTCTTTTTGCTCTCTCGACCGTTTTTTAGCTGTAAATATTGTCAACACAATAAAGGAAATTGGGCAGTTAGTTTTTACGGATATTCTTTCTTGAAGATAAATTGTTTAAGTTTATTAGTTATTCATCTTGCTTGTGATTGAATGAGAGTTCCGGGCTATAAATGAAATTGTTTGGATCGAACATTGTTTGTATTATTTTGAGTTAAAAGATTGACCAACCCAGTTAATTGCTGTGTGGTAAACCATTTGTGCAATTCTTTAGACTTTCTAAGGGCTGATTAACTTTACGAAACTAGAAAATAACAGGAAACCAAGTGACATCGGCAAAGAGTTGCATCAGACTCATGTGACCAGACCTAATCTTGAGTATCTTGGCTGGACTCAACCCTCATTATCCTCAACATCATTTGCTGGCTCATCAAGATTCAAGTAGCAGATTTGTCACCAGTAGACGAGGTTGGATTTGTGCTTATTCGCGGTCAACAACGGCTTGGTTTTGCACACATACACACGGCGGTGGCCTCACGGGTTGCACTTTGGTTAAATTTTTGGTGATTTTAACTGTCATAGCGTCAGTTCGAATCACACGTTCTTCACTATCATCCCAAAAACGCTATTGGTCCTGTGGGTAGTATTTGCTATGCGTAAACACGGACGCGGGTTCAGTCAAATACCCCAACAAACTAAAAGTTCCGCGAGAGAAGAATAAACTGGTGATTTAGTGTAACACTGGTGAATAAAACACGTCGATTGATTCTAGTTATTTAGTTTCTTTTATTTGAATTCACTTTACACCATGTCTTAGTTTTAGATGACAATAGATTAAATAACAACTATTATAGTACAAAAACACGCACATTAAACGAAATGACAAAGTACAAAAAGGTAACTTGGCACAAACTCTCGAGCGACAATTATTCAATATAGATCTTAAATTCTTCTTTGCAACATCGATTTAATTTTAACTAGACTCGCGAGCGACAATTGTTTCGCTAAACACTCGACTCCGTGTGCACCGTTTCAGGGTTGAAATTTGACTCCGATGATGCAACTCACATCCATCTCTTCGATGGCCGCCAATTGTATAGATAAGGGAGGATTATATATGTGGCGTATAGGAAAAGTACAATGCCCTGAGGACGATAATCGGTGGACACCTGATCAAACAGAAGTACATCGTTGGTGATGTATGCCAGAGATTGAAATAGATTTTTGTTTCAAAGTAAACCAAAATTCTATTTCACAGATCAATGGTGTATATGATGATGATGATGCACAGATGATGTATTTGATGTGCCTATGATACAAAAGGGGTCGTCATGGTATTTGCCTAAGATTCCTTGGAAACGCCGATGTAGGCAATATCCAATCTAGTCATTGGTTCCGGTGCACAAGGAGGCAAATTATTTTGTTGACATAAGTCAACAGGAACCTCGTCGACGACGGCAAAGGGTCAGGCTGGATGGCTATATGTTTAGAATAATATGCGGGTAAGTAAAACGCACACAGTGGGATACTGTATGTTTAATTTTGGTTTTCAGGCGGGTCATCATAATCAATTGGTAAGGTTACCTAAATAATGATCTTTTCCATGCCCAAATTCCAGGATCGGTTGATAACCGATGAAAGGGAATTGTCGCAAGTGTTGCGGAACTAAGGGTATAGGCGCGATATTCACTTATGAACCGTAGCAAGAATACCGGCTACAGCTATGTCAACAATTACGCTGGCCAGCGTGTATTTATCTTTTATAATTGCTGACTAGCTGAGCCGATTGTCTGGCACGGTGCATGAATGAATGAAATAATTTGTTTGGAGTGCATGGTTGATAAGATTTAACTTTCAGGTGAAAGAGAATGAAGGGTAGCTTACGCTGCCCCAAAATTGCAGGTAGGTATAGTGGGTTAGAAAGTGGTTAATTTAAGAGGATGGGCGGTTCTTTGGGAATGTATTAAACACCCGCCACATCACTCCCTCCCCAGTGACGTAGTCACGAAACAGGTAAGGAAGATTGGGAGGGGGGTAGTTGTCTGTGGG
The DNA here is from genome assembly GCA_963931805.1 of Microdon myrmicae. NCBI lineage: Eukaryota > Metazoa > Arthropoda > Insecta > Diptera > Syrphidae > Microdon > Microdon myrmicae. The sequence continues at coordinate 19,595,933 of OZ007502.1, forward strand.
CGCGCGCTTGGGCGCGGGTGCGAGGAGGTTGTGCAGGTCGGGGAGTTGTGTCTTGGTTAGGAGGCTGTTCTGGAGCTGAAGCTTCCAGAAAGCAGGGCTTAAGTCTTTCCACGCTGACCGTGGATCGCTTGCCTCTGATATCGATCTCGAAGACGCGGTCGTTGATGCGGCGGAAGACTTTGAATGGGCCATCATAAGGGGGGTCGAGGGGTTTTTTGACCTTATCCACCCTGACAAAGACGTGCGTGCAGCTGTGCAGTTCAGGGTGGACGAAAAGTTTTTTGGAGCCGTGCCTGGCTACTGGTGTTGCTCTAACTTTACGTAGCAGGTCACGGAGATGCCCCAATTCGCGAAGTTGGTCACGCGGTGTTTCGCCGTCCAGGAAGAATTCTCCTGGAAGAAGGAGGTTAGTACCGTAGGTGAGCTCTGCTGCCGAAGCTCCCAGGTCCTCCTTAATACTTGTCCTCAGGCCGAGGAGGACAGTGGGCAGGACGTCGAACCATTGGGTGTCGTTATGACACATGAGTGAGGCCTTGAGGGATCTATGCCAGCGCTCTATCATCCCATTGGATTGCGGGTGGTAGGCGGTGGTACGACTTCTTTGGCAGCCAAGGAGATTTGTTAGCTGCTTAAATATTGTCGCCTCGAATTGTGGACCTCGGTCCGAAGTTAAGGTGCTTGGTACACCGAAGCGTGTGACCCAAGTTGAGTAAAAAGCCTTGGCGACTGATTCGGCAGTAACTGCCCTGAGAGGTGTCGCCTCTGGCCATCGCGTGCAGCGATCCATCATTGTGAGGATATAAGAAAATCCTCTTGATGGAGTAAGCGGTCCCACTATGTCTATGTGGACATGGGCGAAGCGTGCCGTGGGAAGCTTGAATTGCGCTGGCTCCAGTACATTATGTCGCGCTACTTTGCAGCGCTGGCACTGCAGACAAGCACGGGCCCAACTGGTGAGATCTTTGTTCATCCGGGGCCAAATGAATTTGCGACGGACAGCAGCGGCTGTCGCTCGGCCGCTGGGGTGGGCTGGGCTGTGGTAAACCTGGAACACGCCCTTACGAAGTTTTTCGGGAATGTAAGGTCTAGCGGTTCCAGTTGAAACATCACACCAGATTTCGCCCAAAGGGTCGCGAAGAGTGATGTTCTTAAACTCAAGTGCCGTATCGGCAGTTAGGAGGGCCTTGAGCTGTTCGTCCTCCTGTTGAGCCAGGGCAAGGTCAGCATTGTTTAAGGCGGTATGCAAGTGAATCGTATCGATTCGAGAAAGGGCGTCCGCCGTAACGTTCTGTTTACCGGAGATGTGCTTGATCTCCGTAGTGTATTGCCCTATGAGTTCTAATTGACGCTCTTGTCGGGGGGAGGCGTTTCCCGACTTCTTCCGGAACGCGTAGACCAGCGGTTTGTGGTCTGTTAGGATGGAGAGTGAGCGACCTTCTATCATGTGACGGAAGTATTTGACAGCGTTGTAGATCGCAAGTAATTCGCGATCATAGGCGCTGTAACGTCGCTCTGTAGGACTCAGTTTCCTTGAAAAGAAACCAAGTGGTTCCGGTCGGCCTTCGATGTCCTGTTCAAGGACAGCTCCGATTGCGATATCCGATGCATCGCATTGGATGGATAGTGCCGCTCCCTCGAGGGGGTATCGGAGCAAGGTGGGATTTGCCAATTGTTCTTTGGACAGTTGGAATGCTCGATCAGAGACTTCTGTCCAATTAATGGGGCACTTATCATTGCGCTTAGCTCCTTTCAAGAATTCATTTAAGGGAGCTTGAATTTGGGCAGCGTTCTTCAGCGTAGGACGATAGAAGTTAAGCATGCCCAGAAATCAAGCTCACTCACGTTAGTAGGACGGGGATACTTCATGAGGGCCTCCACACGGTCTGGAAGTGGGCGAATGCCCTGGTTGTCAACGACGTAACCCAGATAGGTGATTTGCTCCTTGGCGTATTGACACTTATCTGGGTTGATGACAAGACCGAAATCACGGAGGCGCTCTAGGACCTGACGTAAGTGGCGTTTATGTTCGGCGTGGTCTTTGGAGGCGATGAGAATGTCATCAAGATATGCATGACAGTAATTTAGACCACGTAAAGCCGTGTCGATATAACGTCGGAATGTCTGTGCGGCATTCCTGAGGCCGAAAGTCATCACCTTGAACTCGAAGAGTCCGAAAGGTGTAATGACTGCGGTCTTGGGGATGTCTTCAGGTGCCACCGGAATTTGGTAGTAAGCCCTGGTGAGATCCAGGGTGGTGAAGACATTGCAACCTCGTAGTTTATACGAAAAATCGTAGAGGTGTGCAATAGGGTATCTATCCGGGACAGTTGCTGCGTTCAACAGCCTGTAATCGCCACATGGGCGCCACTCACCGGAACGTTTCTTCACTAAGTGGAGTGGGCTTGCCCAAGGGCTGTCTGACGGTTGGCAGATACCAAGTTCGATCATATGCTCGAACTCCGCGCGTGCCGCACGTAATTTTTCGGGAGCCAGTCGACGTGGGCGCTGGCTCACCGGGGGGCCACGTGTTTCTATATGATGAAACACCGTGGCCTTATGTCGACGCTGGTTAGGTAGAGGAATTGTCGTACTAACAAATTCCTGTACCATGGCTTGAATCGGGTCTGTGCACTCTGTGGCCCTTGAAGTTGCCGCTGGAGATGCCGACATGGGCAAGGGGGGTGCGGTTGGAGCCACTAGTCTGTTATGGGTCGAATCGACCAACAGATTATGTGCGCCTAATAGGTCGGAACCTATCAGGGGTTCATTCACGTCCGCAATGACGAAACGCCAAGTGATCGGACGTCGAAGACCCAGTTGTAGTGTCAGCTTTTTACGTCCGTACGTTAGTATCGACGTATTATTCGCAGCTGACAATTTAAGCGCGGCGGGCACGCGGTTACGCGGAGCAAACGATCGCGGGAGGACTGAAATATCGGCGCCGGTATCGACAGTAAAAGCGATATTTAGTTTAGAATCCCGGATGGTTACACAGAGAACACCAGTTTAACAGTGCGCCAGTTAAAAAGTGAAGTGACTACATATTTAAAAAGTAAAAGTATGTCAAAAGCAATTTTTGACAACAAATACAATTCCTAAGAATTCACAAACAAAAGACAACAAGGACACACCAGTAAACTAAATATTAATGTAACAAGCGCGACAAACAATAAATATACTCGAGTTCACGCCAAAAGTTTAAATTCAATAGACATGTGGTGACCAAATTAAAACAGTGAAGATAGTCAAAACAATGAAATTCAGAAACCAAACAAAACAAATAATAAACGTAAAAACTTAATTGTAAATACTAAGTGAATTAAAAACACATAAATTAAAATAAAACCTAAAAGCAAATGTGCATATTGCAGTGAAGTGCGAAAAATAAAATAATAATCAACTATAAGAAACATAATATATCACCTCGGTCGCAAGCGCAAAAAACAAAAATTAAAATAGATTGCTCGTTAAGCAATCTGTATTTACCAGGTGTACCGGTATAAATGCATTAAATAAAATCAAAATAAGTGCATATAAAAACAGTTGAGTGAGGTGCAAAAGTGTTCGCGACAATAAAAACAAAAACAATAAAAAGATAACACTTCGGTCGCAAACGCGAAAATTAAAACAAACAATATATTGCTTGTTAAGAAAGCAATTTTTAAAGCATTGCTTGGCGCGAGTGCAAGATTACTGACTCTTAGCAGGCGGTAGGCGAGTTCAACTCAGCTTGCAGGAGAAATCAAGTCGCCGTGGTTCAAAAGGTCGCCTTTGTTTTTTTTTTAATGAAAACAAACTGGAAAGAACCAGAATGAATACGGAGGACGATAAGAACACGACAACGCACAAACGAAAAGGTGCCCCGAAAAACTCCATTGTGACGCGAAGCAAAACCGCGAAATTGACGATGGATAAAGGAGATCAACAATTGGCGGACGACAGTGAGCTCCCCTTCCCCTCCAATTTTAACATATATGGGGCAAATAATTCATTCGCTTCTCTTGCATCCTCAGAGTCTGAGGATGAAGAGGAAGAGATAAGTGAATTGGAGGCGAAACTGGCGATGGCAAGAGCCCGATTACAAGAGAGACGCCGAAAGAAAAAAATAGCGGCGCTCGAACAAGAACAAAACCAGCAACAACTACAAAAGCTAAAGCCAAAAGTCGGCCAACAGCAACAATCTCACCATCAACAGCAACATCAACTTCAACATCAGCACCATCAACAGCAACAGCAACAGCAACAATTAACACAAAAGCGATCAACGAACCAGCAAGCAACACAGCAGCAGCAAAGCAACAATAACAGCGGAAAAATAAAGATGCCACCAATCAACACCATAGATGTTGACTGTAAGGAATTGGTAAGTCTTTGTAAGCTAGCCATAGGTAACAATTTTGCAGTTAAAAGACTGACGGGTAACAGGCACGCCATTCAAACATATACGGTGGCAGACCACGACAAAATTAAAGAGGTCTTAAAAAGAGCCACCGCGGAATTTTACTCGTTCACGCCGAAACAAACGAAGAGCGTAACGGTTCTATTAAAGGGTGTCGACCCTGAAATGGAACCGGAGGCTCTGCTCGAAATGCTTCAAAACCTGAAGCACGAAGATCTCGAGTTTACCGCGGTAAAACCATTCACCACACCCAAGGCAAGAAGGGAAAACCGCAAGCTACCCTTCTTTTTGGTGCAATTAACACCCAACAGTAGGATTGGTGGTCTAAGAAAAATTTCAGTCTTGGATCATCAAATGGTCACATGGGACAAATTAAAAAAAGGCAGAGACATCCTGCAATGTCTACGTTGCCAAAGGTTTGGTCACTCGGCGGCTAACTGTGAAATGCAGCGCCGTTGCGTAAAGTGCGGAAAGGACCATAAGGCGGAAGAATGCCCTCTGGGAAAAGAACGGGTAGAAGACAAAGCCCTTCTAAAGTGCGCAGTGTGTCGGAATGAGGGACACCCCGCTAACTATCGAGGATGTCCCAAATTCCGAGAAATAATGGCAAGAAGTGTGACCCGGCAAAAAAACACAGAGCCAGCTCGTACTTCAACAATGCCCGTAACATCGCAGCGGTCGTACGCACAAGTTGCTTCGGGTGGGAGAACACCAAATCAGGCTACATCACAGGTAGCCACAAATACTCCCACACAGACTGAAACAACACCGCAAGCGGACGTGTTCGCAATCCTGCTCAATCTGCAGAGACAGATGACACAGCTACAAAGCCAAATAAACGAGATCTACTCGCATTTGCCCAGTCTAAATAACAAGTCGATATAAACCCTCTAACCACAACATCAATAAAAGCTCTTGTCGTGAATGTAAATTCACTAATAAGAACTGAGAGAAGAGCCAATCTTTTTAACCTGTTGCAAGAGGAACAACCTGATGTACTTCTGGCGGGGGAAACAAAGTTAAACCAGAGACATAAGATAGGACATAAAAACTACGATATTATACGAAGAGATCGACCTAACTCCTCTCAAGGGGGGGGTGTCGCAATCTTTATTAGAAAAGGGATCAATCATAAAGTAATATATAGTGGAGAAGTGCGCAGGTTCCGGGTGCTGGAAGCCTGTATCGTCCGCATACCCCTTCAGCAAGGAAGGGGTTTGTATGCGATTGCGGTCTACGCACCTGAGGAGCACCAACAAAACCTATTTATAGCTGAGCTCGAGACACTCTTTCGATGCTTACAATTGCACCTGGACAAAAATTACTTTATCCTAGGGGGAGATATGAACGCCAAGCATAGAAATTGGGGAAATTATATATCTAATGCCAGAGGAAATCAGTTGGCTGGTTGGTTAGATCAGTATCATATTGAATATAGAACTGACCTGCTAGCTACGAAATATCCATCGTTCCCCAGAGGTAGATCGTTCTTAGATATCTTGCTAATCGACTCACGACTGAGATTACTTAACACCAACAGACGAAACACAAACTGTTTACGGACAATTGAATACGACAGTGACCACTGTGCATTCACGGCAGTAATAGAGCTTCCGAGCGAGCTCGCAGATCTGGAGGAATTCGTGATCCCGCAACCCTATAACTACGGGGCAATGCGATGGCCGCGGTTCACCAGATCATTAACAAGAGAACTTCGTTCGAATGACTTTAATCTGCCAGTAAACAGAAACCTGACTAATGACGAAATCGACAAATACATTCAACAAATGGACGAAGCCGTAAAACAAACAATGGACAAAACAATTCCCAAAACAACAGTTACAGATCACATTAACATGTACAGAAACGCAACAATAAACGCACTCCACAAGAAAAAGAGCAGACTGCTATCGAAATTAAAACAATTACACAGACAGTTTACAGACAGACAAGACCAGGAGATAATATCACTGAAATCTCAATTAAAAAACCTCCAACAATTACTTAAAGCTAATTATAGATTAGCAACAAATTTGTATTGGAACAACAGAATTCGAGCTATAAAAACTAATAACCCGAATATGTTCCCACAAATAAATAAAATATTCAGGAGAAATAATCAAAACGAGATTCAGTGTCTCCAAATTCCACGTACCGAGGTAAACAAGCAGCTGCTAACCAACATTGGCATAGATACAGAGAACGCTATCCTCAATAGTGAGCTCTTCGTGATCGAAGATCCTTTGGAGAAGGCGAACGCTGTGGGAGCTGTCTTTCAGGAAATGTACAAGGTGAATGAAAGCATTCGCCGAAACAATGACCTGGAGGACAGAATTCGACTGAATCACCTGCACCTCCGGAATGAAATTTCACATTGGCAATCGGAGAATCCTGGTTTTACGGAATTCAGTGACGATAATCTGTCAATCGACATTAATGCCAATGGTGGGGCTAATAGCCTTTTAATCACAAGGGAAGGAAGCCAGAGTATCTTCGACTCATTAAGAAGCAAAAAGTCAGTGGGAATAGATGGAGTACCTAACATCGTACTCAAGAACCTGCCCCCAAAGGCAATAGATATATACACGGTCCTGTTTAACAACGCGTTGAATAATGCATATTATCCCGCGCGTTGGAAAACGGCTATCATTCAGCCCATCCCAAAAAAGGGCAAAGACTGTACAAACCCAATGAACATGCGTTCGATAAGTTTACTCCCAAGCATCAGTAAAGTATTTGAAAAAATCATTAACAAAGCTCTGCTAAAATGGGTAGACGACAATAGCATTATTCCAAACAACCAGTTTGGCTTTAGGGCGGGTCATGAAACCACACATGCCGCAGCTAAACTGGTCTCCGACATACAATGGAATAAATGTAGGAACCAATGCACAGGTGCCTGTCTGATCGACCTGGAAAAAGCCTTTGATACCGTCTGGATCGAAGGGTTGTATTACAAACTGGTCAGATATGGCATACATAAGCCTTTACTATATGTACTTTACGATATGTCAAAGGACAGGAGGTTCGTGGTCAAAAGTGGTAATGTGACCTCTAATAAAACGTATAATATCAAGAATGGCTTGCAACAGGGCGCGGTACTCTCTCCGATTCTTTTTAACATTTACATTAGCGACTTATTAGATGCACTTCCGCAGGCTATTGCGTACGCAGACGATCTCATAATTTACAGAACAGCTCCGAAAGTTGCGATCATAAATAGGTTAATACAGCGAGACTTCAACAAAGTGCAGCGCTATTGCGATGACTGGAAACTTAAGATCAACTTCCAGAAATGTGAAGCCATCCTATTTAGAACTCCATTATATAAAGCCACGTACGACACAAGGAAAAACTGGCGAAAGCTAGTTATCGTGGGACCGCATGGAGATAAACTGGAAACCAAGAGTTTAGTTAAATACCTGGGCATCTGGCTAGACCAATATCTGTATTTCAACAGACATGTAGAGGCTGCTTTGCTCAAAGCGAGGAAAACTTTTGCTATGACAAGGAGGCTATTTCATAGTAGCCAACTTGACAGCAGGGTAAAAGTCATATGCTACATGACGCTAATCAGGCCAATGCTCATATATGGTTGCCCAGTATGGTTCAACATAGGTCCAAATTTGATAGAAAAGATTCGGGTGTTCGAAAGAAAGTGTCTCAGAAGTTGTCTCAGATTATATCGGACACCGGAATCGGACTATAAAAAGTATTACTCAAATGAGACTTTATATAATGAAGCGTACATAAATAGGGTGGATAATTTTATGATTAAATTAATCAGAGGACATATTGCGAGAGCAATAAGCTCGTCCAATGACCTAATTTTCGGGGCTTATTATCCAAACACCTTATACTATGAGAGCGTGCGTCGCAACGGCTTTGTTCCACCAGAGGCGTTCCTTGACTTGGATATGAAAGGGCTTATACAGGATAGATCCGGAATTCCGCTGATCTATCATGTAAGTAGATCATCTGTAGATGGGCGATTGTGCTATGACCGGGAAGTAGCGCGCACCGAAGAAGAGCTCCTGCGCTTCAGTAGGGCTATCTCCCGCAGAGACCGGGACGATAGTATTAGACAGCGTCAACAGTTCTGGTGGTTGAATGGCATATAAAGACCTGGATACCAAAGTCGGTATAGAATCACACTATCATCAGCTAGCTTACATAGACTTAGCTTTTCTAGAATTAGGGTAGTATAAGATTTAAGTTAAGTTAGGCTAAGTGATTTTACATTAAAAAAAAAAAAAAAAAAAAAAAAAAAAGTAGATAAGTTTAGGTAAGTTAAGTAAGTTAAATTTTAAGAAAAAAAAAAAAAAAAAAAAATTTACAAAGTTTTTCAAATTTTTCTTTGTCTTTCAAATAATTATAAGTTAGGCCACAAAGTTCTGTCGCCGAAAGGCAAATTATACAAATATTAAGTAATGTTTAGCTTAGAGCGTCTGCGAAGGACCAGTAAGTTATTATATAAGATATTTAAGCTAGAATTTAAGCATTTTTTGTCTAGCCTTTAATTTAGAAAATAAGAATATAAAAAGAAAATAAAAAAATGTTTAAAAAATGAAATGAAAAAATCCCGGATGGTTAGGCGATTTATAGCAGGGGTGCCGGCCGGTTGCGAGAGGGTATCGGTCGGCAAAATTATTTCTAAAGGTCGTCCCTGATTGGTGGCTGGTTGCGTCCAACCACATGGCGCCTTGCAATTAAATATGCGATCACCGTATCGTTGGTGATTGGCGCACAAAGGGAGAGAGGCGGTGTTGTTGGGCGTACTTTGCCTCTGAATGTTGTCATTTTGTGAAGGTCGAGGTAGTGCTCGGTGAAAGTTGGACCGCTGAGGGGCATTTTGGGAAGGTTGTTGCCGATCCAAGGGGCGATTAGATACGGCGTGATTCCGAGCGCCTCGTTGGTTGCTTCTCGCCTCCGCGCGAATTTGATTTAGTTCGCGGAGGACTGAGGTCTGTATCGCACGAAGGTCAGAAATGGTGACCTGAGCAGGAAGACTTCTCGGGCGGAATTCGTTGGGCCTGCCCTCTTGGGTCCGCTGTGTGACATTGGTTGAGGCAGGCCTTCTGGGATGTAGTGACGGAGAAGGTTGACGGACCGGAGCCGTCGTTGGGGCTGTTAGTGGCGGAAAAGGATGCCGTGTAGGCTGAGCGACGTGTTGAGAAACCGCCGCTACTTGATACGCTGGAGGCTCAGACTGCTGGTCTGAGCTTTCCATAATTGCGTCCGCAATTTTAGCTAAATAGCCCAAGCTCTGATTGGGTTGGGCTACGAGTGCCGAATGGGCATGGAGGGGGAGACATCTTAAAAAGTGAGGCCGTATTAGGTCGTCCGAGAACCTGGTCCCCGCTATAGAGCGTAAATGGGTCAGGAAAAGGGACGGTCTCATACCCGAAAGGTTCGTTTCGGCCGCCAAGCGTTGTTGCCGCGAACTTCCGGGCTCGTCCAGAGCGTCGAGGTGAGTCTCAGCAAACCACAGTTCAGGGTCCTCCTCGTCAAAAGGGGACAGGTTAATATTGGCAGGGTTGGTTCGGTTAACGACACTGGGGCCACCGTGAAATGCCAGGGGAGCGGGTTGTGCTGTCGCTTCGGGGTCGGTAGCGACTTGTGTATCAGGGAAGTCGGCGCTGGAGTCGTCGTAAAACTCGAGGGACTCGAGTTGTTCCTGATCCTCTTGGGGTGGGGTGTTTTGAGTACAGGTCATCGTGTATGGTTGAGACCGAACCGGTATAAAGTTGTACAGTCGGGTCGAGATTGTTGTGGAGAAGGTAGGATTGATCGCAGGTTTCTACAGAGGAAGTAGTAATAGATCGCCAGAGGACGCGATGCGTGGGGAAAAGGCCAAAGAGTTAAAAGGAGTCGCAGTGTGTGTGTTGTCGAAGAGTGATGAAAAGAAGGCGATTGTGAGGTTCGGAGCCAAAAGAGAATGGTACAAAGTCGAGTAGTGTTGCTTAAAGTCGCGGATATCCCGGAACACGGTTTTTATTAATTAAAATGTGTCGAGCGATAGTCGGTATGTGTAATTACCAGGAGTTGCGTGTTAATTAATACCCTGAAGGGGTTTACAAATAATACTACTTATATACACCCGGTAACGAAATTATTTGTTGGTGAAGTTTAAATTTGTTTTGAATTTAATATCGATACTGAATACGTAACGTTACTTCGGTTTATTACTCACTTAGATTAATGCGAATATTTATATTTATTTGTATAATAACTTCATGTAAAAAATGTAAAATGTGCTTCAGAAGTTATAACAATAAAATGTTGCTGTCAAGAGGAAGCAATTCAAAAGCCCAAATTAGTTGGTTTCGATGGACACACGGAACTTTTCTGTTTCTCTGACTTAATATGTTTTCGTAAATGTAAAATATAAAATGATATATATTAACAGGGAATGGTGTAAGTTATCTGTAAGGACTTAATTAATACAACCACTTAGGAGAAACTTGTTCTTAATACTTGCTCAGAGGGAGCTTGTCGGTTTTACAATTTTAAGCTCAGGAGGAGCTCGCGTAAGAGAGAAAAGAAAACGGGTATGTATATGTATATAATTATATCGTGGTTTAATAGGACGGTTTCGAGGTATTTTAATTTGATTGTATTAAAAGTTGTTGAAAATTATATAAAAATACAGATTGGTTGTCTGAGGAATTTCTTTCTTAATTTGATTTGGAATTTAAATTATTTCTTTACCTCATATATTTGTTCGTTAATTGTCAACCCTTCTCTTAATCTTTTATTATTTAAGTAGGTGACGGTTGCCTAGACAATTTGTTCTCGGGAGTGATATGTGATTGCAAGTGTGTTATCATTTATTTTAGTTTAATTACTGTATTTGGTTGTATATTGTAATTTAATCTTATTTTACAGTAAAACGCTGTAGCACATTAAATGATAACTTTATATTTATTTGTTATATAATGGATAAATTACTAGAAGAATTTATGTTTCAATATTCAAAATTTTCTGATTCTATTGATATATTTATAGGAGATGGCTTGCCAGACTAAAAAACTTTTTGCCTTACGCAAGAAGTTCGACATTTAGGTTTATTTGCTACGCACTTAATTTAGTTGGACACAGTTGCACCAATAAAGCAAATAACTAATTGAAAGACTTACGAAAAGGAGGGATTCCTGTTGATGAGTTACGCCTGCTAATTGTAGTTGACGGAGTTGTGGTGGCTTGAGTTCCTGTCCTGTGCTGGAGCGATGGTTAGCTGCGTACTGATGAGGTGGGGCTCTACTTGCCGTTACTAAGTTCTTATTTTGGTGTACACCAAAGTCACTGGCACTGTTTGTGGATCACCTGGTCACTGATTATTAGAGCACGATTGTATAGTCAATGTTTAAAACTTTGGAGGTAGCGTGTTCGGGGATCAAAAAGGTTGTGTGTTCGAATGTCGCGGTTACCAATGTGGGTAGTATTTGCTATGCGTAAACACGGACGCGGGTTCAGTCAAATACCCCAACAAACTAAAAGTTCCGCGAGAGAAGAATAAACTGGTGATTTAGTGTAACACTGGTGAATAAAACGCGTCGATTGATTCTAGTTATTTAGTTTCTTTTATTTGAATTCACTTTACACCATGTCTTAGTTTTAGATGACAATAGATTAAATAACAACTATTATAGTACAAAAACACGCACATTAAACGAAATGACAAAGTACAAAAAGGTAACTTGGCACAAACTCTCGAGCGACAATTATTCAATATAGATCTTAAATTCTTCTTTGCAACATCGATTTAATTTTAACTAGACTCGCGAGCGACAATTGTTTCGCTAAACACTCGACTCCGTGTGCACCGTTTCAGGGTTGAAATTTGACTCCGATGATGCAACTCACATCCATCTCTTCGATGGCCGCCAATTGTATAGATAAGGGAGGATTATATATGTGGCGTATAGGAAAAGTACAATGCCCTGAGGACGATAATCGGTGGACACCTGATCAAACAGAAGTACATCGTTGGTGATGTATGCCAGAGATTGAAATAGATTTTTGTTTCAAAGTAAACCAAAATTCTATTTCACAGATCAATGGTGTATATGATGATGATGATGCACAGATGATGTATTTGATGTGCCTATGATACAAAAGGGGTCGTCATGGTATTTGCCTAAGATTCCTTGGAAACGCCGATGTAGGCAATATCCAATCTAGTCATTGGTTCCGGTGCACAAGGAGGCAAATTATTTTGTTGACATAAGTCAACAGGAACCTCGTCGACGACGGCAAAGGGTCAGGCTGGATGGCTATATGTTTAGAATAATATGCGGGTAAGTAAAACGCACACAGTGGGATACTGTATGTTTAATTTTGGTTTTCAGGCGGGTCATCATATGCATGGCATTGGTAAGGTTACCTAAATAATGATCTTTTCCATGCCCAAATTCCAGGATCGGTTGATAACCGATGAAAGGGAATTGTCGCAAGTGTTGCGGACCTAAGGGTATAGGCGCGATATTCACTTATGAACCGTAGCAAGAATACCGGCTACAGCTATGTCAACAATTACGCTGGCCAGCGTGTATTTATCTTTTATAATTGCTGACTAGCTGAGCCGATTGTCTGGTACGGTGCATGAATGAATGAAATAATTTGTTTGGAGTGCATGGTTGATAAGATTTAACTTTCAGGTGAAAGAGAATGAAGGGTAGCTTACGCTGCCCCAAAATTGCAGGTAGGTATAGTGGGTTAGAAAGTGGTTAATTTAAGAGGATGGGCGGTTCTTTGGGAATGTATTAAACACCCGCCACAGTCCCTACAGCCTTGCTCTACACAGAAACCTACAACGCCATATCCCTATATGCTCCATATTCCCGACACTGGCTATCATTCTCATCGCCCCCTTGGTATAACCGCAAACTCGGCACCCTTCGTAACAAGAGGAATAAGCTGTGAAACACTTTCCTAAATACGCGTTCTCCCCTAGACTACTCCAACTATCTCGGTTACTTTTATCAAATCACCGAGCTTTACGGCTCCCTCTATCACAATTACCTCACCAAAGCACAATTCAACCTGATCAACGACCCCAAATCTTTCTTCCACTTTATCAACTACAAACGCACGTCTGATGCCTATCCCAACTCTCCTTTCTACGGCTCAACTACTACAAAGGATTCTCATACCACAGCCAATCTTTTCGCATCCTTCTTCAAACTATCCTTCACGGACGACTCTTTCGAGCCTTTCTTGTTCTTGTACCTGTTGTCAAGAACATGTAGTGTTTTGGTATATAAGTTATCCTCAGTCTTTGTCTCTGCTGGGGCTTGTTGTTCCTCAGTCTTACTGGCTGCTGGGATTTTCTGTTCCTTAGTGTTATTATCTGCTGAGACTTTCTGTTCCTCAGTCTTACTGGCTGCTGGGACTTTGACATAATTTTTATTCGGTATTCGCTTTCTATTCTGTTTAGATTTATTATCTTCTCTGTTTTGGGTTTTGTTTGAATCCAACTGAGAAACTGGGTAGGTGGATCGTGATTGACATAGTGGGTCACTACGGCTTAGGTTCGGTGCCCCGTTAATAGAGCTGTATGTATTTCCTCGAGCCTCACCATCATTACCCGTGGACAATGACTCCCTTTCTTCTATATGGTTCAAGTTACTATTGTAAATTGGAATTTTCAGAATGTGTTTCTTATGATCAATCACGCATTTGTATTTGCATATAAAGTCGTTTTCTATTATACAGTCATATGGCAGATTTATCTGTTCGGTAAGTAGGTGGAAACGATGATCCAAAAACATGGTGTGATCCTTGGATTTAAACTCTAGGGTACCGCTTACCGTCCCCAGGGTTTGCAGTGAATAGCCTGTTAAAGTAGATATTGTATAGATCTTGTCTTCTTTTTCCTGACTTCTTAAGCAAGGTGATTTTGAGAGGCTTATGTCGGCGCCGGTATCAATCAGAAGGGTCGTATATCTTTTATCCGAGGGACTAAATTTGAGACGTATCGCTGGTTCCTTGAATTCGGGACAAATTGATACGTGAAATCTCAGATTCAGTTGGTCGTTTTGTGTATATCGGCCGTTGTAATCATTCGAGAGGAATTGCCGCGCGTCTCCTCCCGAATTAACTCGTTTCCCGATTCCTGTGCCTGTTTGATATATGAGTATCGGACACCTTGGTTGTCGTGGTGTCTCGTAGTGTTTGCGGGTCCTAACTTCTCGCCAAAACGATTGTCCGCAGTTGCAGTGTTCTCCTTAAACGGGTTCCGCGCTACACCTTGATGGTAGTTTGGAAATGGCCCATTCCTAGATAGCCGCAATCTACATACGCTTTGTGTGTGATTAGGTTTCCCGCAGTGACTACACGTAAGGTACTGTACTCCCTTTTTCATGGGTTGCCTATTCTGAAAACTCGGGAGTTGCATATTTCGGTAGCACGTTTCCTGCGAGTGACCTAACTTACCGCAAGTTTGACAGACTATTTTAATGAGATTCCCCCGCTTGGTAGAAACCTTGACGTCGTGCGGGGGCTTAAATGAATGAATCGCTCAGGCTATGCTGACGGAAGCATACGCTTCCAGTAGGGCCACCCATGTCAGACAGGCTAGCGAGGAGTAACACACAAAGATCTACTGCCCCTAATCCAGGGTGTTACGCGTCACCGTGCCCATTGGATGGATTGCAGCCAGGGGTATACCGGCTGTATTATAACGGCGCCTCTCTGACACCGGGTCGAATCAGAGCAGTAAGCAGACCTTACCATATCAAAGAGGGGCTCTGATATGGCGGACCATTTGAAACCCCAGAGTGATCCAATGAAATGAATGATCAATACACAAAAAACAATCTCACAAAAAACCTGGTAGGCGTAGGTGTGATGAGCCAACACTACCATAAGGGAACAAATCATCAGGAAAACACCGACTCGGCAAAAATAAGACGTAGGGAAAAACGTAAAAAGCGGGATATACGCGTCGGCACGTGGAATGTTCGAACGTTATATAAACCAGGCGCGATACAGACGGTCGTAGAAAACACGAAACAATATAAAATGGACATCGTCGCGATTCAGGAAGTCCGACTCCCACATCAAGTAATCGAAACCAACGGATTTACACTGGTGTGTGGAGGTACCGATACACATAACCTCGGAACTGGCTTCATCATAAGCAAGAAGATCACGCCCCATGTAAAAGATGTAAAATTTATTAATGACCGAATGTCTGTGCTAAAAATACAGGGCCGATGGTACAATTATGTATTTATAAACGTACACGCCCCAACAGAATCTGCGGACGAAGAAACGAAGGACACGTTCTACGAGACCCTAGAGGATGTATTTCATGAGATCTCATCATTCGATGTTAAAATCCTCCTCGGGGACCTCAATGCGAAAATTGGAAAGGAAGATATCTTCCAACCAACTATAGGTAAAGAAAGTCTACACGACGTTTCAAATGATAATGTAATTCGAATTATCACGTTCGCAGCGTCAAAAGATCTGTTAGTAAAAGGCACGATGTTCAAGCACAAGGAAATTCATAAAGCCACATGGATATCACCCGACGGCGTAACGCGTAACCAAGTAGACCACTTCCTCATAGACAAAAGACACCACTCGAATATTCTTGACGTATGATCATATAGGCTCCTCAATAGTATACTGGTTAGTATACCCGCCTGTCACGCGGGAGACCGGGGTTCGATTCCCCGTCGAGGAGCCTCTGGCGCAAGACTAATGACCTTGCCCGGAAAAAACAAATCATTATGGAAAATTTAACAAGCCTCAGGACTTGCTAAATAAGGCCAAGACCGGTTCCAGGTTGTAGTGCCGATGATGATGATGATGATCATATAGAGGAGCAGATTGCGACTCCGATCATCTTCTAGTGATTGGCAAAATCAGGAGTCGGCTCGCAGCAATCCCACATGGGCAGTCACGGGAGACATGCAAAAAGTTCGACACTGATAAACTGAAAGACCTACGCAAAAGGGCTGAATATCAAGAGGGTCTAACGAATAGATTTAGCACCCTAGAGAATGGGAACAGTGAGGAATAGGAAACCAATAATCTGGGCACTAAATGGGCATCGATCAGAGACACAATCATACACGACAAGACGAACTAAGGAATAGATTTAGCATTCTAGAGAATGTGAGCAGTGAGGAAGAGGAAGCTAATAGTGTGAACACTAAATGGACATCGATCAGAGACACAATCGAACTAACAGCCCAAAAGGTATTAGGTTTTAAGAAAACATATAAGTCCAAACCTTGATTTGACGATGAGTGCAGGGCGAAGACCGAAGAACGTAAACGCCTCAGAGTGATCCACTTAGAAAGATATGATGAAGTCAACGCAGAAAGATACGCGACAATTCGGAGAGAGACAATGAGGCTCTTCAAACGCAAAAAACCCGAATGGGAGAAGACTCGGATCGAAACAATCCTAGAAAATTCTAGGGCAAACAACATCAGAGGTATGTATGTCGGGATAAATTCAATTAGAAATGGCTACCGAGGAAGAGCCAACATAATTCGAGACGCAAACGGCTGTCTGGTCACAGAAACAAACAATGTCGTGACAAGATGGAAGCAGTACTTTGAAAATCTGCTCAATGTACGCACCCATCAACCACAGATAAATGCACCAAGCGTACATACAGCCGAGCCTCAGATCCCAGAGCCGTCTCTCAACGAAGTTGTAGACGCAATAAAGTATTGAAAAACAACAAGGCTCCCGGAATCGACTGCATACCGGCAGAGCTTGTGAAGCATGGAGGAGAGGGAACCGCTCGAAAGATCCACCAGCTCATTCAAACAATATGGGATTAGGAAGTCACTCCGGAAGAATGGAAAACCTCAGTAGTCATCCCCATTTTCAAAAAAGGCGACAGATCTGACTGCGAAAAGTACAGAGGAATATCATTGCTCGCAACCGCATACAAAATATTAAAAAAATGTCATTCTGGCGAGAATCACACCGTACGCAGAAGAGATACTGGGACACTACCAATGCGGATTCCGTAGGAACCGGTCAACGAGCGACCAAATGTTCACAATAAGGCAACTGCTGGAAAAGAAGTGGGAATACGGAGAGACGGTTCACCAACTGTTCGTTGACTTCAAAAAAGCGTACGACTCAGTCGCAAGGCAGAGACTCTACCATATTCTAGTTGAGCTGGGAGTCCCAAAAAAAGATGCCGCCCTCACTCAAATTTGCATGAACGAAAACAATGGGCGAGTTAGAATAGAAAATCACCTCTCAGAGCCATTTGAAATCTGGGACGGACTAAAGCAGGGAGATGGTCTATCACCGTGTCTCTTTAACCTTGTGCTCGAGTATGTCATCAGAAAGGTACAAGACGACAACATGGCCGGATCATCCCTGAACGGGATCACACAAGTGCTCGCATATGCGGATGACATCGCCGTTCATCATGCAAGCGGCAGAAGAGGTGGGCCTAGAAATAAATGAAGACAAAACAAAATACATGATTACGACGAGAGCAGGTGGACCTCAGAGAACACATATAAACGTCAGGGGCAAGATATTTGAAAATGTCAAAGAATTTAAATATATGGGAACGATATTGACGGCCAGTAACGAAATGTCGAAGGAAATTAACAAGAGACTGCATTCCTGCAACGCGAGTTGGCACGCAGTCAGTAAACTGCTGAAATCCAAACTGCTATCACGTAACATAAAGCTCCGTGTCTATAGAACCATAATCATGCCGATTGTTCTATATGGATGCGAAACATGGGCTCTCACAAAACGGGAAGAAAACAAATTCCGCGTATTCGAGAATAAAGTTTTGAGGGGCATCTTTGGAGGTAAATATGACGAGGAGGCAGGACAATGGAGGAGACTCCATAATAGCTATATCGCAAACCTACAATAGTGAGAGTAATCAAGTCGCGAAGATTAAGATGGGCCGGACACGTGGCGCGAATGGGGAACGATAGGACCGTGCATAGAATTCTTGACGGTAGACCAACGGGAAAGAGACCGGTAGGACGGCCGCGACGGAGATGGGAGGACAATATTAGGTTTGACCTTGAGGAGATCGGATCGAATGGTGAAGCGTGGAAGGAGAGTGCCCAGGACAGGGAGGGATGGCGAAGCCGAGTCGGTGAGGTCATGAACTGCCAGGTTCCTACAGGCCAATAAATAATAATAATAATAATTTTAATGGGATTAGGGCATCTACTCGGAAATTTTTTATGCGTTTGTGAAGTGCTGTCTATACGTGCAGCATGCCCTTCCGCGTGTGCTATTGATTGTTTTAGATTTGTTCCCCCATGAACCTTGGCAATTAGTTTGAGTTGGTCATCTTTTAAACCGTCCTCAAATACCTGTACTGCCAGTTTGGTATTCTCTTCTATCAGGAAAGTCCTAACGGCCTCATCACTAGTTATGAGTTCAGGTTTCTCAGAGCTGCACCAACTTTGTCGCCGAATTCCCTTACGGTTTCTTTAAACGGTTGTTTTAGGGAACGCAACAGGATTTTAATTTTGATGCTACACCGAAAGAATTCTTTTGACTGAAAATTATTTAGGTTTAATTTATGACAGTTAATGTCATATATGCATGCAACACAGTTATTCCATTGAATATTCCACTCCAGTTTGGCAGCGGCATGTGAGGTTTCGTGCCCCACCTTAAAACCAAACTAAAAATTTGGAATGATGCCATTGTCCTGAACCCATTTTAGCAGAACTTTATTTACGACCTTCTCGAAGACCTTACTAATACTCGGTAGTAAGCTAATCGATCGCTGGTTCAATGGGTTTGAGCTATCCTTTCCCTTTTGGGATAGGTTGTAAGATGGCTGTTTCCCAGCGCTTCGAATAGTGGCCATTATTTAAGGCGTTATTAAACAGGATTGTGTATATATCCATTGGCATTGGGGAGAGATGTTTGAGTACAATGTTGGGAACTCCATTGATTCGTACTGATTTTTTGTTGCTCAGTGTCGCGAAGATACCCTGGATTTCTTCTTTAGGTATTAATAGGCTTTTAGCCTGTCGGTGGCGATAACGGTATTTGCATTTATTTCTTCGTTGAATGCGATAAAACCGAAATTCTCTTATCGCCAGAGCGAAATACCATGTTGAAAGAGTCGGTAATTTAGTAGGGCTCTTACCTCCAAGACGCGGTCACGGTGGGCGATATCATTCACCCTGTACACTTATTGAAAGACAGCCCCCATCGCAATCACCTTTTCCAGATGATCTTCCATCACAAAGAGCTCTTCGTTTAGGGTGCCGTTCTTCGGATCCATACCTATTTTTCTTGGCATTTGTCTGTTGTCTTCAGTTCGTGATATTTGGAGACACTGAATCTCATTATGATTATTCCTCCCAAATATTTTATTTATTTGAGGGAACATACTGGGGTTGTTGGTTTTTATAGCCCGCATTCTATTGTTACAGTACATATTGGTAGCTAACCTATAATTTGCTTTTTTTGGAGGTTTTTCAATCTAAACTTCAGTGATAGTATCTCCTGATCGTGTCTGCCTGTGTAGTAGCTTTAGTGTAGACAGCAGTCTGTTTTTTTTTTCTTGTGCAGTGCGTTGATAGTTGCGTTTCGGTACATGTTTACGTTGTCGGTAGGTGTTATTTTTGATATTGTTTTGTCCATTGTTCGTTTTATGATTTCATCCATTTTTTTTTTGTATATACTCGTCGATTTCGTCATTGGACAAATTTCTAGTTGCTGGTGGATTAACAGCATTCGAGCGCAGTTCTCTTATTACAGCCCTGGTGAAGCGCGGTCATTCCTCCGTATTTGAACGGTTGTGAGGCCACACATTCACCGAGTTCCAACAGATCGCTCGGAGGCTTTATCACCACAGCGAATGCACAATGATCGCTATCGTAATCAATCGTTCGTAAGCAGTTTCTGTTTCGTATGATAGTATTCGTGAGTCAATAAACATAATGACTAAGAGGTTGGATGGAGATTCCGTAGAGGATGCATCTTTCGATATGCTGGTTTGAAGAAGAACAGAAATCGTCCTCTAACCAACACATCCAAGACGAACGTATTTTGAATAAATTTTCCCGGGAAGAGTGGGCTACCGTTGTTGTCCTTTCCGCGCACATTGTTCCGCACGATTACACTGATGTTCTGAATTAAAGAACTAAAACCTTTCTGCTAAGCAGTCATAAAAAACAAATACTTCTGCTTCTTTTAAAAACTGATTTTATTTTCGAATCTATTCCTAATTTTTTGAGGAGGTCTTCTCCTGATGCACGCTACACACAGACTCTGCCAAGCGACTCCAGTCAAGTCACTTTCTCACCTTCAAATTCAATTCCTCAAATATCTTTATGTTCTTTCGAAGGTCGAGACGCATCGCCACTTATCGTTTGATCCTTTGTTGGGGTTTTTCTTTGTGTTAGCCATCTGGCCAATGCAAAGAAGAATTTTCGTACATTTCAAATGGGTACCACAAATCCGTGGAAATTGGTTGTTAGTTTAGGATCTGGGAATCCGTGTCTATTAGCAAGCCATAAAACATCTGGTATGTGAGAATATGATGTTTATCATTGTTAGAATTGTGTGTCGGCGTATCGAATAGATATGCCTTTGTTCGGACACATGCACTTTAGGTTTTGGATCTTGTAGGAATTTTAGGGGCTAATTGCTTTTAGCATACATGGGAAAATAATGCATTATGCTGTTTGATTTTAGGAAATAAAATCGAACAAATGCATTGAATTGAATAATTGAATTTGAATTCAAAAAATGAGAATTTGAACGTTTAGTTCGATTTGGTTTGACATTGAATTCAATGTTATGTTGGGGATATTAAATGGATTTTCTTATAGGTGGGAGGAAAATATAATGTGGGAGGAAAATGGTAGGGCTTCTTGGAGCACTACAGCATTTCAACTCCAATTAAAGACGGTCATTTGTAAAAATATAGTTAAAATAATAATAAGGAGATGATCATTAACCGTCACCCAGAATGGATACATTTAGCGTCGTGGGTCAACCGTATGGTAAAAAGTTCTTGTATTGAGTGTCGGATATTAAAACAACTCTGTTCCATTTAATGGATAAAATATACAATTATGATTATCGAACTTTTGTGTTAAACTAAAATAAAAAAAAAATAATGCTTTAAAATAAAGATGATGTATTAATACCCAGATTACAGAAAAGGGTAACTTCGTGTAAAGTGTATTTTATTAAATAACAGTGTTTTTGGGCTACAAGTTATAACACCAGTCGCTACTTTGATGTTTTTCAAACGTTTCTTTCGAGGGTTCTGACGGTCGTTTGTTTGCCATGTAATCGAAAGCTGTAAAGACGGGGTGAAAAAGTCCGAGGTCGTTAATAGATACCTTTTACCTGGTGAATATCCTAAAAGTAATGAAATAGACCAAGCTCCGGGTGATGAGTGCCAGCATTCCAAACAAGTATAGTGATACAGCAAAGCAGCTCTGCTGAAACATCAGATACACGCATAAATATTTTTTCAATTATTCCGCACATCCCTTACATATTATTCCCTTTTATATCAATGGTCGCTCAAGTTCTTTATTGATACATGTAAATACGGTCCAAAGGTTACATTATGCCTTTTTCTGTGAATAATAATATTGATATGGAGATTTGTTAACTTTTCTTCGTTTTTACTCCACAATTCAAACCACACTCCTGTTGTTCAATTGGAAAATCCTTCTGTTGGGTGGATAAATAGCAACAATAGAAGTTTAACCCTTTCTCGACAATTGCCGCCAGAAAGGAGTCTCCTGGGGCAAACATAAATTAGATTGTTTACGAAAAAGCTCGTTGCCGTCATTTGCATGTGAACTCAAGGTCGATGGGGAGCACGATTTGAGATGGCAAGTTGGGTGCACCCCTTCCAAATGATGGTGGTATATTTACATGACAAACGGGTCAAAACGGAAGAAAACCCATAAAGAATAAAAATTGTTTATTGTTCAATATGTCAAAAAGTTGAACGGAAATGTGTTTTGCGTCATTTTATGTTTATCCTATCGTAGATGTCTGAAAAAAACCTATTGTGAATATGATTTCGAGGGAGAGCAGTTACGGATACGAACTGATAGGAAAACACGCTGGAATTTCTTGGATGATCAATCCTGAACGTGAATTAATATCAAGGACGAGTATACTTGAATATATCACATCGTTCAATTTTATAACAAAAGTTTTCTCGTAAATCATTTGCACACATGCTATATCAGTCTTGCGGGAAATGTATAACGTCACTGAAAATATTCTTTTTAACACGCTGGCGACATAAATGGAACTACGATTCAGAGTTTTGATGTGGAGTTAGATAAATATAGAACGAGAGTCTTCTTCCAGTTCAACCGAGTTTTGTTTTGCAGCAATTTTACGATACCAACTCTACCTTAACTCTTAGATTGCAACATCTAATAACGTAATTAGAAAAAAAGATGATACGAAAAAGAAGTTTTGCTCGGGAAGCATTTACACGAGTTAAAACTATTTACGTTAATTGCCATATACATTCAATCTAATAACTTTTTTTTCTTTTTTTTTTTTTTTTTTATTAGTCCTCTCGGGAGAGACGAACCTATAGCGTCGAGTGGGCGCCCCGAGATGCCATCAAATAACTGTTGCAGTTCTTTTTGAACAGTTGCAGGTTGTAACGCTCCGGGAGCACTCGCGTGGGAAGGGAGTTCCACAGCTTCCCCGCTCTGTAACGGAAGGAGTTCTGATACAGGGATGTTCGCGCTGTCGGGAGATGAACCACAAACGGGTGCGATCCGTCGGATTGTCTTGTGGAGCGCATATAGACTGAATTGCGTGGAACAATGCCAAGAATCTCCGAAGAACAGCACCCGTGATAATGTCTGTAAAACAGACAGAGGTCGGCCACGCGCCTTCGATGTGATAGCGACTGTAGTCCCGACGTCAGCGCCGTGTCCCCGATCAGGCGGATCGCTCGTCTTTGTACGCTCTCAAGTAGGTCGAGGGTATGTTTAGGAGCCGAGCTCCAAACATGAGAGCAATATTCGAGCGCGGGTCTAATTTGAGATTTATATAGGAGAAGAAGTTGGGCCGGAGTAAAGTATTTCTTGGCTCTAAAAAGATAACTCAGTTTTCCTGAGGCTGACCTGGCGATGTTCGGCACGTGTTTATGCCATGATACATTCCCACAGACCGTGACGCCGAGCAATCTCAAACTTTCCCCATCCTCGAGGGCCCGGCCACTCATCATCAGCTGTGGAACCGATGATCCGGTTTTCTTTGAGAATGTTGTATACTGAGTCTTCGTTGCGTTGAAGTCAACAAGATTGGCCTTTCCCCACTGCAGGACTTTATCTAGATCCTGATTCAGAGAGTCAATCTGTCTACATCTCAGCTGGTGCGACGTTGATGCACCAATCGGCCGATCACTCGAAAAGGAGGAAACAAGCGTACTATCATCCGCAAAACTGAACACTTTGTTATCCGTTGTCTCCAACAAATCATTTATGTGAAGCAAGAACAAGTTTGGAGCCAAAATAGAACCCTGGGGCACCCCCGAATTAACAGGATACAGATCCGAACACTCGCCGTCCACAACAACCCGGATCGATCGATTCTCGAGGAAGCTCCTCGTCCAGTCCCAAAGATGTTGGGAAAGTCCATATGAACGAAGTTTGCTCAGCAATGCCCCGTGCCAGACGCGGTCAAAAGCCTTGGAGATATCTAATGCGAC
Source organism: Microdon myrmicae (assembly GCA_963931805.1). Taxonomy (NCBI): domain Eukaryota; kingdom Metazoa; phylum Arthropoda; class Insecta; order Diptera; family Syrphidae; genus Microdon; species Microdon myrmicae. The sequence goes on from OZ007502.1 coordinate 19,620,025, forward strand.
CGCCCTTGACTCACCATGCCGTTCAATCGCAGATGTCCATATATCGGTTATAAGTGTCAAAAGGTCTCCCGTGGACCGCCTGCCACGGAATCCGTATTGACGATCATTCAAAAGACCGTTGCACTCCAAATACTTAACCAACTCTGTATTGATGACTTTTTCCATTACCTTAGATAAAATAGACAGTAATGCTATCGGACGGTAATTTTGTGAGAGACACTTTTTTCCCGTCTTTGGGATTGGCTGAACTCGAGCGATTTTCCAACAGGCAGGAAAGGTCCTCCGTGCATAAGATAAGCGGAAGAGTCTGCCAAGAACCGGCGATAGTTCTGGAGCACAGTTTTTAAGGATTATTGCTGGTATTCCAGTTCACGTAGAATGCGTTGAATAGTGCGCGGACGAAATCGCACATCCCGCATCGAAGACTGTACCGGCGAGATCACAGGTGGCTGCAAAAGGCCGGGATCGAGGTTTGAATTCGCGGAAAATAAATTCGCGAACACATTAGCTTTATCCTTTGGATTCGTGACTGACGTCCCGCTGTCTGTCACCAACGGAGGGAAAGAGGAGGAAGCAAAGTTACTGCTGACAGCCTTTGCCATTGACCAGAAGGGGCGCGAACCAGTTGGGCACCGAAGGAGCTTATTGATCACCCTGTTGTTGTGAGCCTTCTTCGCGGTATCAATCGCCTGGTTGTACACGTTTCTGATTCTAACAAAATTCGTTCTGTTAACATCAGTGGGATTGGAGCGCCATTGCTTAAAAGCTCTATGTTTTGCCGCTGTAATCAGCTCGCATTTTTTGTCAAACCAAGGTTTATCAGACGAACTTCGTTTGATGGAATGTGGAATATACATCTCCATCCCCAGAAGAATAATGTCTGACACCGACTCCGCGCAAGCGTTAACATCGGAGTTTCCGAAGTACATCTCGGACCATGGAAAGGATGCGAAGAAATCTCGCATATCGTCCCAGTTAGCAGCCCCATACTTCCATACATGGCGAAGCTGCCTAGGCCGGTTATTCGCTTGGTATGCAAGTGCTTGCGCGACAGATACCAAGCAGTGATCTGAGTTTCCCAGTGGCGCAGAAACCTCTACGGTATAAATACTCGGTTCGGATGTCAAAAACAGATCCAGGGTGTTCGCATAATCGCCTCGGGCATCCGGTATTCGCGTTGGCTCCCCCACGAGTTGAGTCAAGTTGTGGCTTACAGCAAACATCTCCGCCAGCCTCCCAGCCTCGTCGGTTCTGTTAGAATGTAACAGCCAGTCGGAATTGTGCACATTAAAATTGCCAATGATAATAATTTCAGAAGCTAGGTGGTTGATCTGTATCCAGTCGACGGTATATGAAAGATGTTCGAAAAATGTCGCCGGCGATCGTCATTCGGGGAGCGCTAAAGATAACAAAGAAATTTAACGGAATTCCTCAGCACGATCCTCAACCATATGATGTCCATATTATTGGGTTCCAACGCCTCCATCCTCTGGCAAGCCAGATCGGACCGCGCGATGTCGCAGACTCCGCCCTTAAAACGGAATCTCGAATGTAAGTCGTATCCTAAGCAACGAAGATATGTCGAATCAGTTGACGAATCGACCTGGGTCTCAGTTAGGGCAAAGATATCAGGTTTCGTTGTTTGCAAATATTGGTGGACGGCGTTTACATTAGTATTGGTGAAACCGATGCCCCTGATGTTACAAAATGCCGTCACCAGTCGAGCGTGGGCCGAGTCTCGAGAGCTAGCCCGGTTATGCGATGACGAACCTCTCAAAGTTCCATTATTTATCATGATATCTGCATGATGTTCCCCCTGACATAGTCCCCCCGGAGATCCGAATGGGAGACTAGTTTAGTTCCGGAATTCTTTATATCAGAAGACACCATCATGACTTATCCCCGTGTCAGTCCGGGCCATCAGCCATACATTCGAAACACCGTCGAAGATTTCTCTCGGCGATATCGTGGAATGGACAGCGTGACGGGGTGGTATCTCACCTTGGGACCGACTACCACCTAACCAACCTTTTCTCGAACCGGTCCATCAGCCAAGCTCCGAAAGATGGCCAGGGATTTCTCCCGACCATTTCACGGAGCCTAAAGCTTGATGGGGTGGTATTTCACCAGGCGCACAGGGCGTTGGGACCCCGGCTACCACTCGGCCTTTTGTCGCCTCTTACGACAAGCTGGCCTAGCTGTGAGTATATTCTAACGCCCTACTCACAGGACTACCCGGAGTCTCTGATTTAAAATTCCCGTGTAACCCTATTGTTAAATTACTTGTTGCAACCAAGTTGACACAACTATGACACATAATGACGTCAAGCTTGACACTAAGGCGCGCACAAAAGGGGATTTTGAAATAGCCTTAAATGTCAAAACACAGTGGGAATGGAAGGAGAGGAAGTGGGTAAGGAAAGAAGGTGTCGATGTACATTGGTCTTGAATGCCTGTACTTTACAACGACGAAGAAACACATGATCAAGCAAAGCAATCCGCATTCATGAAAAATGACTCTCTATGTTCATTTGTGCGCCTAAAGTTGACTTTCAACGTGAACTAATGCGCATTCTCAGATTGATGGGTATCACGGAAAAATGTCTGAAGAAGCAGAACATATTCCACAAGTTCATTTGAGCAACAATCGTGATAATACCTTTAGAAAAGAGACAGGAATGATGCTTTGCACCTAGGTTCTAATGACAGAATAGAACGACTTCCGACTGGATTCTGTTACAATATATATGTAACCCAATATATATGTAACTTCTCACACTCGCACACAGAGAATAAAACGCAAGTTGAGTTTAGATTAGCTACAATAAAATTACCGGTACACGCTTTACTTTAAATTGGGCAGTAAATACAACACCCACTAACTAAACGCGCGACACGACACACACTAACGACGGCTCCTTTTCTCGTCCAAACATCCACGACTCGGATACTGTTGCATATTGGGATGTGTTTTTGGATGTTTGGAAATGGATTACAGGTTAGGTTAGGGTGATGCGCTGTTGGCGGTCAAAATTGGTTGGCGTTGTGGGTTGATTCTCCATGTGGTATAGAGAACCCCCATAGTACAAAAGGAAATGAAATCTTTCCTTTCTTCAAGTGACCACTGGAAGGCGATCTCTGGTACGTTGTGGTGTGAGTGTGGTGATCTTAGCAATGTGCTAATGGATCACTGTTTACTCATGCAACAAGGTCATGAGAAACGAATCCTGTAACATTGAAAGACAAAGGGCATCGTGTGTAATGAGGTTCAGCTGAGTAAGCGAGCTGTATCTCATTAGGTGCTAATGCATTTGGATGTTTATGGAATCTCTGACTGCAGTAGGAATCGAGTTCTTGTTTGCATTTGGAAATGCTTAAGAATTCGGTTTCGGTGATAATGCGCGAGATGCGGTAATTGTTTGTTGATTGGACAAACGAATGACGGGTCGGTTTATTGCAGCTGAATAAACAAGCTGTCCGACATTGCATTTTATCTGATGACGAAGGGTGCCGAATGATTTTGGGTTTATGATGCCCGTATGATATGAAAAATTCTTTTCAGGGGATTTAGGAAATGTATTTGCATGAAAGAAAGAATTCTTGTATGCAATTTTATGTAATGCGATGAATGCATTAATTGTCTTTGAGAAATGAAATGTTTTTGATGCGGGGAAGGTTTGCAGGTGCTAATGCAGTTGAAGAACAATGGGGCTATGGGAGCGTCAGGACTGGAAGCTTTTTGGTAATTTGGGAAGGTGAGTAGTGGCGTTTAGTGGAACCGCCACAACCTGACAGCAGTTTGTTGACCGCGTACCAACTGGCGTTGCCGGAATGCAGTTTTTTTGTTAATTTCCTTTGATATTTCGTTACTGGACGTCAGTACTGTTCCCAGACATTTAAATTCTTTAATTTTTTCAAATATTTTGTCCCTGGCGTTTATGTGCGTTCCCTAAGGCCCACCTGCCCTCGCTGTAACCATATATTTTGTTTTTTCTTCATTATGTCTGGGCAAGCCTCTTCTGTCGCTCGCATAATCATTTAACTTACAGTTCCTAGATTATCGCCCAAAATTGGAGTAGTTAGTTGAATATAAATCACCTGCTAACGTACTCGTAACAAAAATCATCTTGACAAGTGTTATTCCCCATATACAAGCAACTTCTTATCACAATGTCCATAGTAATTACGAACAAAGTTCACTATCAACTATTTTTAGGACGTCCACTACCTGGCACTATACAAGTTAATTTTGCGATTAATTATTTTTAATTAGCAAACTTAAAATGGACCTTGACACTAGATCGAATGGTCATCATGCCACCCACCAGACTTACAAGGGCAAGCTCTTCTATTCTAGTTTTCGCGAATGCTTGTTCAGCCCTTCCATGCTACCGTCATAAGACTTGTTTAGCCAGTAAAGATTCATTGCAATCAGTTGTCCTATAAAACTATTAAATTTAAAAGTGATGTTCAAAAATACCGTGTTCAAACTTCACCAATATATCATACCCAACTTGAAAGTTTTGAAAACTGTAAAGAAGACTGCAGTTGATTTTCATATCCTGTTTTAACTTCCATTTCATTCTAATCATGAGAGTAGCATCCGGAAAAATGAACACCAAAGGACTTGTGTACTAAAACGAAACATTTCTTCCCATCGACTTGACGGGAAAAGTTTCAAGTTGTAAGTTTTACTTTGGAAATTAGCAAATTTGCGGGGCAAGTACTCTGTCCACAATGGTCCAATGGTAGTTTGCAACTTACTATTCCAGTCTACTTTTGAAGAATAACCTATGTGCCTTTCGTTCCATGAAGACACCGAGATTCGAGAGTAAAAAGTAGTATCTGTAAACAGAACAGTCCTGTGTGTCTTTCTATGGTAAGCATCTTATAAAAATCTTCAACTCAGCTTAAAGAAGTTGTTTTTTCTTCTCTATGGAGACTGAACTGTTCTTCTGGAACTACTCCAATGTATGGTAAAGTTTTTCGCAGGGCCAAATTTGGAGCGGAACGGAGAAAAGTGTCGAAAGAAACATGATTCTTTGGCATCTTTAACAAAAGTACTCGCGTAAGCCTCGTTTCCTATGATCAGCGCAAACCATTGGAAACCAAAAAACTTTTTCATTCTAAATGGTGAAAATTGCTTTCCTCGGTTTCGAAACAGTGAAAGAGATGTTTACTTGGAAACTGGGTAATGCTGGTATATGCGATGTGAATTTGCAACTTTAATGAATGCGTGAGACGTACAAATAAAAGAATTGGAGTCTTGTGTATTAAATGTAATGCTGGTAAACATTTGCTGTTAGAGTAACCCAAAGGAGTTCAAAAGGAAAGATCTTTACTTTAGCTGTTAGATGTTCAAAGGAAGTTGTATTCTCGAATATTTAAAGTTTCAACACAACGGAATTGAAAATATTATTCTGTTATTTTAATAAGAAAATAAGCAAAGTAGAGAATTTCGATATGTACGAGGGGGGTCTGAGGAGTCCGACCTCAATGTGAAGATAGCAGCACTCGTCAATAAAAGCTAGTGAATATAGTTGTGCATCTTTTGACAGTTACTCACAAAAATTTCAGCCATTTTGTAAGCGTAGTTTTTATTTGACAGTCGTTTCAGTGAGTCGATGTGAGTGTTTTTGTGAAAATGGACAAAATTGAGTAACGAGCAAATCAAAGATGTGTTGGACTCTGTGTATGGGAACTCGGCATCATCTTTTACCACAATAAAATTTTGGGCAGCTGAATTTAAACGTGGCCGAGAGAGCCTGGGAGACGATGACCAATCGGGACGTCCAAAAACTGCAACAACTGACGATAACATCGCTAAAGTTCACCAAATGGTGCTAGACGACTGCCGAATTAAAGTGAGAGAGATAGCAGAGGCTATGAAAATGTCCAAAGAACGTGTTTGTCACATATTAAATCAAGATTTAGTCATGAGAAAGCTGTCCGCGCGTTGGATGCCGAGTTTGCTCACGTTAGACCAAAAACATGTTCAAATGAACATTTCCAACCCTCTGTTGACGCGGTTTAGGTGCAATAAATCCGAGTTTTGGCGCCGATTAATTACTGTCGATGAAACTTGGATACACCACTATACTCCCGAAACAAAAATACAGTCAAAAGAGTGGACTGCAAACGGCGAATAGGCTCCAAAGAAAAGCAAAAACTTTTTTCAGTTGGGCAAGTGATGGCGACTGTTTTTAGTTTAGCTTTTTTTAGTTTAGTGAGGGCAGAACCCTCATATATTTAGCTTAGTACAAGCGATAAAACTTAACAACTATCCTAAACCTATATATACGAATATAAACTATGGTTAAAAAGAAAAAAAAGGGGGGAGGGGGTATGTTTGGCGAGTTGGATACTGGGTTTATCCATCAATTATCACTCATTCATTTATTTCGCTTAGTACAGGATATAAGAGTGTAGACGGGAGCGGTCAGGAGGGGGAAGAGAGAAGATGAAGTTTGAGAGCAGTAGAGGTAAAGTTGAAATCGAAGGAGGTAGGGTAGGAGTTTGCCCGCCGCAGCATTCGCAAACTGGGTTCATTAGATGCGTAAGAAGTGTGGTGGGTGGGCTGATAGAAGAGAAGAGGGTTTCGCAGGTTACGGGGGTTAGTGTGAAGTGCAATGATGGAGAGCAAGCTTGGGCAGTTGATTGTGCCTGAAAGGAGACGGTGGACGAAAAGGATATCGCCATGATTCCTGCGCTCCTCAAATGTGTTGAAGTTGATCACATGGAGCAGGCTTGTGTATGGGGGGAGAATCCGAGGATTCGCCCAGTTCAGTCCGCGGAGGGCACAACGCAGAAAACGACGTTGCACGCTTTCGATTGTGCGTACATGGGACGAGTAGTGTGGGGACCAGACCTAACTGGCGTATTCAAGAAGGGGGCGGACGACGGCTATGTAGAGAGAACGGGAAACGTAAGAATTAAAGAATTCTTTAGACCAGCGTTTCACAAACCCAAGGACATAGTTGGCCTTAAGAATACGAGGGTTGCCTCTTATGTTTCGGGATTTGGCAACCTTAGTGTTGCAATCCGGCAATTTACAGCTCTGTCGTAAAGTTGGACATTTTTGAGGTTATACGCACTCAGAACGTTTTGACATACGAGTGCTATTTGTGTTGTTTACAGTAACTTAAAAGATTCATCTCGGCCCAAAAATGGAATTAAATCGTCAACATTTTTGTGCGATTATTTTTTACAACTTTCGGCGTGGATTAACTCAGCAACAGTGCATGGATGAACTTAATTCAATTTTTGGCGATGAAGCTCCATCAAGGACCAGTGTTTATCAATGGTATGGTGAATTCAATCGTGGTCGTAGTTCACTCCAAGATGAATTTCGTGAAGGTCGTCCAAAATCAGTTGTTGTTCCGAAAACCATTGATGCTGTGCGTGAACTAATATTGGAAGATCGTCATGTGACCTATCGTGAGATTGAGACAACCTTAGGCGTTAGTGGGACCAGCATACATTCAATATTGCAGAAACATTTGACTGTCAAAAAAATTTGTTCGCGTTGGATCCCACACAATTTGTCAATCGCCCAAGAAAAAGGCTCGTGTCAATTGGTCGAAAGAAATGCTCAAAAAATACGGTCGCGGTGCTTCGAAGCACGTCTATGACATCGTGACAGGTGATGAATCGTGGATTTACGCGTATGAGCCCGAAAGTAAACAGCAGTCGACTGTCTGGGTGTTTCAAGATGAGCCAAATCCAACAAAAGTTGTTCACGCGCGAAGCACTTCCAAGCAAATGGTCGCCTGTTTTTTCGGAGAAACTGGACATGTCGCAACCGTACCACTAGCACAACGCAGAACAGTCAATTCTGAGTGGTACACAACCATTTGTTTGCCAGTTGTCTTCCAAGAAATCAGGAAAACCAACCGCCGAAGACGGATCACTCTTCACCACGACAATGCGAGCTCTCACACATCGGCTGCGACAACTGCATTTTTGAGCACCCAAAACATCGATTTGATGGGTCATCCGCCGTATAGTCCTGACTTGGCACCGAATGACTTCTTTTTATTCCCGTACGTAAAAAACAAACTGAGAGGTCAACGTTTTTCGATACCTAAAGAAGCGGTTGCTGCATTCAGAATGCATGTGTTGGAGATACCTCAATCAGAGTGGCAAAAGTGCTTCGACAATTGGTTCAAACGCATGCAAAAGTGTATAGATCTTCATGGGGAATATTTTGAAAAACAATAAAGTGATTTTCGATGATCAATATTTGTTTTTGTTCTCTAATCCCGAAATATAAAAGGCAACCCTCGTAATATCATCAATATGTCAATCAATGCGGGATGAAGCTAAGCTCCCTGTCAAATAAGATCCCAAGGTCGCGTATCGAGGGTACAGATGATATCTACCAGTTTAGCAGGAAGTAGGAACGTGGGAGGGCAGGGGGGCGTTTGTGGTAGAAGGTGATGGACTGACATTTGACAACGTTGAGTTCAAGGCAGTTATTACGGCACCAAGTTGAGAAGCTGTCGAGGTCCGTTTGGAGAAGTGAGGAGTCGATAGGAGAGAGGATCGTTTTGTAGAGTTTGGCGTCGTCCGCATATAGGGAGATGGATGAGTATTTAATAATGGAGTCGACATCATTGATGGTAAGGATAAATAGGAGGGGACCTAAATGGCTGCCTTGCAGAACCCCTGACGTGGGAAGAAAAGGATTGGAGGATCTGAATTTGACACGGTAGGATCGTGATCAATAAGGGTTCGAAACCTAGGGAGGACAGCTTAAAAAGATGAGATTATGGGAGATTTTATCAAATGCCTTGCTGAAATATGTGGTGATTACATCGACTTCATTACCATTCTCTAAGGCACAGAGAGTATGGGATGAGAACTGGAACAGATTCGTTGTGGTCGACCTACCCGAAAGGAAACCATGCTGGTTGGATGAGATGATGGATTTACAACGGAAAGATAACACGTTGTAAAGAATTCCTTCGAACAGTTTGGAGATATGAGACAGTTTGGCGATGGGGCGGTAGTTGCTTATATCGTTTTTAGGTCCCTTTTTATGTATGGGGGTGACATAGGAGGATTTCCAAATACTAGGGAAGATCCCTTGTGAAAGGTATAGATTGAATATCTTTGATATCGGGAGGGAAAGAGAAGTCCATCAGGCCCAGAGCTGAACTCGTCTTTGAGTAAGTTCAATTTCTCCTACGTGACGCTGAATAATTTGACGAGTGAAGGGGTCGAGGGAGAATTCGCGCAAGTCTTTGAAGTGAGATGTATTGGGTTCGAAGGAGATGAAATCTGTGAACGATTTATTGAAACACGAAGCGAATAGATCGGCAGTAGTTAGGGGGTCAGTTGAAGTAGTCGCGCCATAAGAAAGGGAGTTAGGATAGGCGTCGGATTTACGTTTGTAATTTGTGAAGTGGAAAAAAGATTTGGGGTATCATTGATCAAATTAGATTGTGTTTTTGTGAGGTAGTTGGTGTAGAGGGAGTTGTAGAGCTCGGAAAATTTATGAAAGGAACCGAGATAGTTGGAGTAGTTTTGGGAGGAACGCGTTTTGAGGAAAATTTTCCACAAGTTATTTCTCTTGTTCCTAAGAGCGCGGAGTGTGCGGTTGTACCATGGCGGCGATGAAACCGATGACCTGTGACGAGAATAGGGGGCATATAAGGCGGCGGCATAGCAGATCTCCTTATAGAGAGTGGCAGTAGCTTCTTCTACCCCCAAATGATCAAAGTGAAACGCTGTTTTGCTAAGATGGTCATTTAGAAGGCGGAAGTTAGCTTTGTGGAAGTTGTAGGAAAAGCTGCCATGAGGTAGAGAAGGCTGGGTTTCATGATCAAGATATATGGATAAGAGCAGCGGGGGGTGGTGATTATCAATGGTAGAGAGGGCATGTGGATGCAACGAAGTTTGTAACCAAACAAATAGCAAATATTTTTCGGAGAGTGTTCTATATATATTTCTATAAGTAGTTTTTAAGATCTCTTCATATATAATACTTACTGCAAATTTTAATTTAAGTTAATTTATAATCTTCAATTTTTTATCTTTTTACGTTTTACTGTATAATTAACACCTCTACACCCCCAGTTTCCCCAGTCAGTGTTGGGTTCTCGATTTTCCTCCCTTCCAACCCCCACTGTCTTTCTCTTCTGTTCACTTTTGTTCCCTCCCCTTCATCTCTCCCCTTAACCGCTATCCCATCATGTCATGTGGCAACCAGACTTGTGGGATTAACAACTCCAATGCCGACTTCGTTCGTTGTAAAGGCACCTGCGGCAAAAATTTCCATACCACCTGCGTGGGCCTGAACAAGCGCAACACGCACTTCGCGAAAGAATTTCCTGACAACCTATTATTTTGCTGCAATGAATGCAAGGATGTTTCGCTTTCCTAGGTCCTACTGGCAATCAAAAGCCTAGGTGTCGCAATCGACAGCGCCCTAAGCACAAATCAAAAAATAATCTCCGATTTAATTTCACCCCTCGAGAGTAGCATAAGGTGTACTGACGACCCCGGCTCTCTCCACCATATGTCGCTCTCTGTTATCACCTCCCTCATCAGAGACAACAACAAAACAATCGTTAATCAAATTACCCACTCGTTCAATGAATCCCTTAAAGAGAGAACTCATGAAGTAATCCGCGCCATTCGTTCCGACTTGGACAGATTCCAGCAATCGACGTCCAAAAACCCGCCTGTACACTTTACCAGTCCTTTACTTTGTGATGACATTCTCAGTAAGCTCAACAGCCTTGGTGAGGAGGTCGCTATGTCCCACTCTGCCACTCACAGCTATCTTATCTCGGCCGAACCTAACCCGTTACTTGAGCTTGTTCTCCACAAACTCGACTCTGTCGCGGATGAATTTTCGGCTTTTCGATCTTTGATGAGCAAGCAAGACACCGCTATAGCCTCAGTACAGTCGAAGCAAATAAACCCCCATCTCCACACGATAAACTCCAGATCATACCCCCACCCCCGCCTCTTCCCACTACACCCCAAATTACCTGCCCCACCCATCTCCCGCTCCCTACTTTAACTCCAGTTTCCAAAATTCCCCAACCTGACCCTCCACTAATAGTCCACTTGGGCACGTCTTGGACATATCTTGGACACCTGCTGAATGGCAAGCTCGGCTCAATAAACTGGAGCAGTCAAATCTAGCAGTCACTTCATACCTGTTAAAGGGTACACCAAAGACTGCGAGCCCCGCTTGGATTGCTGAGTTCTTCCTGATGAAATTCTGCTTTTCCAGTAAATGAATGTCACTCACTTCCTGGCAGTAAGATTAAACCTAGTTTCCGCTTAGACCTCCCCTCTAGATATGACTGGATTTTCCACTCGGTAAAAAAACATCCACTGTAGGATCGGCAGGATTACGTTATCCCGAATTACCTCCATCAAACCGTCAAAACCCCTGCCTTCTTTACCTAAACCCACACAGGGAAATAGCAACAGTACTGCCCGCACCAGATCGACACTCACCCTTCTTCCAAAATCCTCCGGAGCAACCCATGCTCCAGGTACAACTCGTCCAATATCACCCCTGCCCAAACCACCTACAACGCGCACCCCTTTTCTCAATCCCAGAAGCACGCGCACTCGTATCCCCGATCCAACTCTAAGACGAACCACCAAACCCTCTCCCAAGCTGAGTTTCAACCGGCCCTCCCGCACATTATCTCACCTAGACCGCACTCCTTATCCGAAACCCTCCTCCACACACACCCGCAATGTCGTCCCGCCCAACACCGACCTAACCACTCCCCGCACATCACATCCTGCCCCTAAGCCCAACCCCTTTCCGGTCTTTGACCTAAAAACAGGTGCTAAATACCAATTTCCAAAGATCGCACACTCCCATACCATAAGGCCCCACCCATGAAAGCACAGCCCATTTGTCCTCCGAACAGTGCTCAATATCGAATCTCCAACCCCCTCGCCCCATTACCCCTTCACGCGCCAGCCCCACGCCCCCTCTGCCCCCCCCCCGCGCCTTTTTGATCCCTTCCTACCGCCTCCCGTCAAGATAACTCAACAATCCCTTAAGTCATCTGAATGCCGCTATGCCCTCTCGAAGTTTCGAAACAGTCGGACATACGAGAACGTCCGCATCTATCTAGCTTACCTTCATGGCAAATCTGAAGCAGTCTGCTACGAAGGCAAAACGAAAACGAGTGTTAAGATATCCATTCAGCAAGAAGGTCTCTCCATCGGTTTCCCTAGCCTTCATAATTTGTACATAAAATTCCATGAAAACTTCAATATTCCCCCCCCAAAAAGTAACAAGAGACCTCTCGGCATTTCGACAATACATTTGCACGAAAGTAGGATCTGGTCTTCTACGCAGGGAACCCACAAATAAGAAGTTTTTTCGGCACTAAACGGCTGCCCAACCCACTTTCAACAGGGTCTCCCAATACCTTTCCCCTAACCATTTACTACCAGAATGTCAGAGGACTACGGTCTAAAACACATTCGATCTTACAAAATACTCACTCCTTTCCCGTTGATATATACGCACTGACCGAAAGTAACCTGACCCCCAGTATCAACACCTTGGAACTCTTCCCCCCTCCTTCACAGTCTTTCAGGACGACGAGGTCCATCATTCCGGTCCTGACACCCCCTGCCGAGGCGTGCTGCTTGCCATCCAAAACGGACTTACATCTTCTCTTATCACCATCTCTTCTTCTCCCAACCTCGACTATGTCGCAATAAAATTGAACACCGCTCAAAGTCCGTGTTCATCATATGCTTTTACATACCTCCATCGCAAGCTATCGAGTCATACGAACTCGCTATTGCGGCAATCGACCGCATAACTGCGGCTAGTTCTTCCCAAGACGATATTGTAGTCCTTGGCGATTTTAATCTCCCCAATCTCCAATGGATGTTGTCTGACGACCACTCCCACTACATCTCAAACCTCACTACTACGAAGGAATGTCTCTTTATAGACAGCCTCACCGACTCTGGCCTTTGCCAAGTAAGCAAAGTCCTAAACCATCTGGGCAGACAACTTGACCTTGTGTTCACGACAGACCCCCTTAATTCCTCAGTTGTCTCTAGTCCCCACACCCCCTCAACAATTGACAACCACCACCCCCCGCTTCTCGTATCCTTATACCACGACTAGTCAGCCCACAGCACTCCGTCCCCCTATCAATTTTCTTTCAACTTCCGAAAAGCCAATTTCCGCCTCATAAATGAGTACCTCGGCAATATCACACTCTGCGTAAATGAAATAAGTGTAGAGGACGCTACAGCCTCGCTCTACACAGGAATCCACAACGCCATATCCCTATATGTCCCATACTCCCGACACAGGTTATCATTCTCATCGCCCCCATGGTATAACCACAAACTACGCACCCTTCGTAACAAAAGGAATAAGTTGTGGAACACTTTCCTAAACACGCCTTCTCCCCTGGACTACTCCAACTATCTGGGTTACTTTTACCAATTCACCGAGCTTTACAGCTCTCTCTACCAAAATCACCTTGCCAAAGCTCAATTCAACCTGATCAACGACCCCAAATCTTTCTTCCACTTCATCGACCACAAACGGAAATCTGATGCCTATGCCACATCCCTTTTCTACGGCTCAACTACTACAACGGACTCCCAAACCGTATCCAATCTTTTCGCGTCCTTCTCCAAACTATCCTTCACGGACGACTCGTTCGAGCCTAACTCCTCCCATTTTACTGGCATGTCTGAAATCTCCCTCGACCCTCTCATCCCTCTACACATACAACAAGACCAAGTCACAAAGAAACGAAGAACTGAAAGACGATTTCAGTCCCGGCCCAGACGGACTTCCTGCTATCCTCTTAAAAAAATGTTCCTCTTCTCTCTCTCTCCCACTCGCCTCAATTTTCAATCTATCCCTTGCTCAAGGTATATTCCCTAACTTTTGGAAATCCTCTTACATAACCCCCATACATAAAAAGGGGGAAAAAAACGATATATCCAACTATCGTCCCATTGCTAAGCTTTCGCACATTCCTAAACTGTTCGAAGGCCTACTATATGAGGCGTTAAGTTTTCGCTGCGCACCCATCATCTCTCCGAACCAGCAAGGCTTTCTCTCAGGCAGGTCCATTACTACTAACCTTGTCGAATTCACATCCCACACACTCCTTGCCCTAGAAAACGGCGATGAGGTCGACGTAGTCGCTACCGACTTTAGGAAGGCCTTCGACAAAATCTCCTTCTCTTCAAGCTATCCTCCCTCGGTTTCGAACCCCTGTTTATTAAGTAGGTCTCATCCTATCTTAGTTATCGAACCGGCCGCGTGCGATTTAGATCCACCCTCTCCGATCCTCTTTTCCCAACCTCAGGTGTCCCCCAGGGCAGTCACCTCGGCCCACTCCTATTTATCCTAACCATAAACGACATAGGCTCCTGCATTAATCACTCCTTCATCTCGCTTTACGCGGATGATTCCAAAAATTTTAAGACAATCCGCTCTCCCCTGGACTCCTCACTTCTCCAAGCAGATCTTGACAGCTTCTCGACTTGGTGCCAAAATAATTGTCTAGAAATGAATATCGCCAAATGTCACACAATCACCATCTCTCGGAAGAGTTCCCCCACTCACCCACGCTCCTATCTCTTACAGAAACAACCGATAACATCGGTTGAATTGATTCGCGATCTGTGCGTCCTATGCGACAAGGAGCTCAAATTTACCGCACATTTTGATTATATAATTCTCTAGGCTAACGCCGCCCTTGGGTTTGTCAAACGCAAGTCGAAGGAATTCCTTAACCCATACGTCACCCGATCACTCTACACAACTTTTGTCCGGCCACTACTCGAATACGCTAGTCAGGTCTAGTCCCCGTATCAAGTGACTCACATTCGCAGGATTGAGGGAGTTCAACGTCGTTTCTTGCGCTTCGCCCTCCGTGGACTAAACTGGGAAAATCGGCTGATTCTACCACCATACACAAGCTGGCTCCGTCTAATTAATCTAAACACACTTAAAGAGCGCAGAATCCATGCCGATATCATCTTTGTCCATCGCCTTCTGTCTGGCTCAATCAATTGCCCAAGCTTGCTCTCCACTTTAACATTGCATACAAACCCCCGTAACGTACGTAACCTACGACTGTTTTACGTGCCTGCTCATCACACTTCTTACGGCGCTAACGAACCCATCTCGCGTATGCTACGACAGGTCAACTCTTTCCCCACCTCCTTCGATTTCAACATCTCCACCCCCACTCTTAAACGACGTCTCAGAATAAACCCGTCCTAAATCCGCCCCCTCCCTCCAATAATCCCCTCTACCCTGCAATCCTACCTCTCCCCTTCTACCGTCAAAATAGTTCCCCCAGCCCCGCCCACAATTTCAACCCCTTCCCCCAGCTCACCAACCCCTACCAGTACGTAGACATGCCCTGCACTGTCACTGTCTCACAAATGCCGAATTTACCACCCGCATACACTCGCTCCTCCCTAGCCTCCTACCTCCCCCATCGCACAGCCACCTTTACCTTCCTGGTTTTTTTCTTTTTTTCTCATTCTTACTCTAGTTCTAAGATAGTCTGTAAGACTTTTTATATTAAGTTAATTTAAGTTAATGGAAGCTTGCATTAAGCTAAATAAATGAGGGTTCTGCCCTCACACTAAACTAAACTAGGGGCAACTGGGGACTTGTGTTGGTCCGTTGTGAACAGGTCCAGTTGTCTCCCCATATGATTTGGGACATAGCCTACTTGATGGAGGCATGAGTCGGTGAGACCGTTTATAAAAATACGTTCCTTGGAGCTAGTGGGGTTTGAGACGTAGAAGGCTTGTTCGTCAGCCAATGTCCATTGGAGATGTGGGAGGTTAAAATCGCCAAGTACGACGATATCGTCTATTGAGGTGCTTAACTCGGTTAGGTTATCTACCGCTTCTATTGCGAGTTCGAATGACACGCTGGGTCGCGAAGGAGATATATAGAAGCAGATAATAAAAAGAGACATGGGGCGCTTGTCGATTTTTATTGCGACGTAGTCAAGATACGGAGAAGAAGAGATGGCAATTAGGGGGGAATAGTTCAAGACTGTTAGTACTAGGGATAAGGTTGGTCTCAGTTAGAGCGTATATGTCGAAGGGTAGAGAATATGCCTTTTCCAGAGTCGAATGTGTTTTGGAGCGGAGACCTCTAACATTCTGATAATAGACCGTTAGGGGGAGCGTATTGTGGGTATTGAGGTGATAGGGGGAACGAGTGGGCGACTGATTAGGGTCAAAAGTGTTTGCCATTATTAGGATAGGTCATTTTTTTCTCGATATATTGGCGAAATGCCGAGAGATCTTTTAGCACCTCATTAGGGAGCATATCGAGATTTTTATGGAACTTAACGAACAGGATTTTTGGGATAGTCATGGAGTTATCTTAATCGATTATCTTCAAAAATGAAAAACAATTACAGGAGCATACTTCGCATCATTACTTGACCTGCTGAAGGAAAAACGGCTACATTTGCAGAAAAAGAAAATCCAGTTTCACTAAGACAACGCACCGTTTCACACCTCAAGGGTTCCCATAGCGAAAATCCACGAATTACGGTTTAAACTGCTTGACCATCTGGCTTACTCACCAGATCTAACCCCAAGTGACTTCGTTTTGTTCCCTAATCTAAAAATTGCGCCCGGAGGACAGAGAATTTCGTCAAATGAGGAGGCAATCACCTTTGGGAACAGTTATTTTGCAGAGAAAACGCCGAGTACTATTTGAATGAATTAGAGAGATGGGAGCAACGCAGGGAGAAGTGTGTAGAGTTACAAGGAGACTATGTAGAAAAATAAAGATAAATTTTAAGAAAAAATGTCTTGTATCTTTATTAGGTCGGAAACTTTTCAGCCCACTCATGTATCTGTCCTTTTGCGGTCCCTCTACTTTCTGTCGGTCGATTTGTTAACTGCCGCACCAATGACGAATTAACTTCAAGTTATAATGGTACAAAAACTACATAGCAACGGCACAAGAAAATTATTTATTAATTATTTCACCTTTCTTTCTTATTGACATTAAGTAGGATTGCGGTACCCCTGACACCTAGAAAGTATCAAAAAACGATCCCTCCTAAAATTCTTTTTCGAAAACGTTCAAAGCTTTTGCAACATTTTTTAAAATGATATCACTCATCATTTGTTTTTATTCCCTTCAGCTGTGCAGATTCGTCTCCATACCTTCTTTTCTGTGGAAGGAACTGTATTCGAATTCGTATTTGTCCTCTTTATGTGTACCGCGTAAAATTTCTTATATCATTTGGAGTCTGCAGCAGTTGGCAGCTTTATTTAAAATACTTTGCTTACATATATGTACAACCTTAATTTTTGGTTTCCATTATGAAATCTACTCCCCTTTCAAAATACAAAACAATTTTCTACTCCATCCACCATTATCCCGTATAGAATTTCCCAATTAAACTTTTATCCTACTGTTTTCCCTACCTCTTGCAAGCGATATTCTATATCGAGGCAGAAAAAAGGAAAAGGTTGAAGTAAAAATCCAAAACAAACACAAGCTACTTTACGGCTACCTCTGGCAAATTGCTATATCCATTATCATGATGCTAATACACCATGTTAGGCAATTTGCGTATTACATTTTCCTCGTTCTCGGAATTGGGCGCCGTTGTCACATAACCAAAGCAACATATTACGGAGAAGGCAGACAAGAGTCCTTTTAACCACCAAAAGCAATTTTGTGGTAAGGATATTGTGAGGCCCAATACTGAAAAACCAGAGTGAATATAATGAATCCTGGGTGTGGTCCGAACATTTCATTTCGAAGCTTGTGTGATTATTCCTAAAAACGTGTGTAGCCCCCGGATATCGTATCTTAAAGATTTCTTAAATTCTCTTCACGTATTTGAGAATACAGGTCCTGATTTTCGGTTTCTTTGTGAAAATCTCTAATATCACAGCAGGTAGAAGGGAGAGGATGAGTAAAGAAAGGTTCGACACTTATTAGTTTTAAACTTTTGTAGATTGTACATTTTTGTCTTCCTTACAAGAAAAAGGAAATGCTTTTTATTCAGACTTGCATAAGTTCTCGCTGGCTTAACTCGACTCCAATGTGAATGATTTTGAAACAAATCCTAATACTTTCAATCGTTTCGACACTATCGTAGGATTCTACAAGTTTAACTAGCATCTGGCATGAGTCTTTAGGAAGTAATATATCCAATTGTTGGTTTTCAAGCTTTTTTTGTTTATCTTCAATATCAAAATCATAGGTGAACACTCGTTTCATTAGGTGAAGCCCAGATAATGACTAGTATTTCGAATTTCAACCTTGCTGGGTTAAGGCTTCTATACTTCGGGCATCACAGAAACCTCCACCGCTATATCATTACTATTTCATCATCATCATCGGCACTATAACTGGAATCCGGTCTTGGCCTTATTTAACAAATCTCTCCACCGATCCAGATTTCGAACTGAAGTCATTCAGTTTGGCACTCCCAGGCTCTGGGTGTCCTGGTCTACGCCATCCCTCCATCGCAGACAATATCTGCTGCGCTGCCTCCTTCCATACATCCTGCCACAAAGGACTTTCCGGGCAGGCTTCTCTTCGCTCATTCCAGCTAGGTGTCTCGCCCACCGGAGTCTACTGAACTTGATTTTTCTTACAACATTAGCTTCAAGGTAGATCGCGTACAACTCATGGTTGTAGCGTCTCCGGAATCGTCCTCCCTCACATACGGGACCAACAATTCTCCTTAAGACCTTCCTCTCGAACGCGGTTAAGCGTTCAGAGTGCCTTTTATTGAGCACCCAGGTCTCGGATCCATGCATGAATACTGGTAAGACCATGGTCTTGTACAGTAGTAGCTTGGATGTTCTGGATAAATTTCGGGATTTAAAGAGCCTTGATAGACCATAGTAGGCTTTGTTGGATTTGATCAGCCGTTCGCGTATTTTTTCTTCCATATTGTTATCGGCTGATACTATTGACCCAAGGTAGTTAAAGGATTGCACTACTTCAAATTTGTGGTCCGCTACCTTGATAGGTTGACCAACGTTAGGTCTTCTCTTCGCAGAATGCCACCATGTACTTAGTTTTCCCCTCTTTAATGTGCAGTCCCAGTTTTTGTGCCGCCTGCTCGATCTGGGTGAAGAAGTCATGTACAGCCGAGTCGGATCTACCGATGATGTCGATGTCATCTGCGTAGGCTAGTATCTGGGTCGACTTGGTGACAATAATCCCTCTAGTTGTAACGCCGGAGTCACAAATTGCTTGCTCCAACGCCAGATTGAAGAGGAGGCAGGCCAGACCGTCGCCTTGTCGGAGTCCATTATAGATGTTTATTGGTTTGGACAGCAATCCCGCTATTTTTACTTAACTAGTTACGTTGGTCATGGTCAACCTACAAAGTCGTATCGATTTGATTGGAATGCAGAACTCTCTCATGGCATTATATAGCTCCACCCTGGCTATGCTGTTGTAGGCGGCATTAAAGCCTATAAATAGATGATATAATGGAATCTTAAATCCCAGACATTTTTCCATCGCCTGCCTAAGGGTGATATCTGATCAATCACTGATTTGCCTGCGATGAAGTCACACTAATATTGAAGAATGATGGTGTAGCGTTCTACGAACGCACAATTCTACGCAGGTAAGGTTCCTATCTTCAAAGAACTTACTTACCTGAGAGCGTTGCACGCGCCCACAGACGCGTGCCCCAAAGTCCCACGATAGGGCCTGCAACTCGCAGCCAACGTTGAGACCGACACCAAAAAGCAAGGAACTGAACGTCCCCAAAGCTTTTTAGGTTAAGCTCAACAATTATAATTCTCCATGCCTGAAACAAAGGTATAAACATCCATGCGTTCTATTCCTAAAAAAATACAATTCCCAAACTGCCATACATGCTGCCTGCGCCCAGGAACATCTCATCGAACCGGCAATTCCGAAATTCAATACAAAAGAATTGCTATCATCAAAGAATGAGCCGATCAACGGATGCACGTGCGGATAATCTAACGCAAGGACCACCCAAATCCGTTGAACAACAGAAGGCAGCCACGACCTATCGCAATCGAATATATCTCAACGAGATATCCGATAATTTATGAGGAGTTAAGCCAACAAAGGCAATACTCCGGTCCCACGGCCACGCTAGAATTTCGCACCATTATAAAGATCTAATGGATTTCGATTCCGGGTACCAAGTTCAAATAAGACCCACGGACTGCACGTCAAAACAATCGCCGAATATCTCTGGTCTGGGCGCCAGATGTTCTGTGCAAACAGAAGGCCGTGGAAATGAAATTCTATCACCAATGATAATGATGTATGCAAGGAATGACTTTCTCCTTTCAGGAAAATAGGAAATTACCCCTGGGATGAAATAGCATGCTGCTAACAGAGATTAACGGAATTCTGTTAGCAGATCGAATAGAAAAATTTTTCCGTACAGATACGGATACCGGTTTGGAATCTGGATATCTGTGTGAGAGACAGGAGTCTACCCCGAACGCTCGAGACATCAGGTCTATTGGGGAGTTCACAAGCGGTCGTCAAGGAGACAAGGAGTTGGGATGTTGAGCTCGAAACGGCATCGTTAGAAAACCTCCAGTTAAGGAAAAGGGGTCGAAGTAGAGTTGTTTGTGAGGAGTACCCAAAAGGGTTTATTTTGTAATGGAGTCCGAACCACGATCGTTTTGAGTTATTGATCGTGCCGTCGCGAAAATGTGTGTTGTCGCCTCGCGTGTGTCGCTCGTTCACGTACGTTAATCATTATAGTGTAATGAAAAATTGTGATCCTTCGGAATTACCACCGAACTCAGTTATTAAGACAAATAAAGTAAATTAAACTGGATCTATAACCATCAGTGTTTGTTTTTTGGCAATTGTTTTCGCGCCATTTGTGCTCCGGTGTGGATATCGCTTTCGTAGACAGTGTTTAGCGGGACACTTACAACATACACCAAAACACGCCGCCAAAGTTAATCAACATCGAACCGCCAAAATGGCTTTAACATATGGGGCTATCCAAACTTGTAGGGTGGTGGAGAGTATCTTATAGGCGGTACTCAGCAATGTTAACCCTATAGTTGCTGCGCAGTGTGATATCGCCCTTCTTATGTATGGGGCAAATTATGTCACGACGCCAATCTTCCGACATCTCCTCTTGCTCCCGTACGTGCACCACGATCTCATGAATTGCGTGATATAACGCTCTCCCTCCTTGTTTGATCAGCTCAGCTGGTATGTCATCAGCTCCGGGGTTTTATTTGATTTGAGCTTGTGGTGACACTAACAGATACACACACAATTCACAAGCAAAATAGTGAAGAGCACCGAACGAAAAATCGAATAAGAAAATACATCAGAACCGTATACCTTAGCGATAACATAACAATTCACATCAGTGGAGTATAGTCGAGTTTTAAAAAAATCAAATTCTAAACACGGTCAGTAGCCTGATGGGTAACGCTTAGGTTCAATTTTTTTCGTGATTCAAACTGTCATAGCGTCAGTTCGAATCACACGATCTTCTTCACTATTATTTGAAACGCTATACTGGTACTCGCAACGACCAAGTTTTTTGATGCTGCCAGTTCGATGACTCATAGTCCATTGTCATTAGTGTTCTCATTCAAACTATGGCAACCTGCACAGTGCCCGAAAACAGGTTCCCGACCTATTCAAATCATTCAAATCACCAAGAACGATGTTCACATCGTATCTTGGACAGGCATTGGGGGCCCGTTCGACGTTCTCGTAGTGTTCTTCCTTTTAGTCGCCAGGGGACCCTTCTGTAGGTCTGTGAAGAGCTTATGAGGCTTATGTTCTTAAACTTGTCTCGCATGAGTTAACGCTATGCACTATCATTAAATTCATCGAACAAAGAATCCCTCAGGATATCCATGAATAGAGAACTTCTTAGCGTATCTATCAATAAAGAATCCCTTAGCATACTCATTAGAATCCCTTAACATATCCATGAATGGCTGTGACGTCAAGATACCAATGCAACACACATGGGATACATGACCATCATAGCGAGTAAAAAATATAGAATACAATCTGCATCGCTGGTGTGTTGTGTACGAGAACTCCTCCAGAGAGGTATTGTGGGTGAGAACTCCTCTAGTGTCACAGTGAAGTATAAATTAAATTTTTAAACTAGTTTTAAAATTAAATACACGAGCCGTCTTCACCTAAGTAACCTCAACATACTTGAAAAGCGCAGAATTCGTGCCTACTCCTCTTCATCCACCATCTACTCTCAGGCTCATCCAACTGCCCAAGCCTGCTCTCCTCCATCGCATTTATCACTAATCCCCGAGACCTGCGAAACCCACGTCTCTTCTATTTGCCCGCCCATCACACTTCTTACAGCTCTAATGAACCCATTTCGCGAATGCAGGTGTCGGCAAACTCTCACCCCACCTTCCTTGACTGCAATCTCACCTCTCCCGCTCACAAACGTCGTCTCTTCTCTTACCCCTCCTGACCACACTCCGCTCACCGCCTATACTCTCCCGCAGTCTTACTGACATCCTAGCATCCGGATTATCCTCGCCCTTCTCTGTCCTACCACTTATACTATTTTTCATTCCTCTTTCTTTAGTTCCCCATTCCAGTTTTTAAGTTACTTTAAAGTTACTCCCCCACCCCCAACCAGCATGCCATAGTTTTTAAAGTAGTTCGCAAGTCTATTTATAAGTTTATATGTTTATACCAGTTGTACTAAGCGAAATAAACTGAGGGTTCTGCCCTCTATTCTATTCTATTCTACGTAAGGAAAAAGTATTCTCCAGGTCGTCTACGGCTACCATTCCCGAATCATCTGCTTAGCCAATAATGTTTACTCCTTCTGGCACATTGATTCTGAGCACACCATTATACATAATATTCAATAGTAGCGGTCCCAGTATAGATGCCGGAGGCACGCCTGTTCTTATTTTATATTTTTACGGCATTGTAAAGCAATATTCTATCAAAGATAGCTCGCTATTATGCCACTAGGTAGCATCTCCTAGGTTTATGTTTAAACACTACAGATGTATTACCCTAGAATTTCTACTTACTGGAAGGATTAATTTAACACTAATCAACCAAAAGTAATTCACGTAAACTGACTCCAAGTATAGTGGAGCTCAGCCCCGAAAGGTAAATAAATTGGAATGGGCGATTCTAACGTGTAGCACAGGAAAATCTTTGGGGCCATTGTAGGTAAAAGAATGCCCGTGACATATGTAGGTGACAGAGTTTGTGGGCAATATTAGATAGTTGTGCCAGCACGGGGACGGACTCACTAATATTCCACCGATTCACGTGGGGGATGTAGTTGATCTCTGAACCAACAATGGACCTTAGAAAAGCCACAGAATGCAACTAATACCAAAATAAGGGGATTTCCACAAAAATAGCGGCCAATACACATTTGAAGCGTCACAGTTTCCATTCAGCAGGAAGGTCTTTGGGGCGGAGTGTTCCGCCGAACATTGTTCACAAATAAGAAAAGAAACACTGAGATATTGTTTTGAAATTTGTTTTTATTGTTTTCCTGCACATTGTTTTTTTTTTTCTTAATTAAGATTATTTTGCACATTGTTTTAATAGATGGTTTTATATTATACTGCGTATATATTAGTAACGCAACCGTTTTTATCAAATATTATTATGAAATGTACTAGTTACACATAAATATGATTTTTTTTAACTGTTTTACTTTCGGACTATGTATTCAACGAGGTCAAATATTTTTATAACACAAAAAATATTGTTCCAAAGGCATGTTTTAAATTAGGTGATATATTTTCGGTTAGAGTATCAACATTTCACAAAAAAAAAACCTATCGAACATTGTTACGTTCTCACTTTTCAATATATACAATTAATGCCAACAAATGAAGGTTTCAATATTGAATTTTTAGGCTTACTTATTTAGTGAATTTCAACGTTAATGTATATTAAAACAAATGATATATCAAACCACGAATACAAATCTTGCATATAATTCACGATATATGGGCTTTCACAAATGACATTTGACTCCCTAGTGCGCACTCCAGGTAGGGTAAAACTCGACTGACTTTGACTCGTGCAGAGTCGATCCTCGGTTAGAGGTGAGTTTTCTTCTTAAGAGAAAGTGAAGTTTCTCTCTGGTGACCAAGGGGAGAGGATCTCTCTGAGTAGGTCTTGGCGAGTGTGCGGTTGATCCCGCGGAGATTACATTGTTTACCCATGCTGCGAGGTCATGGGTAAACGAAACCGGGAAAAGGGAGTGGGACAAAGGGCATCGTGGGAGATGTGCATGCAGCTGTGTAATAGGCGGCATGCCATTAGGGAAACTGGTGCTAAAAGCAATTTAGATACTTACACAACGGTGATTGTGCACGGTATCTATGCCGGCGGAAAGGATCGAATTCTCTTGTGTGTATATTTACATGCTGGTGAATTCGGTTTTTGGCGGCTAGACGCGAAATGCGAACGATGCTTTTGTCGATTGGACTTGAATGTGGGTAAGCCGGCTGGATACGCCGGCTGACTGGTGCCGATAAGGTTTCCTGATTTATGACGGTTACTTTTTATGCTAACCGCATTATTTTCAGGAAAATTGTGGTGATGCATTAATGATTGAAACAATGCCCTTGGGGAGGAAATGTTTGCAGGTGACTGCGGGTTGGTGAAGGGAGTAGGGGTTGGATTTGCGGGTGGTTCCTCGCGTAGTTTTAGAGAACCCCCACAAGTTCATAATATGCATTTGTTTTTGTTCACCAAAGAATTATTGTGATTTCATGCCTTTTACGTGTATAAGATCTGTGTTTACGCCCGGTGCATTTACCGGGCATGAGCGACGACAAATAATTACAACTAATCGAAATGTTTATTGCAACGGACGAAACTTTATTTCTCGTATGCACACGACGAAAACTTGAAATAACAATACGATAAAGTTGCTCACAAAACTATTTTAGCACAAACAAATATTCACACAGGATTCTGAATGACAACGAAAACTCAAATTTGCATAATGCAATAACAGAAAACTAGATTGCGACAAAAACCAGAAAAGTGCTGCCAAACATGCAGGTACTTACAAAGACTACTAACAATTAGGAAATTAAAGGGTGGTTAAATTTTAAGGGCCGATGTTGAATGTGAACCACACCTAAACGTCAAGTTTTTTTCTGCATTTCATTTGACATTTCTCAATTTGAACCATGGAAAAATACACAATCGAGCAACGCGTTAAAGTTATTCAGGTTTATTATGAAAATGGGCGTTCAAATCAAAATGCATATCGTGCACTTCGTGATTTTTTCGGTCAATTTAATCGTCCAAATGTGCGTACAATCGGAAAAATCGTGCAAAAATTTAAGCAAACCGGGTCTGTAGGAGATGTGAAAACACCAGTGCATGCTCGTACAGCTCGTACTGCAGAAAATATTGCTGCTGTTCGCGATAGTGTGGCTGAAGAGCCGTCCACCTCAACTCGTCGCCGTGCCCAACAATTGCACCTCTCACGCTCGTCGTTGATGAACATTATGCATAAAGACTTGCATTTACACGCTTACAAGGTGCAATTGTCTCAAGAACTAAAGCCTCTTGACCATTTCAAGCGTCGTCAATGGTCAGAATGGTGGCAAGAAATTGCAACAGCGGAAGATCAATTTTCGAAGAAAATCATCTTCAGTGATTAGGCACATTTTCACCTCAGTGGATTCGTCAATAAGCAGAATTTCCGCATTTGGGCGAATGATAATCCAAGAGTGATTGTCGAAAAACCAATGCACCCACAAGGAGTGACTGTTTGGTGCGGTTTACGGGCTGGCGGCATCATCGGGCCGTATTTTTTCCAAAATGAGGCCGGTCAGGCAGTTACTGTGAATGGTGTTCGCTATCGTGAGATGATAACGAACTTTTTATGGCCCGAATTGGAAGATATGGATGCGGACGATATGTGGTTTCAACAGGACGGTGCCACTTGCCACACAGCTAACGAAACAATGGCTCTTTTGTGGGACAAATTCAATGCCCGTGTTATCTCACGTGATGGCGATGTCAATTGGCCGCCAAGATCATGTGATTTGACACCGTTGGACTTCTTTCTTGGGGGTTATTTGAAAGAAAAGGTGTACGTCGATAAGAGCTAAAGGATGAGATAATTCGGCACATTAACGGCATAGATCCTCAATTATGCCTCAACATCATCGAAAATTTGGACCATCGGATGGAGGTGTGGCGCTGAGGTCGGGGCGGCCATTTGGCCGATATTTTGTTCCATACATAATTGAACCATACCAATATTATCATAATAAAACGAAATGACAATAATTTCCTAAATAATTGGTGTTTTATTCAAAATCAACATCGGCCCTTAAAATTTAACCACCCTTTATAACAAAAAACTATAGAATAAAATGAACTTGTAACTTTTAGATTAAATTAAATTGTTTAGTATAATCAGTACCTGACTGACTTTCAAGCCGACAACTTGTCTCACAGTCTGACTCGTGCTATTCTTAGTAATTACTTCTACTGTTATATTCACAACAATTGTCACAGCCCATTATCTGGTTTTCTTTGCCTCGTTTTCCGCATACATAAAATTTTAACAAGTGTTAAATCCTTTAACCTATGGCCCCTGGGCCACGTGTGTTAAACAAAATTAAGAGTAAACGGTTGCGCTACGACCCCGGTATTGGAGGCCAAACTCCTCCCGATAAACTTACAAAAGTGAATAATAAAGTGCTAGAGAAATCCAATACGTGTTCAAACACCAACTTTTTCCAACCACTTCAAAGTCTAATGGAAGACTCACCTGAAATGGATTCGACCAACGTCGATCAGTGTGTAGAAGTGACGAAAGAAACCGTTCCGCCAATTGTGATTTTTAAATCAACCAGTGCTAAAGTGCGAAATATTTTGAGTAACATTAAAATAGACAACTACTTAATTAAAAACATATCGCTTGGACAAAAAATATGTCCCCCAACAATGTCCATATATAACAAAATTAGAACTGAACTCTTGCGGTTAAAATGTGAGTTTTTTACCCACTAGCGAAAGGAAAATCGCCCATTAAAGGTAGTGCTATCCGGATTAGACTTGATTAGCAACCATATAGTGAAGAATGAACTAATTGCACTCGGGATAAAGTGCCTAGATGTTAAAACCATCACCATAAATTCAACAACAAAAGTCTTGTACAAACACTACCTTACATTGTTTACATCCAACGCGGCACTATAAAACTAAATGAACTCAAACGTAACTTCTCTACATTGTTCAAAACTATCGTTCGCTGGGACTTCAAAAAACATCATCCAGGTAAGGTCACACAATGTCAAAATTGCCAGCTTTACGGCCACGGCTCGATGCATTGTCACATAAATAGCTTCTGTGCAATCTGTTCGGGAAACCACAAAACATCCGACTGCAAAACGAATGAGGTCATCAAGTGTGCAAATTGCAGTGGGCCACATAAATCCACCGTTCCTGAATGCATTAACCGAAAGCAGTACCTTGACATTCGCCGCAAATAATCCTCATGTGGACGTGGTACAGGAAATACACCGTTCCTACAGCCTCCAAGTGACAAACAGCAGCCATTGCCCGACCGATTATCCCTTGATAATTTTCCTCCACTACCCCGATCTGTGCGTCAAGCTTCACTTCCTTCATCCACCTGGGCTTCTGGCCTCCATCAAACCCAGCAACCTTCCAACAGTGATACAACACACACTAAGAAAAATCCGTCTGAAACTATAAATAATGATAACTTGTTCTCATTTAGCGAGATTAACTCTCTTCTTAATGAAGTTGTAACCAAGCTTAGTGCTTGTCAAACTAAAGCTGACCAATTTAACGTCATTACCTCATTAGCTATTAAGTATATATATTCGGAAAAATCATGTTAAGAAACCCTCTTAGCATCATAACTTGGAATGCGAGAAGCATCAAAAACAAAAAGCATGAATTTTTTAATTTCTTGATAAATTTTAATATTGATATTGCACTTGTTTCAGAAACCTGGCTCAAACAAGACATTTCTTTTTCTCATCCAAATTACATATGTTATCGCCTAGACGGGGTACATGCTAGTGGTGGAGGTGTCGCCATTGTTGTCAAGAAATGTATAGAACATACCTTGCGTCCTTCGTTGCAACTTAAATTAATTGAGGAAATTAGTATAGATGTAACATTAAGTGATAACTCCAAGGTGAATCTTTTTTCGGTCTATTTCCCTGGTGGAAATAGAAACATTGAGAAATCTACTTACTTTAAGCGGGATCTGCAAAAATTGTATAGAGTCAACACTCGAAACAAGGTAATTATTGGTGGTGATCTAAACTGCAGACATCAGTCGTGGAATTGTCTTAGGGCAAACTGCTGGGGTAACATTTTACTAGATATTACTGAATCCAGTCCAAGTTTTTCCAGACTTTATCCACTTCTCCCCACCTATATCCCAGCGAGTGCTAACAAGAACCCCTCAACTCTTGATCTATATATCACTAATATTCCAAATTACTGCACAGTACCATTAACTCTAAATGCGTTAAGTTCAGACCACCTTCCGATCAGCCTCACAGTGAATCATACAGTAGCTGTAAATCGTACCAGTTTATACCACAACTATTCCGCCGCCAACTGGAATTGTTATAAATCATATATAAACACGAACTTGGTTCTAGGTGATACCAGCCTAAATTCTATAACCTGCAGCGAGCACATTGATATCCTATGTAACAATTTTGTTTCTGTTATCAATAGAGCGGCCGATCTTGCGATACCTAAATGTTCCACTTCTCCAGTTAATAAGGCACCGCTTCCTGAAAATATCTTACATCTGATTAGGCTACGAAAATCTGAAAGAAGAAAATGGCTGCGTTTTAGAATTGATTGTTTTCTTGTTAATGTTAAAGTCTTAAATAATATCATTAAAAACGAAATCTCAACATATAGGAACAAGTGTTGGAATAAACACCTTTCCTCTCTTGACAAAGCAAGCAAACCGTTCTGGAAAATATCAAAAATTATGCAAAAGAGAGGGTCAAGTATTCCTCCGTTTAAAGTTCACGACAAGTTGTTTATTTCTTCAGTGGAGAAATCGAACCTACTTGCTAACACGTTTAGTAAGAACCACTCCATATCAATGCATCTAAGCGACGCGTACACTGAGGCTGAAGTTGCTAACACTATCCATGTACTTTCTCAATCACCAGCTGAAAGTACTTACGCAACTAATATTAGCAAAGTTAAAGAATTGATAAAAAAATCGAAATCAAAAAAGGCTACTGGTCTTGATAATATTAACAACAGATTAATTAAAGCACTTCTGTGGCGGTTTTTTAAAGCTTTCCCAAAGAACCATCCATTTCTTTAAATCAACATGCTATTCCCTCACTCCATAAACCACTATAATTACCTGCATTCGAGCAGTGTAAGCTGTCTTTCAAATAACTTTCACCTGAAAGTTAAACCTCCTCCAGGCATGCATCACATTGAATTTTTCCGTTTCATATTATATGAACCATTCCATATCCCCATCGGCTCCGCTCGTCAGCAATTATAATAGATAAACACTCGCTGGCCAGCGTAATTCTTGACACAGCTGTAGCCGATGGTTTTGCTACGGTTCATATCCATTTATTGCCCCAATCCCGAGGTTCGCAACACTTGCGACCAAATTCCTTTATCGGTTTTCTACCGATCATGGGATTTGGGCACGAATATGATTGACGTTAGACAATCATACACTAGATCATGTCTAACGATGCTCCGGCCTGTAAAACAAACAAATACACAGTAGCATCACTGTGTTTATGCTACTTACCAACCGCTGTCCATGGTCCCTCTAGGTGAGACGTACGCTTGCACATCTGCAAGTCAAATTCCTCACCATCATACCCATGTTCCATTTAATTAGAGCAAACAAAAGCCACCATAGCCTTGGCCACAGGCGTGCTTATCGCCACGAAAAAAATCGATTGCCTGCAATGGCATACGTCTGGGGCGATTATGTAAACAGCCGATGGTCCCCTATAGCATCGCCTAGATCACAAATAATGTGCATCGCATCGTTTGGACCTTGAAATATCGTTTCTGTTTATTTAGGACACAAAAAGCTATTTCTTCCTTCGGCGACCTTCGCTATCGCGTATATCAATAATGCCTGCAATTCATTACGCCAGCCCATGTTTATTCAGGTGCATTTTCGTCGTTGCCGATATGTAGGCTGAAGGGCATCGTACTTGTCCTATACGGATACATATAGAATCCTCCCACATTTGCATCGGCGAGTCAGATTTTAGCTACCAAGCCGTGCGGAAGTTAGAGTCAAATTTTGTCCCTCGGCTGGTATATGTCGGAGTGCGGTTGCTAGTGAATAGATTCTTGTCGCTATTAGTATTATATCCGGTGATTTAGAATTGGTGAATAAATCGTGATCCGAATTCGAACCAAGGAAGAACAAATTAATTACAGTCTTGTTGTAACTTTCGGTATTTGCAAATTAACGATAATTGGTGATCTGAAGCTGTGACAGGTAATCATCGGATTAAGTACCTTAGCAACATTACCTTCAGTAATGTTAATTTAAGTGTTGTGAACAATTGACATCAGTCAAAATAAAGAGAACTACTGAACAAAAAACCTCAAAGTGCCTTTTATTTTTTGCTTCGTGTGGAGAACAGTGTTTGGAGGAATTATCTTCAGTGAACTATTTGTGGTGTTTTCGCTCAACCTGCGACCGTGCTGACGCCCAGCAAAATACCCACCCTTCCACCTGCTGCAAGTAACTATTTAACGTTCATTTTCAACGTCTGTCTTAGGAATTGTTATTTTCCGGACTGTTGGAAAACAGCAAAAGTAATACCTATCTCGAAACCCGGCAAACCGAAGAACAGCCCCGAAAGCTACAGACCTATTAGTCTACTTAGCTGTCGTAGTGAGTAAGCTCTTAGCAAAAATCATTAAGGAAAAGATTGATCGTTTTGTGGAAGCCAATAACATCTTACCAAACTTTCAGTTCGGTTTCCGTAGTGGTCACAGCACAATCCACCAAGTCTTGCGCATTGAAAACCACATAGCTGGTAAATTCATCGACAAGGAGTCAACGGGACTGGTTCTTCTAGACATCGAAAAAGCCTTTGATACGGTATGGCACGATGCCTTGATTTATAAGCTACTAAAAGTTATGCTGCCAATACCGCTTATCAAAACTATCCAGAGCTTTCTTCGTTCGAGAAAATATGTTATGACTATAGGAACCGACATATCCTCTACTCACCAAATCCGCTACGGTGTACCCCAAGCCTCGGTCCTTGGTCCCATATTATTCACATTGTTTGTCGCAGATTTACCATATCTAGGTGAAAACATTCAGGTAGCTATGTTTGCCGATGATACGGACATTTTCTCTTCGGGTGCCTTATTCACTAATGTCTTCAACTCTTTGCAAAGAGCTCTTGACAAACTAGCAGTATATTACAGGAAATGGAAAATAAAAATTAATGGTAATAAGACACAAGCTGCCTGGTTTTCGAGATGTAGCTACCTACCAAATGGCACTAAACTCAGTATGTGTGCGGTT
Source organism: Microdon myrmicae (assembly GCA_963931805.1). Taxonomy (NCBI): domain Eukaryota; kingdom Metazoa; phylum Arthropoda; class Insecta; order Diptera; family Syrphidae; genus Microdon; species Microdon myrmicae. Next base: position 19,651,590 of record OZ007502.1, read on the forward strand.
GATATTGATTGGTCTGAAGACTGTAGATATCTAGGTCGCTTTACGCGGATGATTCCAAAATGTTTAAGGCAATCCGCTCTTCCCTGGACTCCTCACTTCTCCAAGCAGATCTTGACAGCTTACTCGACTTGGTGCCAAAATAATTGTCTAGAAATGAATATCGCCAAATGTCACACAATCACCTTCTCTCGGAAGAGTTCCCCCACTCACCCACGCTCCTATCTCTTACTGAAACAACCGATAACATCGGTTGAATTGATTCGCGATCTGTGCGTCCTATGCGACAAGGAGCTCAAATTTACCGCACATTTTGATTATATAATCCTCAAGGCTAACGCCGCCCTTGGGTTTGTCAAACGCTGGTCGAAGGAATTCCTTAACCCATACGTCACCCGATCACTCTACACAACTTTTGTCCGGCCACTACTCGAATACGCTAGTCAGGTCTGGTCCCCGTATCAAGTGACTCACATTCGCAGGATTGAGGGAGTTCAACGTCGTTTCTTGCGCTTCGCCCTCCGCGGACTAAACTGGGAAAATCGGCTGATTCTACCACCATACACAAGCCGCCTCCGTCTAATCAATCTTAACACACTTGAAGAGCGCATAATTCATGCCGATATTATCTTTGTCCATCGCCTTCTGTCTGGCTCAATCAATTGCCCAAGCTTGCTCTCCACTTAAACATTGCATACAAACCCCCGTTACGTACGTAACCCACGACTGTTTTACGTGCCTGCTCATCACACTTCTTACGGCGCTAACGAAACCATCTCGCGTATGCTACGACAGGTCAACTCTTTCCCCACCTCCTTCGATTTCAACATCTCCACCCCCACTCTTAAACGACGTCTCAAAATAAATCCGTCCTAAATCCGCCCCCTCCCTCCAAAAATCCCCTCTAGTATAGTTCCCCCAGCCCCACCCACAATTTCAACCCCTTCCCCCAGCTCACCAACCCCTCCCCCTACCAGTACGTAGACATGCCCTGCACTGTCACTGTCTCACAAATGCCGAATTTACCACCGCACATACACTCGCTCCTCCCTAGCCTCCTACCTCCCCCATCGCACAGTCACCCTTACCTTCCTGGTTTTTTTCTTTTTTTCTCATTCTTACTCTAGTTTTAAGATAGTCTCTAAGACTTTTTATATTAAGTTAATTTAAGTTAATGGAAGCTTGCATTAAGCTAAATAAATGAGGGTTCTGCTCTCACACTAAACACTAAACACTAAACACATTATTCTAGATAAAAAACTTATCTTTCAAAAACACATCACTACCACAATTGACAAAATAAACAAAGTCGTAAGAGTTATGTATCCATTAGTGTGTAGAAAGCCAAAGCTTAGCATCGAAAATAAAATTATAATTTTTAAAACCATTTTTCAAGCTAAGCAAGTACGGCGCCTCTGTATGGTGTAATTGTGCTCGCACACACAAAATAAAATTGCAAAGGTGTCAAAATAAAATATTGAAAATGTTGCTGAATTTGCCAGATAATAGACACCAACTGTGAATCATTCGAATAGCGTTAATAATAACCAAGTGTAGATTCTTTATTCTCGCCTGCGTCGGCGTCAGTTATGAGATATATTTTTACTTTTTTGAACAATTTTAACAATTTTAACTTTTTAGTGTGGTTTTTCTTTAAAACAGTTTCTTTGCTTCTTGATCCACTAGTTTTAACAAACAAAAGCTCCGGGACAAGCAAAAACCGTATCTTTTTTCTGCCCTTTGTTCTCTTCTTTTCTTCTTTTGTTCTTCTCATCGAATACGGAATAGCAAAAAACCGTATCTCAAACAACATTTTCCTGTTCTCTCTTTCGCTCCCCACTCACGTCCACTTCGAAAACCGAATTCGAACTCGAAGATCCGCACGATCCACACCCGAATCGGGGCGTGTTCGAAAACTCACTTGTGGATCCCGCAACTCCTCCACCACCTTACCATCATACCACCTTAAAACAAATTATATTAAAATTACAAACTATTAATTGATGGGGTGGTGGGCGCACGTAAGCGCCCCCCCCCCCCCCCCTCACCATTTTTTTTTTGACTCACCTACTCCCAGTAGGGCTTCAGACGGTTGTTGTGTACAACCACCGTCCTCTTACCTAGCTTCACCCCGCTGTTGACCGCGCTTTTCACCTCCACCACGTCATATGGACCTCTCCATAGGGGCGCCAATTTTCCTTTCTTGTTTTCTTCCCGCATCAAGACTTTATCGCCCACATGGAACGTGAACGGGCGTAACTGGCGGTCATGATACCCTTTGGACCTCTTTTTCGAGATCAACAGATTGCGCCTAGCTATTTCATACGTTTTCTGAAGCTTGTACTTCAATAGCTTATGGAAGCTCTCATGGTTGTAAACCGGTTCTGGAGGTAATTTGATGTTCGAGGGAACATCCGGAGTAAAACCAAAGAGACAGTCCATCGGCGTCAATCGGGTATCCTCGTGCACGCTGGTGTTGTACACGAAAGTGGCCGCCCTCAGACACTGATCCCTGGTTTGGGGATTCGTGTCCACAATGCTGCGTAGGTATTCTACCAGCGGTCGATGGGCTCGTTCCAAGGCACCATTCGATTGTGGATGGTACGCTGAGGTTTGCAGTTTTTTGATGCGGAGCAGCCTGCACACGCTTTTAAACAGGCTGCTCAGGAAATTGCTGCCCTGATCGGTGACTAGTTGCGTCGGTACACCATACCTTGCAACTATTTGGTCGAAAAAGACCGAAGCCACCGTCTCAGCCTCTGCATTGGGCAGGGCATAGCAATCTATATACTTAGATAAATTATCCTGGAACGTAAGTATATATAGATTGCCTTCAGGAGTACGGTCCAGGGGGCCTACGATATCTAAATAAACTTTTTCAAAGGGCCTCTTGGCAATGTCGGTGATTACCATCGGCATTCGTAAATTTGGGGAAGACTTCACGCGCTGACAAACCTTACATACTTTAATATAATGCTTGATATCGCGAATCATATTCTTCCACCAGTAGTGCCTGCGTATCTTCTTATACGTCTTGATCACCCCTTGGTGCCCACCTAAAGGGTGATCATGGTAATCCCGTAATAAGTGTTGGATCTCCTCGGGATTAGTTATTTCCATTCCTTTTTCCGTGCAGGAAGGAATGGTGTCCTCTTCAGAAGGTGACTCATCGTCACTGGGACGTCCCGGGGATCCCTCGCTGTCCCGTTGGTTCTTGGCCTGGGCGCGAGTCACTACATTGCATCGCGGTGGTGAAGGGGTTTCGTCTACAGACTGGGGAAAACGGCTTAGCGCATCCGCATTGGTGTTGTATTTACCGGGTTTGTACTCGATTGAGTAATCAAACTCCGATAACTTATGACGAAATCTGGTAAGGCATGAGGTGGGTTCTTTCACGCCGAACACTCCCTTCAACGGCTTGTGGTCCGTGCACACGGTGAAGCGTCTACCCAATAAATAGCAACGAAAATTTGTCGCCGCCCATACAATGGCTAACAACTCCTTCTCGATTGTGCTATATCTACGTTCGACCCCATTCAGGGTGCGGCTGGCATAGGCGATAGGCTGGTCTTTGCCTATCTCACCTTGGGATAACACTGCTCCAAGTGCCTCATTACTTGCATCCGTGGTTAGATTAAAGGGTTTTGTGAAGTCTGGGTAAACCAATAGTGGTGGCGAAATTAACTTCCCCTTTATCTCTTCAAATGCCTGGTGACATTTGGACGACCACGTGAACTTCACGTCCTTCCTTAATAAGTTCGTTAAGGGGCGCACTATCCGGGATAAAAATTTGGCACAAATTTCCGGTAATAGTTCGCTAGCCCTATGAATGATTGGACGTGGCGTACCGTCTTAGGAATGGGGAAATCTCTGACACTAGCTGTCGTGTCAGGATTTGGCGAAGCCCCTTTTTCTGAACAAACATGTCCCAGGTAGACCACTTCCCTTTGCAGGAAACTACACTTTTCCGGTTGAAGTTTGAGGTTGTGGTATCTCAACCGGTCGAACACCCTCCGGAACTTGTCATTATGGTCAGCCAGGTTCTTACCATATATGACGATGTCATCCAGATACACGAAGCATTCGACCCCTTGCAGACCAGTAAGGACATGGTTCATTAGTCTCTGAAATGTAGCCGGGGTTCCTTTTAACCCGAACGGCATACGTCGAAACTCATAATGCCCATAGTTGGTGCTAAAGGCGGTTTTATTCCGATCGTTTAGATCCACCAAAACTTGGTGATAGCCACTGGCCAAATCGAGCGTGGAGAAGTAACGCGAGCGACCGAGCTGGTCTAAAATGTCCTCTATACGGGGAATAGGATACGCGTCCCCGATGGTTTTTTCGTTTAACTTGCGAAAGTCTACCGCAACTCTCCATCGGGCTTCTCCGTCGGGGCCCGCTTTCTTGGGAACCACTAGAAGGGGGGAGTTCCACGGGCTTTTGCTTGGTTGGATAATGTCGTTATCCAACATTTCCCGAATTTGCTCGTTGATAAGCTGCCTTTTGCTTTCGGGCAATCGGTACATTCTTTGGTTAATGGGTGCCTGATCCCGTACCAAAGGTATTTCGTGCGAGATTGCACTGGTATACGTCAGGTAGTCGCCCTGTAAATGAAAAATAACGTTGAACTCTCGACATAACTCCGTTATCGATTGGCACTCGGGTGTGTTCAGGTTATCCCCTAAACGAAGTTCCCCGTGCAATTGTGCCAACCTGGAGCTCAAATCGGGTTCATCAGGCGACTGACCATCCGAGAACAGGTGTCGAATGAAATGGAGAGATCGTCCCTCCGAAGATTGGTTCTCGGGCACGGGCCTGCTTGACTCGTCGTCAGAGTCAGTTCCCGGCGACGCATCTCTACGCTTGACCAAGGAGATGGTGTTATATTCCTTGGTGGGGTATACCTTCACGGTAAGCTGATCGATCTTTTGAGGGCTATTCTGGGTATTAAGTGCCAATAACCTGGCACTCCTTGCCCTACTAGATACGCAGTGCGAGAATAAAATGTTTCCTCGCGCGTCCTGCGGCACCAGAATGGCCTTTTCCCGGATGTCAATGGGGATAGCCACCTCCATTTGGGTGCGTGCCGGCACTTCCACCGGCCTACTCAGGGCTACTTCGATCGTCGGCGGCTCACGTTCATCCATCCACGATGTTTACTCTCGCTGGGGTGACCTGGCTGAGCATTTTTTCGTATCCCTTCCCCGTGTGGGTGGGGTCCCCGGAAAAGTGTGGACCTCGGTATCGACCTTGGCAGGTCCCCGTGTCCCAACTCCCCGTTTGGTTACGTTATGCTTCAGCCCCCTCGGCCCACCATTAACAAAATCAACGGAGAAGAATTCGGGGTTAATGGCTGTTCGGCGAAATTCCAAACATCCACGCGGTCCGTTGATGTTGCAATGCCTGGACAGGATGTCATTACCCAACAAGCCGTCTGCTTCTAACCCTGGCATGGAGTCTACCACGTGGAAACTGCAGGGAATCTCATGGTGCAACTTGAGACTCCCATGGCAGGACCCACTCGACTTGCCGTTGCCAAATATGGTTTGCAATGGTGTGGATTGACGAACGTCCACCGCCTGACCCCGGTGAAGGGCCCTCCGCTTCAAAAGACTGACCTCAGCGCCGGTGTCCACCATGAGACGCGTAGTATTCCTACGGCCAATGTCCAAAGGGAGCTGGACCATGGGGACCTCTACTGGCAAAAGCTGAGGACAGTTTTGGCCAACCAACGTGTTCAGTGCGGTCGGGTTGCGGTCTCCCGACCCGACCTCTGGGAGTTTTCCGACCTCTGATCAGATGTCTCCTGCCGAGGCACCGTCGCCGCATAAGTGCGTCGGCTGCAAGATTCGCACCGTGCCTTGTCCCTCCGATCAGGACTATCCCGCCTGGAAGTCTCAATAGACTCCGAACCAGCGGGACTGGACTGGCCTTGGCCCAACCTGGGCCCACGGTGCTGAGGTCGCTCCCTCCTATTTCTTGTATCCCTTGGTGAGGTGCTACGCCTCGCACCCGCCTTTGAGGACTCCGAGTCCATGGAGTCGGTTCGCCTTCCGCCACCGCCCGACACGGACGATCGTCGCCCATCATCTCCACCTACCTTCCGGGAATCCATACTCTCCGCGCGACTATTACCGGCTTTCCGATTTCGCCGACGCTGTCCGCGACACCCTCTGCGTCTATTTCTCGCGCTTGCCCCAGTCTCCACACGGGTGTCCTGCTCTCGGCTCGCAACAGGTGCTGTTCCGGCGTGCCGCTTGTTGGGAGAACCCTGGGAACCCTGTTGTTGTTCCCACCTTTGCCTGTATTCGCACCCGCGCAAGCCATGACCTTGTCGGCCACAAAACTCGCAACAACACCGGATGCTGAATACTCTTGGGCCTGATGTCGCCGGCCCGCCGCCGGTAGACGGGGGCTGCGGCTGTGGTAGGGCTCTCCGCTGAGCCTGCGGCCGCTGATGGTGCGGCCCATGCCGCGCGGTTCCGCCCTGCTGTCCACCACCCCTGTATGGAGCCTGGGGTTGGCGCGTCTGTCTCGGACGATCCGGGCAGTCCACTATGTCGTGGCCATACTGCCAGCACTCGCGACAGAAGGGAGTGTTCCTTCTCTTCAGGCACTCGTCGTACACGTGACCCCTCACTTTGCAGAAGCTGCATGTTGTCTGGGATTCCAGGGGGCGAGCCGATCGATCAACCGAATCCCGGACCGGATTGTCCCGACCCGATCGATCTCCAGGCACATACGCCCCTTGAGCCAAACCCTGCGACCATTCACTCCGGCTCGAGGAAGTAACGGTGTTTGACCACGCTCCCCTGCCAGAGGAGGCCGGAGTGTAGGCCCCAGCATCCGTACGATGATCATGGGGTCCGCACGACCGCTCTCGAGCAAAACCATCCCCCTCCCGCCGACGACTACATGCTTCCTCGCCAGGCAACACGAAAGACACCATCCGGGGGTCCAAATTCGACAAAACCGGCGCCGGCGCCGCGGTGCAATCCCTAAAAGTGGAGGATTTCTAAAAGGGTCGAGCAACTTCTCGGTCCTACATCTAATGTCTCCGACGCTCGCTCGGTGATTCCGGGCCGCGCGTCCACAAACAGGTCGTCCTGCCTCAACATTTCCCTACGAGCTCGCTCAAATCCGGTTAGGTGGTCCACCAGGCTTCGAAAAGGGACATTACCCAACGTGAGGAGGAAGTGCTTTAGTCCTTCCTCCCTCAGACCCCTTACCAACGCCGGCTTGGCCATGCCCTCAAGCTGGCTAGCGAAAACGGACCTACCTTGACGACCATAAAAGCGCTCAGCTGCCTCCTCGCACCGCACCACGGCCCGCTTCACTCGGGAAACGAAACTTGTGGCATCCTCAGAAGGAAGCTGTCGCATTTTGGAGAGTTGTGCACACAACTCCTCATACGACACTCGGGGTTCGTAGGCCTCTACGACGCTGTTCCGCTTCGAGGAAGGTCGTGGGTGGTCCCTCTTCGAACAATCTATATGCCTCGCCGCTCAGCCTAGAGGGCAGCCACCGGAGGAATGTATGTTCCTCTTCCACCGCCAGTCCATCCAGGGTCCTTCTACAGCCTTTGAGAAACGAAGAGAGTCTCTCAGCCGTATCCGGGCCTTCCTGTCCCGAAAACATGGGGACCGCCTTCGACACGAGGTCGAAAACCCTAGCCCAACATGGTTCGTACAGGACATGGTTGCATATGAGGGCATCGGTGTGTCCTCCATGCTCCCAACAGGCAGTTTGCTGACGGTGGGAGGGGGCCTCGTTGGCGATCGCTCGTCCACAAATTCATCCCGCGAATCGTAGAAAGCCGCCGGATCCACCTCGTCAACCGGCGGCTCGGGAAATTCCTCGGGCCGCGCCCGGGCAGGGGTGCGCTCTCGGACATCTCTTTGACGTTGCCTTGTTTGCATCTGCAGCCCGTCTACTAAATCTCACTATCACCGACACCAAAATCAATCCCGGAAACCCCGCGGAGAAAAAGCAACCTCGTCGCCGACAGTATCAACCACCAGAAAGGGTGTGGAAAACAAAAAGGAACACAATTCCCACATCAAACAAACAAACACTCTCAAAGGGGGACCAACAACAACGACCCCGCCCAAGAAAGGGGAGAGAGAGAGAGAAAAGGAAAAGAACCCGGAAATGAAAACAAAAATCCTTCAACTGGACGATGAGGTAACAACACCAAAAATATACACAACAAAATCACACGCGCAATCAAAAAGAAGGAAGAAAAGGCAGAATCACAATTTCAAAAAAAAAATATCCCAGATTAAGCCAGTGCTACTAATAAATGATTATCACATATATAAATAAATAAATAAATAAATAAATAAATAATAGCACCAATCAATTTTCAAAAATAAAGAGAAGAGAAAAAAAAATAAATACATATATATACATATAAGTTTCTGCTCTGCCTGCAACTCCGCAATTTCACTCCAATTGATACGTTGGCTGTCTCTTCCGTTTCAAAAATGAACAAAACCATAACCTTTGGAGACGCACTCTTCATCTACAGCGACCTCGCAGCTCAATATTTTTCCAAAAGCGATGGGGCACCTGTATCGACTATTCTGTGCAGACAAATAACTCCGATCGCCTCGCTGAGCCGCAAAGCCAAATCAGCAAGCCTGCCGCGGTCCGTCCGGAAGGTCTGTCCAGTCAGTTTGTGACGTGTTTTGTGACTTGAGATGCACAGGTTTCTCCTGGATTGGGGCTTTTCAAGCACTTACGAGTTTGACTCAGGCTTCCTCAAATCCTGTCCGCAGCGCCAATTTTGTGACAGTTTGTTTTGGTTTTTCTTGTTGTTCTCTGCCACAGACAATCAATTCTAATTTAATTTTTACCTGTGATCCGGGAAAGCGATGGTCAGGAATGTACTGTGTTCCTGCTCTCGGCCAGATTAGTCCCTTGAAACAGCTCTCCAGGTCAGTGATCAGCATTCAATTCGTTGCGTGTCGCCTTGTGAGATTGTGATTCCCAGTAAACCTTTTGTTGTTTTTCCGTGTCGCATTGAAAAGGTTTAAACGATTTGCTTGCGCCGTTAATGGCTCCAAAGGAGAACGGCATGCGTAGCTAATTAAAATTTATACACACTCGTCCTCTTCCCAGATAATAGACACCAACTGTGAATCATTCGAATAGCGTTAATAATAACCAAGTGTAGATTCGTTATTCTCGCCTGCGTCGGCGTCAGTTATGAGATATATTTTTACTTTTTTTTAACAATTTTAACAATTTTAACTTTTTAGTGTGGTTTTTCTTTAAAACACTTTCTTTGCTTCTTGATCCACTAGTTTTAACAAACAAAAGCTCCGGGACAAGCAAAAACCGTATCTTTTTTCTGCCCTTTGTTCTCTTCTTTTCTTCTTTTGTTCTTCTCATCGAATACGGAATAGCAAAAAACCGTATCTCAAACAACATTTTCCTGTTCTCTCTTTCGCTCCCCACTCACGTCCACTTCGAAAACCGAATTCGAACTCGAAGATCCGCACGATCCACACCCGAATCGGGGCGTGTTCGAAAACTCACTTGTGGATCGCGCAACTCCTCCACCACCTTACCATCATACCACCTTAAAACAAATTATATTAAAATTACAAACTATTAATTGATGGGGTGGCGGACGCACGTAACAATGGCATTATTCGACACATGAACTACATGAAAACGCTAACGTTAAACCGGTAGAGTTCCTTATTGACAAAATCAATCGAAACTTCTTCGTCAATTGTTCTTTTTCCGACAATGTTCTCGTTTCCCGTCTTGCGGTATCCTAAATCACTACCTATGTACCCTGTCTATGAAAATTATATCGAAGTCATTTTTACATAAAATAACCCGAAACCTGTGCAATATTAGTCTTAAGATTCAAATAATGATTTTTTCTTGTAGTTTTTCCTTAATCATTTATTATTTATCATTCATTAAAATTGTGCTATGCATTATATAGATATAAGATTATAAAGGAATTGCTGTCCTAAATCTCTTAAATACTAGTTGTAAAATATAAATGTACCATATTATCTACCTAATAAAAATTGAATTGAAAATTGAATTGTTTAGTATAATAACGAATCAAGCATGCTGAGACAATCTGTATTAAGTGATTTTTTTAAATACTGTTTTTCATCAGTGTAAGCTCATAGGTTATTATTACATAACAATAACGTTTGAATTTGATAAATTCACCCCTAATCGAACGGTCATAAATATGCTTTTTTTTAAATCTCGGACGTTCCTTCTGGTAGAATCCCAAGAAAAGAGTAATACCAACTCTGGAATATGCAAGCATTCGTGTTCGCTGAAACTTCACATCACCTGTAACTGATACCAATTACAATGCACCAAAGTTAATTTACATTATTATTACGGTAGAGAATTTGAATCGATATTCCTTGCCTTGAATAGCATTTTGGAATTTTGTATCCCACAGTCTATATTTTGTGAAATTCGTAAGGTTTAAATGAAGTTTTAAAATCCCTAGAACAGAAACAGCATTTTATTATGGTATCCAAAAGTAGTTTGCATAAACTTTATTAAAAGCTTAAGGCAATTAGAAGAAAATACATGATACCGATCCACTATACGCTGCACCAGCTAGTAACTGTTGCATGTTAGGTTACAACTCTATGTGAACTAAATTACACTCAAACCCAAATATTTGCCAATTTTGATATGTTTTTAGTTCGTGTTAAAGGATACACTCCTAATCATCCTCACCTTGCGTCGAGAGTGTTATTTTAATCGCCTGAAGCACAATATAAGCTGTTAGAACAACAACGTACTGAATTTAATTACTAAAGTTCCACGTAAGTAAAACAACAATTTCGTCATTAGTTTTGGCTGCACACATTCTGTCCTGTGGGGCATTTCATAGAACACCAACGAAAATTGAACTAGTTACAAGAATGGTGCATAGGAAACAATTCCACTTCCAATTCTTTCATAATTTTTATCGTTTGTGTAACTATCCAGTTTCTTGACCTCATGTAAATCCGATAAAATATAAAAGAATGAGCAACCAAAACTTTTAAGGATGTAAGTTGCAAAACAATCATCATCATCATCGGCACTACAACCGGGATCTGGTCTTGGCCTTATTTAACAAATCTCTCCACCGGTCCCGATTTCGAGCCGATGTCATCCAGTTTGGCACTCCCAGGCTCTGGGCGTCCTGGTCTACGCCATCCCTCCATCGCAGGCAAGGTATGCCGCGCTGTCTCCTTCCATACATCCTGCCACAAAGAACTTTCCGAGCAGGCTCCTCTTCGCTCATTCGAGCTAGGTGTCATCCTCATTCCAGAAAATGCCGCAATAAATAAACTTCAAGGATCCTTCACGTATTTGAGAATATGGGTCCTGATTTTCTGTTTCTTTGTGAAAATCTCTAATATCACAGCAGGTAGAAGGGAGAGAATGAGTAAAGAAAGGTTCGACACTTATTAGTTTTAAACTTTTGTAGATTGTACATTTTTGTCTTCCTTACAAGAAAAAGGAAATGCTTTTTGTTCAGACTTGAATAAGTTCTCGCTGGCTTAACTCGACTCCAATGTGAATGATTTTGAAACAAATCCTAATACTTTCAATCGTTTCGACACTATCGTAGGATTCTACAAGTTTAACTAGCATCTGGCATGAGTCTTTAGGAAGTAATATATCCAATTATTGGTTTTCAAGCTTTTTTTGTTTATCTTCAATATCAAAATCATAGGTGAACACTCGTTTCATTAGGTGAAGCCCAGATAATGACTAGTATTTCGAATTTGCTTCTATACTTTGGGCATCACAGAAACCTCCACCGCTATATCATTACTACTTCATCATAACCTCGGCACTATAACTGGAATCCGGTCTTGGCCTTATTTAACAAATCTCTCCACCGGTCCAGATTTCGAACTGAAGTCATCCAGTTTGGCACTCCCAGGCTCTGGGTGTCCTGGTCTACGCCATCCCTCCATCGCAGACAATATCTGCTGCGCTGCCTCCTTCCATACATCCTGCCACAAAGGTCTTTCCGGGCAGCCTTCTCTTCGCTCATTCCAGCTAGGTGTCTCGCCCACCGGAGTCTACTGAACTTGATTTTTCTTACAACATTAGCTTCAAGGTAGATCGCGTACAACTCATGGTTGTAGCGTCTCCGGAATCGTCCTCCCTCACAGACGGGGCCAACAATTCTCCTTAAGACCTTTCTCTCGAACGCGGCCAAGAGTTCAGAGTGCCTTTTATTCAGCACCCAGGTCTCGGATCCATGCATGAGTACTGGTAAGACCATGGTCTTGTAGTAGTAGCTTGGATGTTCTGGATAAATTTCGGGATTTAAAGAGCCTTGATAGACCATTCGCGTATTTCTTCTTCCATATTGTTATCGGCTGATACTATTGACGCAAGGTAGTTAAAGGATTACACTACTTCAAATTTGTGCTCCAATACCCTGCTAGCTTGACCAACGTTAGGTCTTCTCTTCGCAGAAGTTGCCACGATGTACTTAGTTTTTCCGTCATTAATGTGCAATCCCAGGTTTTGTGCCGCCTGCTCGATCTGGGTGAAGGATTCCTATACCGCCGATTCGGTTCTACCGATGATGTCGATGTCATCTGCGTAGGCAAGTATCTGGCTGGACTTGGTGACAATAGTCCCTCTAGTTGTAACGCCAGAGTCACGGATTGCTTTCTCCAACGCCAGGTTGAAGAGGAGGCAGGCCAGACCGTCGCCTTGTCGGAGTCCATTATAGATGTTTATTGGTTTGGACAGCAATCCCGCTACTTTTACTTGACTAGTTACGTTGGTCATGGTCAACCTACAAAGTCGTATCAATTTGTTTGGAATGCCGAATTCTCTCATGGCATTATATAGTTCTACCCTGGCTATGCTGTCGTAGGCGGCCTTGAAGTCTTTAAACAGATGATATAATGGAATCTTAAATTCCTGACATTTTTCCATCGCTTGCCTAAGAGTGAAAATCTGATCAATTGCTGATTTGCCTGGGATGAAGCCACACTGATATTGACCAGTGATGACTTTAGCGTATGGGGCTATCCGGTCTTGTAGGATAGTGGAGAGTATCTTATAGGCGGTACTCAGCAATGTTATACCGCTATAGTTGCTGCACAGTGTGATATCTCCTTTCTTATGTATGAGGCAAATTATACCGCGACGCAAATCTTCCGGCATCTTCTCTTGCTCCCATACGTGCACCACGATCTCGTGAATTGCGTGAGGTAACACTGTCCCTCCTTGTTTGATCAGCTCAGCTGGTATGCCATCAGCTCCAGGGGCTTTATTTGATTTTAGCTGTCTAATGGCTCTTAGTGTTTCCTCAATGCTTGGTGGCGGCAGCATTTGGTCTTGGTCTTGCATTGGTGGAACCTCCAATTCTTCTATGAGCTGACCATTTAGCAATTCATTGAAGTGCACTTCCCATCGCTCCAGAATGCCTTCAGGATCGGTGATCAGACTGTCCTCTTTATCCTTGCAGTAAGTGCAGCGTGGTGTATACCGCGTCATACTGCGGATTATTTGGTAGAACTTCTGCGCCTGACGCGGACCTCGCTCTCTACTTTTCTCTATTTCACAGACAAGTTTTTTTCCCAGTCACTTTTCTTTTGTCTGTGAAGTCTTTTTTCAGATCTTCTGAGCTCTTTGTATTTCTCCTCGCGTACCCGCGTCCTATGAGACTGCTGCATTGCCCGGTATGCAGCATTCTTACGTTCAGTCGCTAGTTTGCACTCATCATCAAACCAGTCGCTCCGATCTCTACGACTACTGCCTAAGATGGAGTTGGCAGTACTAATGACAGCATTCTTAAGGCGTGTCCATTTCTCTTCTACGCCCGGCATTCTGGCCCCAGGACTTACTCTCCCTTCGTCGAGCTCTTCGAGGGCGAGTCTTAACGCATGACCAAAGCTGTTGCTGGTATTCTCATTGCATAAGGCAGCCGTGTTGATTCGAACCTGATCCGCGGATGCAATACGCCTGCGTAAGGCAATCTGCGCTCGGAAAACTGTACCAACAAGATAGTGATCCGAGTCGACGTTGGCACTTCGGTACGTTCGTACCGTCATCAGGCTCGAGGAGTTGCGGCGATCTATCATCACCTGGTCAAATTGGTTGCGAGTGGCTGCATCAGGTGATACACAGGTGGCTTTGTAGTAGACTCGTAGTCCATTGTCATTAGTGTTCTCATGCAAACTATGGGAACCTGTGTAGTGCCTGAAAACCGGCTCCCGACCTATTTTTGCATTCAAATCCCCAAGAACGATTTTCACATCGTATCTTGGGCAGGCATTGAGGGCCCGTTCGACGTTCTCATAGTATTCTTCTTTTTCGTCGTCAGGGGACTCCTCTGTAGGTCCGTGAACGTTTATGAGGCTTATGTTCTTAAACTTGCCTCGCACGCGAAGAATGTATAGCCTTTCATTTATCGCAATAAAGCCGATGATGGCAGGCTTCAGTTTTTGGCTGACTAGAATACCTACCCCGAACACATGGTGTTTTGCGTGACAACTGTAATAAATGTCATATTCTTTTCTTTTAAAAACACTACTCCCCGTCCATCTTATTTCTTGTAATGCTGTTATGTCAGCCTTATATTTGGACAGGGCATCGGCTAGCTGCTCTGCAGCTCGAGCTCTATATAGTGAGCGTATGTTCCATGAAAAAATCCTTAAATCATTTAGCCATTTTCGTTTCCGTGGTCGTCGTCGTGTATCCGGCCCATATCCGAGGCTTGTTAAATTTGCCATAATAATTCATTTTTACGGGCCTGGTTACTAGCCTTGCGCCAACCTTTCTCAGGATGTCGCTGCATGCATTGGTTCACTACTTGGCGGGTGTCAAAGTAGCTATCCAGGGGTGTCACGTGGAGACTGCATGTCAACTTGGATTGGACAGGGACAAGAATCGTCCTGGCCTTCGCCGGGTTGAAGGCAATCAGAGACTTTGCCCTGTATGTTCGCACCCATCCCCCCTGCAAAACAATACTTGTTCAAATATATGTATTTGTTGGAAACTATAACAGAATATTTGAAATAACTCATGAAATAACTTGAAAACATTAACCACATGGCCAATGTTATGAAACATTGTGTCAACTTTGTTGTAGATCCGCCCTAAGCTGCGTGCTCTATGCGATTGTAGCGCCGGACCGGACGTTACGAGTAAAGCGCAAATGAATTCACGCCTTAATGCGCTCGGTTTACTTCTGACAGTAACACCAGACCGAGTGCGTTTATTGCTACATGCGTTTTTTCGCATTTCCGCGTCAGACTAATACACATTTGTTAAAACTAAGTTCATGGGTGCTTCGTTGAATAAATAATATCTTTCGTACGAGGAGTCGCCCGTTCATTTGATATCCTGCTACAACAAACTTGCTTCGTTCACTCATGCGACAGATGAGCCAGTTAATTGTAACTTTCCTTGCCACTGGAAGTATTTGTTAGCTATTAGAAGGTAGATTGTCGTGGTTGCCTAAATTTCACCATACACCGTTATAGCGTTTGAAATAGTAGTGAAGAAGATCGTGTGATTCGAACTGACGCTATGACAGTTTGAATCACGAAAAAAATTGAACGTAAGCGTTACCCATCAGGCTACTGACCGTGTTTAGAATTTGATTTTTAAACTCGACTATACTCCACTGATGTGAATTATTTTTGTTATCGCTATGGTATACGGCTCTGATGTATTTTCTTGTTCGAATTTTCGTTCGGTGCTCTTCACTATTTTGCTTGCGAATTGTGTGTGTATCTGTTAGAGTTGCCACACCGTTTTTAACAATACATCGCCCTCTTAATTTGAAATTATGATTTACATGTAAAGGATCCTGAGTATTAACAATACAAAAATGATTTTTTGGAATATCTTATTTATAAAGCCTTCGAACTTGGAAGTTTACCGTAACTCTTTGATCAGGCTACATGCTGGTAAATCTTCTTTAGAAACAGTTTTATCGAACTCGTTAAATCCTAAGCTTCACTATGATGCATTTGAATTGCAAGCCTTAGTCTTCTGTTCAATACTATTTCATCATCATCATCGGCACTACAACCGGGATCTGGTCTTGGCCTTATTTAACAAATCTCTCCACCGGTCCCGATTTCGAGCGATAGTCCCCCACTCCCAACCCCCATGCCTTAATTTTTAAGGTAGTTCGCTAGGCGAAATAAACTGAGGGTTCTGCCCTCTATTCATTCGTTCGCCATGTATGGAGGTATGAGGCTGCTAACTGGGACGATTTGCGAGATTATTTCCCATCCTTTTCGTGGTTGGGGGTGTGGTTTAAAGAGTCGGATGTTAACGCATCCGCGGAGTCGGTCACGGAGATTATTCTTCTCGGGATGATGATCTACATTCCGCATTCCATCAAACGTAGTCCACCTGATAAACCTTGGTTTGATAAAAAATCCGAACAGATTACAGCGGCAAAAAAGATACCTTTTAAACAATGGCGCTCTAATCCCACCGAAGTTAACAGATCGAATTTTGTTATAATCAGAAACGCGTGCAACCAGGCGATTGATACGGCGAAGAAGGCTTACAATGACAGAGTTACAAATAGACTCCTTGAGTGCCCGACTGGTTCGCGTCCCTTCTGGTCAATGGCAAGAGCCGTCTGCAGTAACTTTGCTTCCTCCTCTTTCCATCCGTTGGTGACAGACAGCGGGACGTTAGTCACAAATTCAAAGGATAAAGCTAATGCGTTCGCGAATTTATTTGCCGCGAATTCAAATCTCGATGCCGGTCTTTTGGAGGCACCTGTGATCGCGCCGGTACGGTCTTCGATGGCGGATGTGAGGTTCCGCCCGCATACTATTCAACGCATTCTACGGGGACTGGACTGTAGGAAGACAACCGGCCCGGACAGGATACCAGCAATAGGCCTCAAGAACTGTGCTCCAGAATTGTCACGGGTTCTTGGCAGACTCTTTCGCTTATTTTTTGAACGAAGGACCTTTCCTGCCTGCTGGAAAATCGCACGAGTTCAGCCAATCCCAAGGAGAGGAAAAAAGTGTTTCCCACAAAATTACCGACCGATAGCATTATTGTCTACGTTATCTAAGGCGATGGAAAAGGTAATCAATGCCGAGTTACTTAAGTATTTGGAGTGCGACGGACTTCTAAATGATCGTCAATACGGATTCCATGGCAGGTGGTCCACCTTTTGACCCTTATAACCGATATATGGACATCTGCGATTGAGCGGCATGGTCAGTCAAGAGCGGCCGCATTGGATATCTCCAAGGCTTTCGACCGGGTCTGGCACGGGGCATTGCTGAGCAAACTTGGATCGTATGGACTTTCTCAGCAGCTTTGCGACTGGGCGAAAAGCTTCCTCGACAATCGATCCAAGTTGTATCCTATTAATTCCGGGGTGCCTCGTGTTCTATTTTGGCTCCAACCTAGTTTTTGCTTCACATAAATGATTTGTTGGAGATGTAACATTCGAGTGTAACCCCTAATGTTAACATTTAATATTTGATTAACTCTCGGGTAAAACTCCTCCGAGGTTATTAATTTATTGATATACACCTGTTAGTTCCACGTCTCCTGGGGGCGGTTTCTTCTTGGTGGTAGGTTCTTTGTGGGGGCTTCCTGCGGTCTTGATGTGATTGCTTAACTTACCGGGTGGCGGTCTTACTTCGGTTTGTGGTTTTTGATGTGAATTGAAACAACACTTTTTCTTTATATTAATTTTAAAGCTTTACTATTTATTAGAAATACTGGGAATGTCCATCCCTTTATTTATTTTACATTTTGACTTTTAAAAACAAGAAGACCCGCCGTGCAATTCCGATGGCTGCAGTCTTCTTGTTATATTATTACACTGCACTGCCCTGTCCAATCTAACCAAAACAGGATGCCCGCTGTACAAACGCTAAGGCCGCGACCTCTTGTTCGATTGATTAGATCACTTGTAACGTGTTCCGCCACAGAAATTTATATATATAAATTGTTACCTGTAGTTATTTCCTCTCCTTGCATTGGACATCTAATGATTCGTCTGCAGAGATTTCCCCTAGCGGCAGCTTGGACTCTTCTTCTGGATCAACTTCGCCTAGAAACACCGCAGTCTATGCACGAATTAAAAACACTCCTCTGGGGATCTCTCCGTATTCGTTTTCAACACGAATCCTCTCTATGGTCCGGTGTAGAGGTAGATTGGCAACTTGATTTTTGACAGTGTCCCGGCTCTCCGGACAAATTGTTAAAAACACGTTTTTAAACACAGATGCTTTATTCTTAATTTATGTATATAAATTTGCTACTGAATGTTTGTAGCGACCATTACAAAAACTTTCAATTTATCAGTGCTTTAATCTCCTTTTTCTTTTTCAATTACTTTTATTTATGACAAGACAAACGGGACGTTGCAGTTCCTTCCCCTTCTGCTGTTAACACCAACTCCAACACGGAATTCAAAACCGTATTTTGCAATCTATTAACCCGTTCCCTCTCTCTCGCTCTCCCTCAACGTCCACTCCGAAAATCGAATTGGAACTCGAAGAGCTGCACGATCCACACCCGAATCGGGGCGTGTTCGAAAACTCACTTGTGGATCGTGCAACTCCTCCACCACCTTACCATCATACTATTTTAAAACAAATTATATTACATACAAATTATCAAATGATGGTGGTGGCGGAAACCGCACGTAACACACTCTACACTGCTAACTAACAAGAAGACCCGCTGTGCAATTCCGGTGGTTGCAGTCTTCTTGTTATATTATTACACTGCAAAGAAACTCACTTGCACTACCCTTTAAATACCAAATTATTGGTGAGTTAATGCAGATGATGCATTTTCCTCGCCCAGAACGTCTAACCTATTCTGAGGTTATTCGCCTGTCATAATCCATTCGCAATAATCGTTTAATTGTTCTGCAAAAACTGCGGCGACAGAGAATTTAGCAATTCCATAATCGTTTAATTTCCCTTGCCAAAATACAACGGTAATGATTTGCGCAATTACTTAATTGCTTTCCATGCGGAGAACCAATTATAGGCCATTGCCCGCATGTGCCAATCGTATCATACGATTAATCGCGCCTCACTGCTGTGTTCGCTAGTTCGCCGAACTCAGCACTTTTCCGACGCCCGATTATTTCGTCGTCGGTGGCCGTTGCTAATGCCGCTTGTGCTCGCATATCATGTATCACACTTGTAAACATATGTACTTGTAACATGAGAGCGTGTAGGTCTGTGGGCAGGTACTTGTTTGATTTTCGTAATGCGAAGCAGAATGCAAGGTCAAGTGTATGACTGATATATGCTGTGGCATGGATTATGAATGATCATGAATTAATTGTTCGTGGGGAAGGCTTTGCTTCTGAATGAACGCGAGTATTGCATTGTATGCAGAATACTTGTGACGATTGAATTGTTTATGGTATTATGAATAACCATGAAATGGATAGGCGTGTATCGTGATATGGATCAAGTGAATGATGATTGAATTGCTGTGAAGATTGTTTGAGGATGGTTGTTTGGGATTACGTATGGTATTGTTTAAGAGTGGGTGGATAGCGAGGTGTAACAGAGACCTCGGATGACAAAGTTTTCAGTTTTGAGCATGATAGTACGCTTGTTTCTTCCTTTTCGAGTGTTCGGCCGATTAGTTCATCAACGTCACACCAGCTGAGATGTGGCCAGATCGACTCTCGGAATCGGGATCTTGATAAGGTTCTGCAATGGGGAAAGACTAATCTCGTCGACTTCAATGCAACGAAAATACAATATACAACATTCACAAAGAAAAGTGGATCATCGGTTCCACAGCTGATGATGAATGGCCAGGCCCTCGAATCCGGGGAACGCATGAAATTGATCGGCGTCATGGTCGGTGGGAATGTATCATGACATAAACACGTATCGAGCATCGCCAGATCCGCATCCGGAAAACTGAGCTATCTTTTTAGGGCCAAGAAATATTTTACACCGGCTCAACTTCGTCTCCTGTATAAATCCCAAATTAGACCCGCGTACGAATTGGTCTCATGTTTGGAGTTCTGCTGCTAAACATACTATCGACCTACTTGAGAACATTCAAAGACGAGGATCCCGACTGATCGGGGACTCGGCGCTGACGTCGGACTACAGTCGCTATCACATGCAAAGCGCGTAGCTGACCTCTGTCTGTTTTACACATATTATCATGGGTACTGTGCTTCGGAGATTCATGGTATTGTTCCGCGTAATTCGGTTTTTATGCGCTCTATGAGAAAACCCGACGGATCACACCAGTTCGCAGTTCATCTCCCCACGATGCGAACATCCGAAGACTAATGACATTGCCCGGAAAAAACAAATCATTATGGAAAATTTAACAAGCCTCAGGACTTCCTAAATAAGGCCAAGACCGGTTCCGGGTTGTAGTGCCGATGATGATGATGAATATAATGTATTGCTGCTTTCCCAGGTTACATTAAAAAATTAAATCCATTTTCGTAATTTATTTAGACGCCAATTCTTAACTAAATATTAATTTAAAACCTATAGCGCCATCGCATTAAATTGTGTAAATGGCTTCCGAAGAATCAACACTGCTATATATCAAATTCTATAAGTATTCATTCTAAGCCTCTCGTTGTGTTTGCGAACCATCAGATGTACACGAATTATCCATTTATAGATAAAACAAAACTTTTTAAGTTATGGAGGTTGCTATAAAATTCGTGGTGTACTAAGATTTGCTTTCAATCGCTTTGCTAAAGCAAATGGTGATTGAATGGACCGCATTCAAGAATCATAAAACTTGGTTTAAATGAATTTGTGATAGAAAATATCTTACCTCGTTTGCATTTTAATCCCATCGACTGTCCAGCACGATGGCCTTAATAATTCAACCCGAAGTCTTCTTCTTTTCCTTGAATATAATTTGAAGACCAAATAAAATGAGTTGGTGGATGATGTACTAGCTGGCATTTACATAGGCACTCCCATCACTACGATTACCCTGGATTCTGCTTCGCCGCCAGTTAATGAAATATAAGCAGCCATTTTTTAAATTTATTTCATCCTTCCTGTGGCCATAAATTTCCTATAAAGTTTGTCTTGCTTTTATGTTCGTGGCCCTTTGCATCATTTAAAGTGATGAATTCTGAATTTATATGATTCAATAGACATATAATGAAAGGGTTTTTTTAAATGGGCTTTAATGATGATCTTTTAGGTTGAGGTTAAAATTCTCTATTAGGAAAGTTTATTCTACCCGAAAACTGATTTTCAATTATTTATTGTAAGCTAAATATGAATATCGTTTATCTCTTGAAGGTCAGTTAAATTCAATTCATCGGGTAAGTCGTTGACTGGACAAAATTTGAAAACAAAACTGTACATATCGTACAACATTAGTTAAAATGTAATTAATTCACCATATCATGAATATACAAATCTATCTATTAAGGATACTAAAAGTAAGTTGAAATATATGAGAATGGGATGAGGAAGAGTAATTGACCCAGCTCGCAATGGGAAGGGTAATTCGCCCAGCCCAATACTAACAAGACGAATAGAAGTACGTACAGGCCAATATATAGCAGTAGTAGTAGTAATGAATTCCATACAAGTAACGGATCTGATATTCAGATATTCATCAAGACTCAGATTGACTTTTCAAGCGGTTTAACTTATCATCGTTGCTTCGGAAACGATTTATACAAGAGATTCCAACCCTGGGATTTGCGTTTTCACATAAATTGATTTATCTTGGCAAAAGAAACAAGCTTTTGCACTTAACAACCTGGATTTATTTGGCTAAACCCGTTTTACGAGACTTAGTCAAATTTTCATTTTCAAAGCTCTCTAAACGATGATCTACGAGCACCTCGTTTCGCCCCAAGTCTTCAGACATAAGGGAACAGTAAAAATTGCTTCTATGCCAGGAGGAAGTGAAAATACACGAGGCTTACCTCAGTACTGCGTTCATATACAATACTTTTCGGATGTGGGCCATGGTTTCCGTATATGCCACTCATCTCACCGAATTAGTATTAAAGTGAAAAGGATTACTCCGAACGAAAGATTTCTCAAGCACTTCTAATCGTTTATTATGTGATCATCGTACTCATTTGGATATTCGGATTCTTCTTCTGCGAACGCTATCACAAATGCACTTGCTTAACAATAATTGGATTGTTGATGGAGTCTTGCAACGATGCGATATCACAACTCACGTCTTTTATTCTACATTTATTGGGCGGACGGATGGATAATTACAATTGCTTCGGTTTCAGTTGGTTACATCTTAATTGAAACCTGAATCTCATCACTGGACCTAATTCCAATAGGCGACTCTAACAAAACAAAAAAAACTGAATTTCACATAAGACTTGACACTATCCCCAAAGAATTTCAGTGACGGTTTCTCGATTTCGGTCATAACGAGACACTGAAACATATTCTTCTCACTATCGGAGTCCTTTTTGCGTCTCACCGATGATTGTCAGATGTGTTATGTTTACTTTTCATGTAAATTTATGTTCTTCTATATGAACGACTTGCGAATGTGTTGTCGATTTGTTGTTATTGCCCATGTTTGGAGGCGTTGCCGCTTTTCTTGGACGTTGCCGCGTATCTTGATAATAGGACGAAGGGGGCGCATACGAACTGCTAGATGGTAGTTCGATGATGTTAATTATTTGCAGAGGGGCATGTGGTGGCAGCCTGAATATGTTTGTGTTTTCTCACCTAACAGTTTTGATCTCTGACTACAACACACATTCTACATAAAAATGAATTTAGAACAGTTCAATCAAGAGTCCATTGAAGTCGGGAAAACAGGCTGGGAACGGCTCTGAATGACGTATATAGGGGTTTCAATTTTTTGCAAATATTTCAAATGTCGAAAAAGCAAATCATATCAACTTCATTTCATATCATACATTTCGCAAGTCAAGCTTTTAGAGATTCTCGGGAGTCCAGAAAGTCATTATCATCGGCACTACAACCAGGATCCGGTCTTGGTCTTATTTAACAAATCTCTCCACCGGTCCCGATTTCGAGTCGATATCATCTAGTTTGGCACTCCCAGGCTCTGGGCGTCCTGGTCTACGCCATCCCTCCATCGCAGACAAGGTCTGCCGCGCTGTCTCCTTCCATACATCCTGCCACAAAGGACTTTCCGGGCAGGCTCCTCTTCGCTCATTCGAGCTAGGTGTCATCCTCATTCCAGAAAATGCCGCAATAAATAAACATCAAGGAGGAAGTTAGACTCCGACTAGATAGTGACTACGCTAAGTCAGGATCTTGAAGCGGTTTACCGATTTCAGCACCCGGAATGCTATGGGTCTAAGAAACCACGTTGAAGTGGAACTTGCACTAGTAAAAAGGAAATTGTCTTTAATATTAATTATTAAAAATCGCCAGTCCCAGGTGACCTGGCAAATTGCATAATCAAAAGATCCCCACTTCGACAATTGAACATCAATATAAAAATATTATTCAACCACTGCCTCAATGACGGGCTCTTGGTGGTTGCTCAAAACTTGGTAACAAGCAAAAATAATCCTTATACCCCAAAAGAAAAGGACGCTTTGATATAGGTAACCTTCAACAAATTTCACTCCTCTTTAACGGTGAGAAAATACTCTAAATAAAATAATTGGTTCACTAATGAACTGGTATGCCCTAAATGGGATCGAAGTTTTATAGAAATTCTGGTTTCGATTCCGGAGAGAACACTCCATGCTGTCCTTAAAC
This sequence comes from Microdon myrmicae, assembly GCA_963931805.1. Taxonomy (NCBI): domain Eukaryota; kingdom Metazoa; phylum Arthropoda; class Insecta; order Diptera; family Syrphidae; genus Microdon; species Microdon myrmicae. The sequence goes on from OZ007502.1 coordinate 19,675,304, forward strand.
TTCACGGTGGCATATGCTCTAAGTTGGAGGAATAAAAATGTACAATGGCATACACACTCTATCTGCAAAACGCTTTCGACCGTTCAAAGGGAAGGATTGATACAGGAGGTTAAAGAAAACAACTATCCTATTAATATAACGTACATAATCTACAACTTGGGGGACAGGAGCTGGAAAGCAATTCAAAGAATTGGCCATCAACGAAGCAATAGCAAACACCAGGAATGGGGCCGAGGTCCTTGATAAACTCATTGCCAAGATTGACATAAAAAACAAGAACTGGGAAAGCAAATGGAGCAAGTTCGTGAATTAGAACGGAAGTTGAGCCAGAAAAAGGGAGGATGGGAGCGAACACACAGGGCAAAGTCTCTGATTGCTTTCAACCCGGCGAAGGTCAGGACAATCCTTGTCCCTGTTCAATCCAAGTTGACATGCAGTCTCCACATGACTCCCCTGGATAGCTACTTTGGCACCCACCAAGTAGTGGACCAATGTATGCAGCGACATCCTGAGAAAGGTTGGCGCAAAGCTAATAACCTTGCCCGTAAAAACAAATTATTATGGAAAATTTATCAAGCCTCGGATATGGACCGGATACACAACGACGACCACGGAAACGAAAATGGCTAAATGATTTAAGAATATTTACATGGAACGTCCGCTCACTATACAGAGCTCGAGCTGCACAGCAGCTAGCCGATGCCCTGTCCGAATATAAGGCTGACATAACAGCATTACAAGAAGTAAGATGGACGGGGAGTGGTGTTATTCAAAGAAACGAGTATGACGTTTATTACAGCTGTCATGCAAAACACCATGTGTTCGGGGTAGGTTTTCTAGTCAGCCAAAAACTGAAGCCTGGCATCATCGGCTTTAATGCAATAAATGAAAGGCTATGCACTCTTCGCGTGCGACGCAAGTTTAAGAACATAAGCCTCATAAACGTTCACGGACCTACAGATGAGTCCCCTGACGACGAAAAGGGAGCATTCTAGAAGAATGTCGAACGGGCCCTCAATACCTGCCCAAGATACGATGTGAAAATCGTTCTTGGTGATTTGAATGCGAAAATAGGTCGGGAGCCGGTTTTCGGGCACTAAGTTGGTTCCCATAGTTTGCATGAGAACACTAATGACAATGGACTACGAGTCATCGAACTGGCAGCATAAAAAAACTTGGTCGTTGCGAATACCAGGTTTCCGTATAGGTCGGGAGCCGGTTTTCAGGCAGTTTACATGAGAACACTAATGACAATGGCCTACGAGTCATCGAAGAACTTGGCAGCACCAAAGAACTTGGTCGTTGCGAGTACCAGGTTTCCGCATAAAGATGTCCACAAAGCCACCTGGGTATCACCTGATGCAGCCACTCGCAAACAAATTGGCCACATGTTGGTAGATCGGAGCCTGATGACGGTACGAACGTACCGAGGTGCCAACGTCGACTCGGATCACTATCTTGTTGGTAGAGTTTTCCGAGTGCGGATTGCCTTACGGAGACGTATTGCATACGCGAATCAGGTTCGAATCAACACGGGTGCCTTACGCAGCCCTAGAAGAGCTCGACGGAGGGAGAGTAAGTCCCGGGGCCAGAATGCCGGGCGTAGAAGAGAAATTGATACGCCTTAAGAATACTGTCATTAGTACTACCAACTCCATCTTAGGCAGTAGTCGTAGAGATCGGAGCGACTGGTTTGATGATGAGTGCAAACTATCGATTGAACGTAAAAATCCTGCATATCGGGCAATGCAGCAGTCTCATAGGACGCGGGTACGCATGGAGAAATACAAAGAGCTCAGAAGATCTGAAAAAAGGCTTCACACACAAAAGCAAAGTCCCTGGGAAAAAACCTTGTCTGTGAAGTAGAGAAAAGTAGAGAGCGAGGTCCGCACCAGGCGCGGAAGTTTTACCCAATAATCCGCAGTATGACGCGGTACACACCACGCTGCACTTACTGCGAGGATAAAGAGGATAGTCTGATCACCGATCTTGAAGGCATTTTTGAGCGATGGGAAGTGGACTTCAATTAATTGCTAAATGGTCAGCTCACAGAAGAATTAGAGGCTCCACCAATGCAAAATCAAGACCAAATGCTGCCGTCACCAAGCATTGAGAAAATATTAAAAGCCATAAGACAGCTCAAATCAAATAAAGCCCCGGAGCTGATGACATACCAGCTGAGCTGATCAAACAAGGAGGGACAGCGTTACATCACGCAATTCATGAGATCGTGGCGCACGTATGGGAGCAAGAGGAGATGTCGGAAGATTGGCGTCGCGGTATAATTTGCCCCAAACATAAGAAAGGAGATATCACACTGTGCAGCAACTATAGGGGTATAACATTGCTGAGTAGCGCCTATAAGATACTCTCCACTATCCTACAAGATCGGATAGCCCCATACGCTAAAGTCATCATTGGTCAATACCAAGGTGGCTTCATCGCAGGCAAATCAGCGATTGATCAGATATTCACCCTTAGGCGGGCGATAGAAAAATGTCTGGGATTTAAGATTCCATTAAATCATCTGTTTATAGACCTTAGGGCCGCCTACGACAGCATAGCTAGGGTAGAACTATATAATGGCATGAGAGAGTTCGGCATTCCAAACAAATTGATACGACTTTGTAACTAGTCAAGTAAAAATAGTGGGATTGCTGTCCAAACCAATAAACATCTATAATGAACTCCGACAAGGTGGCGGTCTGGCCTGCCTCCTCTTCAACCTGGCGTGGGAGAAAGTAACCCGTGACTCTGGCGTTACAACAAGAGGGACTATTGTCACCAAATCCAGCCAGATACTTGCCTACGCAGATGACATCGACATCATCGGTAGATCCGATTCGGCTGTACATGACATGGGGGGACGATTCCGGAGACGCTACAACCGTGAATTGTACGCGATCTACCTTGAAGCTAATGTTGTAAGAAAAATCAAGCTCGGTAGACTCCGGTGGGCGGGACACCTAGCTCGAATGAGCGAAGAGGAGCCTGCTCGGAAAGTTCTTTGTGGCAGGATGTATGGAAGGAGACAGCGCGGCATACCTTGCCTGCGATGGAGGGACAAACTGGATGACATCGGCTCGAAATCGGGATCGGTGGAGAGGTTTGTCAAATAAGGCCAAAACCGGATCCCGGTTGTAGTGCCGATGATAATGATGATGAATTAAATTCGTGCTCGTCGAGCAGAAAAAAATATTTTTTTACTTATATATGGACCAAAGCAATAACTCATCCGAATTCAATTTTCACGTAAAAAGGTGGGTCACTTTTTTATGTTGTGACTTTTTTATAAAATTATTTTTGCGAAAACCGTTTGTGGACTTATTCTACACACTATCATCATCATCGGCACTACAATCGGGATCCGGTCTTGGCCATATTTAGCAAGTTTCGAGTCTTGTTAAATTTTCTATAATAATTTATTTTTACGGGCAAGGTTATTAGCGTTGCGCCAAATTCTACACACTATACGCTATCAAAAAATGAAAAAAAAAATCGGTTTTTTTGTAAAACTTCTTGATGAGAACCTCCCCTTAATATTCTCAAATGTCTATCAATTACATTTTCATGCAAGCGCAACTATTATTCTTGTCCCTATTTATTGACAGTCCTTTAAGATGTGCACATCATTAAAAAATGATTCTATGCTGGTACAGAAGAAGTTCGCTCAATAAATCCCTGCAGAAGCTCAATCCACATATATGTAGCTATATAATTCAACATACCGCACAAAGATATACGTGTGTTGAGATCCTTTTTTTTTACTAAAATCCCAATTTTACGAACCAACAATGAAAAATGCACATAAATGGGTATCCCAGTTTGTTTGCATGAAGTCAGCTCCCTTGTACTACTCTGCTTGACATACGCGTTATTTTTATTTACTTAATATTCCATTGTGTTTTTGATAGGCGAATCAATATTAAAGACTGTACATGTGTACCCTGTTTCGTTTGCTTACATGCCACAATCAGAAGAACATTCCCAAAATTTTTTGAAAAGGGGACCGTATATGTTGCTTATGAATTGTTTTGGAAACGGATGTGTTTCCGTAGAGACTGATTGATGCAAAGATTTGTATGGTGTGCCGTCTGCTATAATCTCTCCCAAAGATTATTTTATAAATATGAACTCAGCAAGCGTGATAACAGCATTTTTTCCAACCCATTTAGACTGGTCAGTACAGTAACCTGGATTTTCCTACACTAGTTCAGCAGACTTTGCCTGCATATGACAACGCTTTAGTTGTTTATAGCTATAATTTTGCTTGCCGACGTTATTCTCCGTCGATTAGGAAAGGTATGGTTTGACTGGATACAAGTATGCTGCCGACGGGTTGGTTTACAAAAAATTGGTTAGAGCCTTGGAAACCAACTCTCCCAGATCATATTTAACTAAATAATAAGAGACTGTTAACAGTTGTATCACCTATAAAGTCTACGAATTCATTTAGTTAATAATTGTATGTCCCTCGGTGCACAAAGCTGAGTGTAATATATGAATATCAGCTGGTTCCTCTGTTTAAGGCACAGTGCTCTACTGCTAGTTAAATATACATCCGATCACGATAAAAATGTGTACACATTCCGGAAGTTGGTGTTTATTTATGAAGCTAGCAAAAGTAAACATAAAGAGAAACATTTCCTTCAACGAACTCTTGTGGCGACGACTTTACGAACTACCATAGAACCTCCAAACAAGGACTACAAACTGACGAGACCGGAATTAAAATTTGGTAGTTTAACTTTTTTGCTCTTGTTAGTCTTTTAATGTAAATGAAGACGGAGTCTTTAGTCTACCAATGCAGATGGAGTAAAATGCATTTTGGACTCGTGCGTCCTTTTGTGCTATTGTGCAGGATGCTACAACGTTTACCTCCCTCAGGCTACACTAACAGACTAAAAAGTTTATCAGTTTGGTTGCTTTTTTCATTTTAAAACAGAGTTCAGAATTTTGTTTTGGTTAACTAACGTTTCAAAAGCAGGCTTACCAATCTAAATGCGCCTATCGCAGATTATTATAAAGGCACGAAAGGCAAAAAAACATTACATTGGAATTAAGATAAATTTGTATTTGCCTAGAAGTAACATTTGTAGAGAGACATATAGTAAAATCGGAAAGAATTGTTAGTGCCAAATAAGCCTATAAATTATATAAGGGATTTACATTAAATGTCATCATCATCATCGGCACTACAACCGGGAACCGGTCTTGGCCTTATTTAGCAAGTCCTGAGGCTTGTTAAATTTTCCATAATGATTTTATTTTTTCTGGGCAAGGTCATTAGTCTTGCGCCAGGGGCTCCCCGACGGGGAAACGAACCCCGGTCTCCCGGGTGACAGGCGGGTGTACTAACCACTATACTATCGAGGAGCCCTTACATTAAATGTGCTGCCAACTTAACCTGAGCCAGAATTAAATGTTATCCAGTCTTCAAACAGACAAACCAGTGAAATGAGCAGGAGGTGAGGTTATTATTATTTACTGGCCTGTAGGAATCCGGTAGTTCATGACCTCACCGACTCGGCTCCGCCATTGTTCCCTGTCCTGTGCGCTCTCCTTCCACGTTCGACCATCCGATCCGATCTCCTCGAGGTCCAATCTAACATTGTCCTCCCATCTCCGTCGCGGCCGTCCTGTCGGTCTCTTTCTCGTTAGCTTACCGTCAAGAATTCTATGCACGGTCCTATCGTTGCGCATTCGCGCTACGTGTCCGGTCCATCTTAATTTTCGCGACTTGATTACTCCCACTATTGTAGGTTTGCGGTATAGCTCTTCCGATTCGTGATTGTGGAGTTTCCCCCATTGTCCTGCCTCCTCGTCATATTTACCCCCAAAGATACTGTGGGTAATTATGAGTTTCTTCTAGTAGTAAGATGCCACAGGGGCACAAGTTCACTAAGATTACCGCCAAATATACCCCTTAAAACGTTATTCTCGAATACGCGGAATTTGTTCTCTTCCCGTTTTGTGAGAGCCCATGTTTCGCATCCGTATAGAGGTTAGACTAACAAATAAGAACTTCAGATAAATCATCATCATCGGCACTACAACCGGGAACCGGTCTTGGCCTTATTTAGCGAGTCCTGAGGCTTGTTAAATTTTCCATAATGACTTCAGATAAATACAGCTTATTAAACACGGATATCCCAATTTTTTTTTTATTTATTTATTTATTATCAACTAGTAATGTAAAATTACATATCAATAACTTAACATAGTGAACGTAGCAGCGGGGACTATTGGATCTGTAGTTTTAATTTACAATTTAATCTTAATGCTATTTACAAATTTATTTACAATTTCTATATTGTCGGTAGTTGGATCTGTTGGAATTGCGTAAATATCTGTATTGCGAAAGAGTTTATCTTTCAAAGGTTCTAGGTGATGACAGTCTTTCAAAATGTGAGTGATTGTGAGTGTTGTGTTGCATTTTGGGCAGATTGGGGATGTAGGTCGGTGGAGCAGGTGGAGGTGGGTAGCAGCCTCACAAAGTTTGTGGTTTTGGTTGGGTAGGAAGAGTGAGTTTTGAATGGGTTTGTCATTTTATAGGCATTCTGGTGAGTATCCCAGTGTGTTTGGTTTATTTGTTTTTGTTGATTGCTGATAGTTGACAGGAGATCGGCTCTTGTGTAGGTGTTGAATTTATGTACTGGAGCTCTTTTGGCTGAGTTGGCTGCGGCGTCTACAATCTCGTTACCGCTGATGGAGACGTGACTGGAAGTCCACATTAGTTTTATTTTATAGCAGTATTTAACGATATTATTCCGAATATTGGAAATTATATCATCAGCGTTGTTCGTGTTTCTTATTGAGTTAAGTACCGACAGGCTGTCGGTGCAGATGACATATTTTTCTCCGTGGTTGGTGGCGAATGTTACGGCTTGTAAGATCACGAAGGCTTCCGCCGTGAAAATGGAACAAAATTCGGGTAAAAGTCCGATTTTCTTTACTGCACCTTCTTCGGGTGTGACCTCAAATGATGTATAGTTGGTTGTTTCCATCTGTGTACAGAAAGCGCCATCCGTTGGATTTATATTTTGAGGTGACTGACCAGAATAGTGCAGTACTTTTTTTTTTGTTTTGTTTTTTTGTGGTTTCGGTAGGAAGGTGGAAATCTTCAAAAGAGGCCTATGGACCGATCCAAAGGCATGCCGGGTTTTTACCGACTAAAACCACCTCCCGCCAGGCTCATATTCCCGTTGATCCCCGCAGAACTTTCTTTTAGATATTCCATCGCAGGGCGGGACGGGGTTTACCTGTTACTCCGCTCGTCGCGTCGCAACTGCTGCATAATTTCACAGAGAATACCGTTTGTTATGGAACATGCCTGTTTTGAACTCAACATGTATTCTATTACTCCTGTCGGAGTAACTGTCCGTCTCATATGTCTCTCCAAACTCGTTCGTGCGGTCTCGAATCTCACGCACTCTGTGAGTACGTGTTCCGCCTTTTCTATTTTGCCTTCGCAATACAAGCAGTATGGGTGATTCACATGCTTATACTTGTGCAAGTATTGTCGAAAGCATCTGTGGCGACTCTAACAGAACACACACAATTCACAAGCAAACTAGTGAAGAGTGTAGGTAGGTTTTTGTCCCGTGTGTGTAGTTGTACTACGAGAGGTCTCTGTCTTGTCTCGGTAGTGTGTCAGTCCGACACTGGTTCGCCGAGACGTCCCCACTGAGTGTTCGCTTAGGGTGTCTAATAAACAACGGCTGTATTCTTACGGCTAGTTTCTTTATTGAATCGATAAGCTTATATTTAAAATTTAGATACTATAGGTATTTAATGTATGTTTACAAAAATTGAGTTCCATTATACTGTGAACTTAATAGGTATTTAGTGAATGGGATTCCGGCACACTAGGTATGTAACGAATAATCCATCGAATTCTTAAACACTAGTACGTAACAAATAATTGATTGAATTCCTAAACACTAGTATGTAACAAATAATTGATTGAATTCTTAAACACTAGTATGTAACAAATAATTGATTGAATTCCCAAACACTAGGTATGTAACAAATAATTGATTGAATTCCCAAACACTAGGTATGTAACAAATAATTGATTGAATTCTTAAACACTAGGTATGTAACAAATAATTGATTGAATTCCCAAACACTAGGTATGTAACAAATAATTGATTGAATTCCTAAACACTAGGTATGTAACAAATAATTGATTGAATTCTTAATCACTAGTATGTAACAAATAATTGATTGAATTCCCAAACACTAGGTATGTAACAAATAATTGATTGAATTCTTAATCACTAGTATGTAACAAATAATTGATTGAATTCCCAAACACTAGGTATGTAACAAATAATGCTTGAATCTATAAACACTAGGTATGTAACAAATAAATTGACTGGATTCTAAAACGCTAGTATGTAACAAATAAATGCTTGAATCTATAAACACTAGGTATGTAACAAATAATTAATTGAATTCTTAAACACTAGTATGTAACAAATAATTGATTGAATTCCCAAACACTAGGTATGTAACAAATAATTGATTGAATTCCCAAACACTAGGTATGTAACAAATAATTGATTGAATTCTTAAACACTAGTATGTAACAAATAATTGATTGAATTCCTAAACACTAGGTATGTAACAAATAATTGATTGAATTCTTAATCACTAGTATGTAACAAATAATTGATTGAATTCCCAAACACTAGGTATGTAACAAATAATTGATTGAATTCTTAATCACTAGTATGTAACAAATAATTGATTGAATTCCCAAACACTAGGTATGTAACAAATAATGCTTGAATCTATAAACACTAGGTATGTAACAAATAAATTGACTGGATTCTAAAACGCTAGTATGTAACAAATAAATGCTTGAATCTATAAACACTAGGTATGTAACAAATAATTGATTGAATTCTTAAACACTAGTATGTAACAAATAATTGATTGAATTCCCAAACACTAGGTATGTAACAAATAATTGATTGAATTCCCAAACACTAGGTATGTAACAAATAATTGATTGAATTCTTAAACACTAGTATGTAACAAATAATTGATTGAATTCCTAAACACTAGGTATGTAACAAATAATTGATTGAATTCTTAATCACTAGTATGTAACAAATAATTGATTGAATTCCCAAACACTAGGTATGTAACAAATAATTGATTGAATTCCCAAACACTAGGTATGTAACAAATAATTGATTGAATTCTTAATCACTAGTATGTAACAAATAATTGATTGAATTCCCAAACACTAGGTATGTAACAAATAATGCTTGAATCTATAAACACTAGGTATGTAACAAATAAATTGACTGAATTCTAAAACGCTAGCATGTAACAAATAATTGATTGAGTTCATAATCACTAGTATGTAACAAATAATTGACTGAATTCCAAAACGCTAGTATGTAACAAATAAATTGATTGAATTCTTAATCACTAGTATGTAACAAATAATTGATTGAATTCCCAAACACTAGGTATGTAACGAATAATGCTTGAATCTATAAACACTAGGTATGTAACAAATAATTGATTGAATTCTTAATCACTAGTATGTAACAAATAAATGCTTGAATCTATAAACACTAGGTATGTAACAAATAATTGGATCCGCGTCCACTAAGTATTTTACAAAGATGTGTTTAACGCACGTTTAATAGTTGACGGTGAAAACAAAAATGTTCTGCGCAATCGCGGTGCACTGTAATACAATATGGTGATTTTAACAAATGTGTTTAACGCACGTTTAATTGTTAATGGTAAGAACGAAAATGTTTTGCGCGATCGCTGTGCACTGTAATACAATATGGTGATTTTAACAAATGTGTTTAACGCACGTTTAATAGTTGATGGCAAGAACGAAAATGTTTTGAGCAATTGCGGTGTGCTATGATACAATCTGGTGATTTTAACAAATGTGTTTACGCACGTTTAATTGACCGATGGTGAAAACTAAATATGTTTTGCGCGATCGCGGTTGCTGTGTACTTCACTGCTTCATCGCCTTTTTCACACTAAATCTTTTCTCCTAAGGGTTGACTCGCGCCACACCACAGCACATCAACATCCATCGGTGTTGATAACCACATCCTACCCCTGCCTGTGTGCACTTTATTCATTATGTGCACAGTGGTGGGCGCCATGGCGTGTGTTCGCTCGTTGTACGTCATTATGTGGAGGGTCGCCTGATGCAGCTACACGGGCATGCGTTGTAACTCTCGTAGTTGTATTGGTTGAGATGTGTCATTTTAAGGGCATGCGTTGTAGGTTTCATCAGTTTGCGCGCCTGCTTGGTAATTCTGGGAATTAGTCGCAGGCTTGCGCAACCGCATCATGTTTTGTATGGTTGTTCTGCTATCAGATCGTTGGTTGGTGTTTTTACCAGATCGATGTGCAGATGTCCCATGCTTGCTTATGCCATGTAGTTTCATACCATTGCAACTACGTTGCGCTTGGTCTTCATGTCATGATTTCCAGATATTTTAAGCATTTCTAATTTTGGGAAAATGTCTGTTATTGCTGATACACTTTTGTATCACCGGACATTGTGGTTATTAGACATGCTAATGCAGGTAAGTACACGCTTTATTGGCGCCTAAGGCTTATACAAAAAAGGGGTTACCTGGTGGTAGGTAGGCAGGTGAGTAGTGGCGTTCGCAAGAGCCGCCACAAGAGCAAACGAACGAAAAATCGAATAAGAAAATACATCAGAGCCGTATACCTTAGCGATAACATAACAATTCACGTCAGTGGAGTATAGTCGAGTTTAAAAATCGAATTCAAAAATCGTCCAGTAGCCTGATGGGTAACGCTTAGGTACAATTTTTGGTGATTCAAACTGTCATAACGTCAGTTCGAATCACACGTTCTTCTTCACTATTATTTCAAACGCCATACATCCATGCCCTGTTATTAGCTGAGTCAAGTGGTAATTCAGCTCGCCAAGTTTTCTTTTCACCCATGTTTCTATATCAGGTATCATGGTGTGGGTCCATCTTCCTTTGGTGGAAGAATTCCACCTTCGTTGCCATTCTCCTAGGCTAAGAGCTCTAATTGTGACCGCACTCTCCGACGATTCTCTTGGGAGACCTTATGCAATGCAGCGTTTTCTTTAGTTGCAATGTTAGGTGGTGTCCTCCCCGCCTCCACCTATGCTGTCTGTCTACTTTTAGAATTCACCATTCAATTTACAAAAATATCCAGGGAAAAAAAAAGTCCTTAATATATAGAAATACGTGTGCCTGGACTCTATAACTCGCTTTCCCTAATCTACTTTTTTATGTGTCTTTCAACATTGATATTTATCAACACAAGTTGATTTCAAACGTGCAGGAGTACCGCTGGGCATTACGTAAACATAGTGTCGTACTAGCGTGCCAATAGATAGATTCCTTAAACTAACTGTTCTTCTCTCTATGGCTCGGACATCTTTGTACCAAAACTCGTTTAACTACTGAACAGAATTTGTCTGGAATTGGTTCCACCACAATTAGTGCTACAATTTGCAATGGTAAAAACAAAAAACCAACAGTTAGATGTAAGCATAAAACCGCCCTATTTCCAATACGCAGGTAAGCCTCTTCTGAGAGTATTTAAAAAAATCGGATGAAAAAACGTCGTCTAGTTCGATCGTACGATTTACGTTTGGTCCTTCTAAAGAAACAAGGTGGGTTCGTAAGCAGAGGAGACTTTAATTGTTAATAGTATTTGCGCAATGGTCTGATATTGCATTCAAGAAAACGCAACTACGATTCCTAAAGTTCTTATATGGAAACACAAGTGTCCTAAAGCACATATTGATCCACTCCCTTTTCCAATAATTTTTTGGGTCTACCACCAAGAAGATATCAACGCGTTATTACCCGGAAGGAGTTGTTACGCCACGAGCATGTTTTTATATCCTACATGTTGTTGCCACATCACTAAAAGATTGGGTGGCTTCCAATTTAAGCATTATAAGAAAACGTGTACTACCAGGAGAAAAAAGCTGGGAAACTTTACGTAAAACAGCAAAGCTTGTAAAGTATACTTCAAATTGCCGACAATTTAACGAAAAATAGAACGCGAGCTTTTCCTTCTTAAAAGTGTGGTGAGTTTACCTAATTCATAACCCCAGTGGTCCTTTCAGCGCGTATGAATATGCACATGGACTTCTGGTAAAATTAGTCACCTCATGTAAACATTCCTAACATGTATCATGCTAAAATTGACACCTTCAATGACACCATTGCACTACAATTGCTCTACATAATAACCCTTCTGCGTAAATAACTTCTTCAAAAACGATCCCCGAAAAAACAAAAATTTTAGAAGCTGACATTTCAATTCCCAAAGTATGCTTCAAAACATTATAGGCTAAGCGAAAACAACAAGAACTTCTGCAACTGAAACGGAAATGATGTGAAACAAACTACAGGCTTTTCAGAGCTCCAAACATGAGTACAACACAGAACGACTCCGAAAAGTGATATTTTTTTCATATAAAACTACAATCGATAACTAATACTTATACTACTACTATTTATTGGCCTGTAGGAACCGGAAGTTCATGACCTCTCCGACTCGACTCCGCCATCGTTCCCTGTTCTGTGCACTCTCCTTCCACGTTCGACCAACTGATCCAATCTCCTCAAGGGCAAACCTTACATTGTTCCCCAATCTCCGTTGCGGTCATCCTGTCGGTCTCTTTAGAATTCTATCCACGGTCCTACCGTTGCCCATTCGCGCCACGTGTCCGGTCCATCTTAATCTTCGCGAATTGATTACTCTCGCTATTGTAGGTTTGCGATATAGCTCTTCCAATTCGTAGTTGTGGAGTTTCCCCCATTGTCCTGCCTCCTCGTCATATTTACCTCCAAACATACCTCTTAAAACTTTATTCTCGAATACGCGGAATATGTTTTCTTCCCACTTTGTGAGAGCCCATGTTACGCATCCGTATAGAACAATCGGCATGATTATGGTTCTATAGACACGGAGCTTTATGATACGTGATAGCAGTTGGGATTTCAGCAGTTTACTGCGTTGGCGGAATTTTTTTTTTTTTTTATTAGACTTCTCTCGGGAGAGGCGAACCTATAGCGTCGAGTGGGCGCCCCAAGATGCCATCAAATAACGGTTGCAATTCTTTTTGAACAGTTCCAGGTTGTAACGCTCCGGGAACACTCGCGTGGGAAGGTAGTTCCACAGCTTCCCCGCTCTGTAACGGAACGAGTTTTGATACAGGGATGTTCGCGCTGTCGGGATATGAACCACAAACGGGTGCGATCCGTCGGATTGTCTTGTGGAGCGTATGAACGAATTGCGTGGAACAATGCCAAGAATCTCCGAAGAACACCACCCGTGATAATATCTGTAAAACAGAGAGAGGTCGGCTACGCGCCTTCGATGTGATAGCGGCTGTAGTCCCGACGTCAGCGCCGAGTCCCCGATCAGGCGGATCGCTCGTCTCTGTACGCTCTCAAGTAGGTCGAGGGTATGTTTAGGAGCCGAGCTCCAAACATGAGAGCAATATTCGAGCGCGGGTCTAATTTGGGATTTATATAAGAGAAGAAGTTGGGCCGGAGTAAAATATTTCTTGGCTCTAAAAAGATAACTCAGTTTTCTGATGGTGATCTGGCGATACCCGATACGTGTTTATGCCATGATACATTCCCACAGACCATGACGCCGAGCAATTTCAAACATTCTCCAGATTCGAGGGCCTGGCCATTCATCATCAGCTGTGGAACCGATGATCCACTTTTCTTTGTGAATGTTGTATACTGGGTCTTCGTTGCATTGAAGTCGACAAGATCGGTCTTTCCCAATGCACGACTTTATCTAGATCCTGATTCAGAGAGTCAATCTGTCTACATCTCAGCTGATGCGACGTTGATGCACCAATCGGCCGATCACTCGAAAAGGAGGAAACAAGCGTACTATCAACCGCAAAACTGAACACTTTGTTATCCGTTGTCTCCAACAAATCATTTATGTGAAGCAAGAACAAGGTTGGAGCCAAAATAGAACCTTGCGGCACCCCCGAACTTACAGGATACAGATCCGAACACTCGCCGTCCACAACAACCCGGATCGATCGATTCTCGAGGAAGCTCCGCGTCCAGTCGCAAAGCTGTTGGGAAAGTCCATATGAACTAAGTTTGCTCAGCAATGCCCCGTGCCAGACGCGGTCAAAAGCCTTGGAGATATCTAATGCGACCACCCTTGATTCACCATGCCGTTCAATCGCAGATGTCCATATATCGGTTATAAGTGTCAAAAGGTCTCCTGTGGACCGCCTGCCACGGAATCCGTATTGACGATTATTCAGAAGTCCATTGCACTCCAAATACTTAACCAACTCTGTATTGATGACTTTTTCCATTACCTTAGATAAAATAGACAGTAATGCTATTGGACGGTAATTTTGTGGGAGACACTTTTTTCCCGTCTTTGGGATTGGCTGAACTCGAGCGATTTTCCAGCAGGCAGGAAAGGTCCTCCGTGTATAAGATAAGCGGAAGAGTCTGCCAAGAACCGGCGATAGTTCTGGAGCACAGTTCTTAAGGACTATTGCTGGTATTCCGTCCGGGCCGGTTGCCTTCCTACAATCCAGTTCACGTAGAATGCGCTGAATAGTGCGCGGACGAAATCTCACATCCCGCATGGAAGACTGTACCGGCGAGATCACAGGTGGCTCCAAAAGGCCGGGATCGAGTTTTGAATTCGCGGAAAATAAATTCGCGAACACATTAGCTTTATCCTTTGGATTCGTGACTAACGTCCCGCTGTCTGTCACCAACGGAGGGAAAGAGGAGGAAGCACTGTTGACAGCCTTTGCCATTGACCAGAAGGAGCGCGAACCAGTTGGGCACCGAAGGAGCTTATTGATCACCCTGTCGTTGTGAGCCTTCTTCGCGGTATCAATCGCCTGGTTGCACGCGTTTCTGATTCTAACAAAATTCGTTCTGTTAACATCGGCGGGATTGGAGCGCCATTGCTTAAAAGCTCTATTTTTTGCCGCTGTAATCAGCTCACATTTTTTGTCAAACCAAGGTTTATCAGACGAACTTCGTTTGATGGAATGTGGAATATACATCTCCATCCCCAGGAGAATAATCTCTGATACCGACTCCGCGCAAGCGTTAACATCGGAGTTTCCGAAGCACACCTCCGACCATGGAAAGGATGCGAAGAAATCTCGCATATCGTCCCAGTTAGCAGCCCCATACTTCCATACATGGCGAAGCTGCCTAGGCCGGTTATTCGCTTGGTATGCAAGTGCTTGCGCGACAGATACCAAGCAGTGATCTGAGTTTCCCAGTGGCGCAGAAACCTCTACAGTATAAATACTCGGTTCGGATGTCAAAACAGCTCCAGGGTGTTTGCATAATCGCCTCGGGCATCCGGTACTCTCGTTGGCTCCCCCACGAATTGAGTCAAGTTGTGGCTTACAGCAAACATCTCCGCCAGCCTCCCAGCCTCGTCGGTTCTGTTAGAATGTAACAACCAGCTGGAATTGTGCACATTAAAATCGCCAAGGACAATAATTTCAAAAGCTGGGTGGTTGATCTGTATCCAGTCGACGGTATATGAAAGATGTTCGAAAAATGTCGCCGGTCGATCGTCATTCGGGGAGCGGTAAAGACAACAAAGAAATTTAACGAAATTCCTCAGCACGACCCTCAACCATATGATGTACATATTATTGGGCTCCAACGCCTCCATCCTCTGGCAAGCCAGATCGGACCGCGCGAAGACGCACACTCCGCCCTTAAAACGGAATCTCGAATGTAAGTCGTATCCTGGGCAACGAAGATATGTCGAATCAGTTGACGAATCGACCTGGGTCTCAGTGAGGGCAAGGATATCAGGTTTCGTTGTTTGCAAATATTGGTGGACGGCGTTTACATTAGTATTGGTGAAACCGATGCCCCTGATGTTACAAAATGCCGTCACCAGTCGAGCGTGGGCCGAGCCTCGAGAGCTAGCCCGGTTATGCGATGACGAACCTCTCAAAGTTCCATTATTTATCATGATATCTGCATGATGTTCCCCCTGACATAGCCCCCCCCCCCCCCCCCCCCCCCGGAGACCCGAATGGGAGACTAGTTTACCTCCGGAATTCTTTATATCAGAAGGCACCATCATGACTTATCCCCGTGTCAGTCCGGGCCATCAGCCACACATCCGAAACACCGTCGAAGATTTCTCTCGGCGATATCGCGGAATGTACAGCGTGGCGGGGTGGTATCTCACCTTGGGACCGACTACCACTTAACCAACCTTTTCTCGAACCGGTCCAGGGATTTCTCGCGACCATTTCACGGAGCCTAAAGCTTGATGGGGTGGTATTTCACCGGGCGCACAGGGCGTTGAGACCCCGACTACCACTCGGCCTTTAGTCGCCTCTTACGAAAGGAATGTAGTCCTTTGTTATGTTTCTTCGACATTTCGAGGTCCAAACTAACATCTCCGTCGCGGCCGTCCTGTCGGTCTCTTTCCCGTTAGCTTACCGTCAAGAATTCTATGCACGCACCTATCGTTGCCCATTCGCGCCATATGACCGGCCCATTTTAATCTTCGCGACTTGATTACTCCCACTATTGTAGGTTTGCGGTATAGCTCTTCCGATTCGTGATTGTGCAGTTTCCCCCATTGTCCTGCCTCCTCGTCATATTTACCCCCAAAGATACCGTGGGTAATTATGAGTTTCTTCTAGTAGTAAGGTGCCACAGGGGAACAAGTTCACTAAGATTACCCTACTCGACTGTCACTGTTCCAAAACTCCGATGAGTAAACATTGCACTTCATCCAATATTTCTTATTTATTAAGTGTCCAAAAACATCAAAATTTAACATAACATATGGAAAAAGATACAGTATTGTTTGAGGCTTTATTGGCAACTGGGCACTGTCAGCTTAAGTTAATTTAATATATTGCAATTGAACCTGGTACAAGATATGGAAAAAGATACAGTATAGTTTGATGTTTTATTTTGCACTAGGCACTGTCAGGCCCGGGTGGAAAACCAGCAACAGGACTTAAGAACTGTGCTCCAGAACTGTCCCCGGTTCTTGGTAGACTCTTTCGCTTATCTTATGCACAAAGGACCTTTCCTACCTGTTGGAAAATCGCTCGAGTTCCGCCAATCCCAAAGAGGCGAAAAAAGTGTCTCCCATAAAATTACTGACCGATAGCATTACTGTCTATGTTATCTAAGGTGATGGAAAAGGTCATCAACGACGAGTTAATTAAGTATTTGGAGTGCAACGGACTTCTCAATGATCGTCAGTACGGATTCCGTGGCAGTCGGTCCACGGAGATCTTTTGACCCTTATAACCGATATATGGACGTCTGCGATTGAGCGGCATGGTGAGTCAAGAGCGGTCGCATTGGATATCTCCAAGGCTTTTGACCCCGTCTAGTACGGGCATTGCTGAGCAAACTTCATTCATACGGGCTTTACCAGCAGCTTTGCAACTGGACGAAGAGCTTCCTCGAAAATCGATCGATCCGGGTCGTTGAGTACGGCGAGTGTTCGGATCTCTATGCTGTTAATTCGGGGGTGCCTCAAGGTTCTAATATGGCTACAACCTTGTTTTTGCTTCACATAAAGGATTTGTTAGCGACAACGGATAACAAAGTGTTCAGTTTTGCGGATGATAGTACATTTTTTTTCCTCTTTTTCGAGTGATCACTCGATTGGTGGATCAACGTCGCACCAGCTCAGATGTGGCCAGATCGATTCTCTGAATGGGGATCTGGATAAGGTCCACCAGTGGGGAGAGGCGAATGTCGTCGACTTCAAATCCAATGAAGACACACAACATTCACAAAGAAAAGTGAATCATCGGCCCCACAGCTAATGATGAATAGCCTGTTATGATTATTGTTAACAATATAGTAATGTAATATATAATTAATATAAGTTTAAATAATTATATAAGATTTACGGGTAAGTTGTGGGACTTACCTGGTGATTCGCATTCAGATGTAAATGGTTTGATTATTTATTTCGATTCGTAGTGTTCGAAGATTAACGTCGAATGTGTCAAACTTGTTTTTATTTGCCGTTGACGTTTTATTTTTTATCTGGCGCCAACGCCGTTTTCTTATTATTTTCTCTACCAAGTACAATTTGCACAAAGTAGTTTATGCAAATTAGCTACTTGGCGAGTTGTTCTCCTTTTAGTGGTAGAGAGGAGAAACTTACGAAAGGGAATTTGTGTATGTTAGGGGGGACCTGGACGCGAGGTAGGTTCGTAACAGGCCAGGCCCTCGAATCTGAGGAAACCATAAAGTTGCTCGGGGGTGCGTCAGGGCTCTATTTTGGCCCCAACCTTGTTTTTGCTTCACATAAATGATTTATTGGAGTCAACGGATAACATAATGTTCAGTTTCACGGATGATAGCACGCTTGTTTCCTCTTTTTCGAGTGATCAGCCGATTGGTGCATCAACGTCACGCCAACTCAGATGTAGACAGATTGACTCTCTGAATGGGGATCTGGATAAGGTCCTGCAGTGGGGAAAGGCCAATCTCGTCGACTCCAATGCAGGGAAGACACAATATACAACATTCACAAAGAAAAGCCGATCATCGGTTTCACAGCTGATGATGAATGGCCAGACTCTCGAATCTGGGGAAAGCTTGAAATTGCTCGGCGTGGTAGTCTGTGGGAATGTATCATGGCATAAACACGTGTCGAACATCGCCAGATCCGCCTCAGGAAAACTGAGCTAATTTCTTAGAGCCAAGAAATATTTTACTCCGGCTCAACTTCTTCTCCTGTTTAAATCCCAAATTAGAGCCGCGTTCGAATATTGCTCTCGTGTTTGGAGCTCGGCTCCTAAAGATACCCTCGACTTACTTGAGAGCATACAGAGACGAGCGATCCGCCTGATCAGGGACTCGGCGCCGACGTCGGACCTACAGTCGTTATCACATCGAAGGCGTTTAGCTGACCTCTGTCTCTTTTACTCATATTATCACGGGTACTGTTCTTCTGAGATTCGTGGTATTGTTCCACGCAATTCGGTTTATATGCGCTCCACATGACAATTCGATGGAACGCAGTAGTTTGCGTTACATCTCCTGATGGGGCAAACATCCCTGCATCAGAACGCGTTCCGTTACAGAGCGGGGAAGTTGTGGAACTCTCTCCCCGTGGGAGTGTTCCCGGAACGTTACAACTTGCAACTGTTCAAAAAGAACTGCAACAGTTATTTGGTGGCATCTCGGGGCGCCCACTCGGCGCTATAGGTTAGCCTCTTCCGAGAGAAGTGTAATAGAAAAAAAGTGGCCTGATGCGTTGAGCTTTGGTTCTATCTATTAGTAATTCTAACCGATATACCGTCGGTACGAATCACACGCTCTTCACTTTCGTCTCAAACGCTATGGATATAGGCTTTCTCATTAAGGACGATATTCTATTCTGTGGCGTTTCTAACAGATACACACACAATACACAAGCAAATAGTGAAGAAAGTCGGATGATGCTAGATTATAATAAACCATTATATTGCGAACACCAAAGCGGTTGTGTCATATCATCATAAATCATAATATTGCGAACACCCAAGCGATTGTGTTAGATAGTAATAAGTCATTAGATTGCGAACATCAAAACGATTGTATACATTCTAATAAAAAAAATTTAAAACGTAAAATAAAAGTTCAAAATAAAACAATTCTTTCCGTGTTTAATTTGTGCCGTTTTCGCTTCAGTGTGTTTCTTCCTTATGTGTGGACAGTATTCGGCAGAACACTCCCGCATCCTTCAGAGATTAACGACCAAAGACAAAAATCCGCCAAAATTCTATTCTATTTATTGGCCTGTAGGAACCCGAAAGTTCATGACCTCACCGACTCGACTCCGCCATTGTTCCCTGTCGTGTGCACTCTTCTTCCACGTTCAACCATCCAATCCGATCTCCTCTATGTCCAACTTAAAATTGTCCTCCCATCACCGTCGCGGCCGTCCTGTTGGTCTCTTTCCCATTGGGTTACCGTCAACCATTCTATGCACGGTCCTATCGCTGCCCTTTCGCGCCACGTGTCCTTAATCTTAATCTCCGTGACTTGATTACTTTCACTATTGTAGGTATGCGGTATAGCTTGTTAAAGACGATATGGTTTTAAAATTCATTAATGGGTTTCCCAATAAGGACGATCTGATGTGTATTGAAAACAGTTTCAAGGCAGCTATATTCAATATGATAGAACGGTCTCTGGTTGTCATTTGTCTTTAGTATTGCTTGAATTTAAAATAGTTGTACTCTAAAATTTGTATTATTATTTTTTATTATTATTTACTGGCCTGTAGAAACCCGGAAGTTCATGACCCCACCGACTCGGCTCCGCCATTGTTCCCTGTCCTGTGCGCTCTCCTTCCACGTTCGATCATCCGATCCGATCTCCTCGAGGTCCAATCTAACATTGTCCTCCCATCTCCGTCGCGGCCGTCCTGTCGGTCTCTTCCCCGTTAGTTTACCGTCAAGAATTCTATGCACGGTCCTATCATCGCCCATTCGCGCTACGTGTCCGGCCCATCTTAATCTTCGCGACTTGATTACTCTCACTATTGTAGGTTTGCGGTATAGCTCTTCCGATTCGTGATTGTGGAGTTTCCTCCATTGTCCCGACTCCTCGTCATATTTACCGCCAAATATACCCCTTAAAACTTTATTCTCGAATACGCGGAATTTGTTCTCTTCCCGTTTTGTAAGAGCCCATGTTTCGCATCCGTATAGAGCAATCGGCATGATTATGGTTCTTTAGACACGGAGCTTTATATTACGTGATACAAGTTTGGATTTTAATAGTTTACTGGCTGCATGCCAACTAGCGTTGCAGGAATGTAGTCTTTTGTTAATTTCCTTTGACGTTTCGTTTCTGGCCGTCAGTATCGTTCCCAGATATTTAAATTCTTAGACATTTTCAAATATTTTGCCCCTGATGTTTATATGTGTTCTCTGAGGTCCACCTGTTCTCGTCGTAATCATGTATTTCGTTTTGTCTTCGTTTATTTCTAGGCCAACCTCTTCTGCTGCTTGCATGATGATTTCACAGTTTTTACTTATAGTTTCGAGATTATCGCCCAGAACGGCGATGTCATCCGCATACGCGAGCACTTGTGTGACCCCATTCAGGGATGATCCGGTCGTGTTGTCGTCTTGTACCTTTCTGATAACATACTCGAGGACAAGGTTAAAAAGGCATGGTGAAAGGCCATCCCCTTGTTTTAGCCCGTCCCGGATTTCGAATGGTTCTGAGAGGTGGTTTTCTATTCTAACTCGCCCTTTGTTTTCGTTCATGCAGATTTGAATGAGGGCAGCATATTTTTTCGGGATCCCCAGTTCAACCACAATATGGTAGAGTCTTTGCCTTGCGACTGAGTCGTAGGCTTTTTTGAAGTCCACGAACAGTTGGTGAACCGTCTCTCCGTATTCCCACTTCTTTTCCAGCAGTTGCCTTATTGTGAACATATGGTCGCTTGTTGACCGGTTCCGACGGAGTCCGCATTGATGGTCTTCCAATAATTCTTCTGCGTACGGTGTGATTCTTGCCAGTATGACATTTGTTAATATTTTGTATGTGATTGGGAGCAATGATATTCCTCTGTAGTTTTCGCAGTCAGATCTGTCACCTTTTTTGAAAATGGGGATGACTATTGAGGTTTTCCATTCTTCCAGAATGACTTCCTTGTCCCATATTATTTTAACCAGTTGGTGGATCTTTCGAGCGGTTGCCCCTCCTCCATGCTTCACAAGCTCTGTCGGTATGCAATCGATTCCGGGGGCCTTGTTGTTTTTCAGTCGATTTATCGCGTCTACAACTTCGTCGAAAGAGGGCTCTGGGATCTGGTGCTCGGCTGTATGTACGTCTGGTGCGTTTATTTGTGGTTGATGGGTGCGCACATTGAGCAAAATGAATGTACTCTAAAATAAAAAAAATGTTGCTTTTATCTCAAATTATCGTCTATATTACCTCCACCCAATATTGTTATCTTGTTTACCAGGGTTATGCTTTCTTCACTTCCTGTTCGCTCTATAACCTATTATGTTATTACCTCTCCTAACACTGCCATTTCTTCCCTTTTTTCTTCTTTGCACTTCTTATATTATTATAAGCTTTTCTTACATCGATATTTCTTTCTTTCTAATCCTTAACAGTATAAAGGTGTTAATAATTCATTAATTCATCTCCGCTCCAAATCACATTCGACTCTGAAAAAGGCACATTCCCTCTCCTTCGACATATACGCTCTGACTGAGACCAACCTTATCCCTAGTATTAATAGTCTTGAACTATTCCCCCCCTCCTTCAATGTTTTTCGCGATGATAACGCCCATCGAGAAGGTCCCAATTCCCCATGCCGTTGAGTGCTGCTTGCCACTCATAACAGACTCGCTTCGTCTCTAATTGCCATCGCTTCTTCTCCGGATCTTGACTACGTCGCAATAAAAATCGACAAGCGCCCTATGTCTCTTTTCATTATCTGCTTCTATATATCTCCTTCGCGACCCAGCGTGTCATACGAACTCGCAATAGAAGCGGTAGATAACCTAACCGAGTTAAGCACCTCAATAGACGATGTTGCGGTCAGCAATCAGCTGACATTTGCGAATTTTCTGTTGGTTGTCATATGACAACCATTTTATCTTTATAATTTCTCTTCTTGTTTTGCCGCTTGAAATCAATAGTTGATCCACTGAGATCAAATGAATCCTTTGAGTTAAATAAATTAATATTAGTTAATAGACAAACCAAATCGTTGCTTTCTATTGAGGATTCATTCTGGACCAGCTGGATTTCACAATTTGCTATCATTTTCCATTTGTTTTTCATTACTTTTTCAGTTGTTTTTAGAAACAAATCATCAACGTTTATCGGGCACGACAATAGAACATTACGAATACACAACACCAGGAGACACCATCGTGTTCCTGACGTATCTGTCCAGAGTCTGTTTGACTTTACACACATCTTTTTGGCCAGGAGACACCATTGTGTTCCTGATCGCGTGTTTTCAACGCTTGTTGAATACAGACGATATCGTCGTTCTTGGCGATTTTAACGTCCCCATCTCCAATGGACATTGACTGACGAACAAGCCTTCTACGTCGCAAACCCCACTCATTCCAAGGAACGTATTTTTATAAACGGTCTCACCGACTCATGCCTCCATCAAGTAAGCAATGTCCCAAATCATATGGGGAGACAACTGGACCTCGTGTTCACAACGGACCCACACAAGTCCTCAGTTGCCCCTAGTCCACACGCCCTCTCCACCATTGATAATTACCACCCCCCGCTGCTCTTATCCATATATCTTGATCATGAAACCCAGCCTTGTGTACCTCATGACAGCTTTTCCTACAGCTTCCACAAAGCTAACTTCCACCTTCTAAATGAGCATCTTAGCAAAACAGCTTTGATCATTTGGGGGTAGAAGAAGCTGCTGCCACTCTCTATAAGGAGATCTACTATGCCGTCGCCTTATATGTCCTCTATTCTCGTCACAGGTCATCGGTTTCATCGCCGCCATGGTACAACCACACACTCCGCGCTCTTAGGAACAAGAGAAATAACTTGTGGAACATTTTCCTCAAAACGCGTTCCTTCCAAAACTACTCCAACTATCTCGGTTCCTTTTATAAATTTTCCGAGCTCTACAACTCTCTCTACACCAACTACCTCACAAAAACACAATCTAATTTGATCAAAGACCCCAAATCTTTTTTCCACTTCATAAATTACAAACGTAAATCCGACGCATATTCTAACTCCCTTTCTTATGGCGCGACTCCTTCAACCGACCCCATGACTATTGCCAAGCTATTCGCTTCGTTTTTCAATAAATCCTTCACAGATATCTCCTTCGAACCCAGTCCGTCTCACTTCAAAGACTTGCCCAAAATCTCCCTCGGCCCCTTCACCCCCCAAATCATTCAACGTCACGTAGTTGAGGAGAAATTAAACTTACTCAAAGACGAGTTCAGCCCTGGGCCGGATGGACTACCGGCTGTATTTTTAAAGAAATGTTCTACTTCTCTTTCCCTCCCGATATCAAAGATATTCAATCTTCCCTAGTATTTGGAAATCCTCCTATGTCACCCCCATACATAAAAAGGGACCTAAAAATGGTATAAGAAACTACCGTCCCATCGCCAAACTGTCTCATATCTCTAAACTGTTGGAAGGAATTCTTTACAATGCGTTATCTTTCCGTTGTAAATCCATCATCTCATCCAACCAGGATGGCTTCCTTTCGGGTAGGTCGACCACAACGAATCTGATCGAGTTCTCATCCCATACTATATAATACGAATACTACTTCGTGCCTTAGAGAATGGCAACGAAGTCGATGTAATCACCACCGATTTCAGCAAGGCCTTTGACAAAATCTCCCATAATCTCATCATTTTTAAGCTGTCCTCCTTAGGTTTCGAACCCCTATTGATCAAGTGGTTATCTTCTTATCTGAAAGATCGATCCTACCGTGTCAAATTCAGATCCTCCCTTTCCAACCCTTTTCTTCCCACGTCAGGGGTTCCGCAAGGCAGCCATCTAGGTCCCCTTCTATTTATCCTTACCATCAATGATGTTGACTCCATTATTAAATACTCATCCATCTCCCTCTATGCGGACGACGCCAAACTCTACAAAACGATCATCTCTCCTCTCGACTCCTCACTTCTCCAAACAGACCTCGCCAGCTTCTCAACTTGGTGCCGTAATAACTGCCTTGAACTCAACGTTGTCAAATGTCACTCCATCACGATCTCCCGCAAACGTCCCCCTGCCCTCCCACGTTCCTACTTCCTGCTAAACCAGCAGACCCTCGATACGCGACCACGGGATCTTATTTGACGCATATTGATGATATTATTCTTAAAGCCAACTCTGTCCTTGGGCTTGTGAAACGGTGGTCTAAAGGATTCTCGAATCCTTACGTTTCCCATTCTCTCTGCATAGCCTTCGTCTGCCCCCTTCTTGAATACGCCAGTCAGGTCTGGTCTCCACACTACTCGTCCCATGTACACAGAATCGAAAGCGTGCAACGTCGTTTTCTGCGCTTTGCCCTCCGCGGACTGAACTGGGCGAATCCACGAATTCTCCCCCCATACACAAGCCGGCTCCATCTGATCAACTTCAACATACTTGAGGAGCGCAGAACTCATGCCGATATCCTTTTCATCCACCGTCTCCTTTCAGGCACAATCGACTGCCCAAGCCTGCTCTCCATCATTCCACTTCACACTAAACCCTGTAACCTGCGAAACCCTCATCTCTTCTATCAGCCCACCCACCACACTTCGTGTGGCTCTAATGAACCCATTTCGCGAATGCTGCGGCGGGCAAACTCCTACCCTACCTCCTTCGATTTCAACTTTACCTCTACTGCTCTCAAACTACATCTTCTTCTCCCCCCCCCCCCCCCCCCCACCTCCTGACCACGCCCGCTCCCGGCTACACTCTTACATCCTGTACTAAGCGGAGTGAATGAATGAGTAATAATTGATGGATAAACCCAGTAACCAACTCGCCAAACCTAACCCCCCCCCCCCCCTCTTTTTTTTCTTTTTAACCATAGTTTTTATTCTTATATATAGTTTTAACATAATTGTTAAGTTTGTACTAAGCTAAATATATGAGGGTTCTGCCCTCACTAAACTAGAAGGTGCAGTAAAAAACGGGGCCTGCCATTGGTCATTGGCTTTTGTTAGTTTATTGAAACTCTAATTGAAACAGTATTCAAGAAACTTAATAAAGCATTACATGTCCTCGCATATACCCCTAATTTTATTAACTAATAAATATACTCACTAACAAAAATTAATAGATAATAAAAGATCTACCATGTGATCAAAGATGAGTGGTACACAAGAGATTAAAGGCAATTGTTCGTGCGCAATTATAGAATTCATACACATGCCTTAATATTTAAATAACCGTAGAAAACCGATAAATAATGCACGCCTAATACCTCGACATCTCTAAAGAATTGTTTTCAACCGAAAATATTTCGAACATCGAATACTCAGCTAGCAGCTAATGGCGATTGTCAGCAATTCGAACACACTGTCTTCGAAAACGTTCAAACTACTGTCCGCACACATCGCCGGCCATGTTGTTATTGTCGTATTCATTCTCAAAAAAGTAGTTATTCGGCAGACACGTGTTTGAGCAGTGAAGTGTTGTGCTATAATAGTGGTAAAAATCCAATTAGAAATATCGAAAATCTAATTCAAAACTTTCAAAGTACCCAACCGGAAAGGATTTAACTGCGTTTAATACGCTTATTCGGTATTCTCCCCCGTGGTTTTCTCAGGTAAGGGATATTATATTGGCTTGTGTGCAACATAACCTCTTCGCTTAGTGGCCTTAAGATTCCCTTCACCGCATATATTTTCGAGTTGTGCTTCTGCATGACACGTAATATTGACGCGATAGTTCTTCCGACATACTCGAGTTTGTTGCATAAGGAGTTGTAAACTACTGATCGACCTTAATTCAAATAGACCCTTCCTGACAATCATCTGGACTAGTCTTATCTCGTTGCGGTATCCTGCGTCTGAATGACCACATTTGCCAGCAATGTGTGGCTGTTTTGATTGCGTGGGAATCTACTTGAAATAGCTAAAACAACTTCCTGGTAGTTTGCTAGCTGATTTGTTGTTTCGTTTCTCGCATTGGATTTGTTGGTTTTGATTTGTGGCAATTGAAATTTAAGTTTGCCGGCCGCACAAATGCGTATTGGGCGTTAAGGATGTGTCCGCAAATCAAATTGTGAAATGTGATTTCTCTGCGTGCGCGTCAATTGCAGCTTTTCATGAAATGACAACAGAACAGGATTTTCCGGATATTGGTTCATGAATGAAAACTACAATTAATCGCATTGATGAAGGTAATAAATGAGCTCTTATCGGATTTAAGAATTATTTTTCCACAGTAGATGCGCATATTCTTGAGCACACAGATGCGCGGCTCTTTTCAAAGGGGATGCAGATCCAGTTGTCGGTGTACAGAATTTGCTCGCGCATATGATAGTCACAATATGGCATCTCGAGTACTTTTCCTAACAACACCAGTTTTTCCGTGTCACGCAGTAAATTCGCCCTGAGGGCTTGTTGTTGGAGGTGTTCGGAGAATTGAAAAGCAAATGGTTTCCTCGAGCATAACTTGTGAAGTTGCATGGTGGCACACAGCACGTGTTTACTCGGTTTGGGTCGTGATTTTTGTTGTTAATTTGTTCATGCAATGTTTATGTACCTTTGCCGGGGGCTGAGGGGAAAGCAGCTCTGTTTAGAATCCAGTTGGTGGTTGAATGCGGCATCTCAAATCCTTGTGTTGACGACGAACTGTTGAATGCGAATTGGGAGAACCTGAATACGAGGCTGTTATTGCGAAATGCGTTTGTATATGATGTGCCGCTCACATGTTCTCATTAGAGAAAAGTCGTTTCATTTTGGGACATTTACTGGAAATGGATTATCCAGCAATTCAGAAAATTTCTATTGTGAGATATGTGCCCAAGGTCATGAATGCCGGTTTTAGGGACTTACGCAGGTAGAATTTTTTGTGCAATTTTATAGCATCCTCAAATTTCTACGTCGAGCCTTATTTTTACTTATATGTTTTGAACAATAGCTTATTGTTCATGAATATTGAAGAGAAAAAAAAACTTTCTTTTTAAGTCCCCTTCATGCCCGAATTAATTGGGGCGTGGCTAAAATTGTTTTAAGGATATCGAGTTGTTAATCTGGACCTGAATGAATGTTAGTCCTCATCTTAGTATGAATGTTAGTCCTGGCCTTAGTATGAACTGATATCAATATCAAAGTCCTATGTATCCTGGTTTAGCCGTTATGAAATGTTCATGATCATCATCCGGCACTACAACCGGGATCTGGTCTTGGCCTTATTTGGCAAATTTCGAGGCTTGTTAAATTTTCCATAATTTATTTTTACGGACAAGATTATTAGCCTTGCGCCAAGAGAAATAGTACACATATTTATTTTTTGAATAATTTCAGAATACCGCATTGCCTTTGATCAAAAAGGTAGATCCCGCCAGGTAGATAACCTTCAGCCTTGCACCATGTTATGAAATGTTGCCTATGGGCAATAGTGGAAAAATTCTAAAACACAGATTTTAATTTGTTTGTTATTGATATTTTTATTAATTTTTGATACAATTTAAGTGTGATATGACACAACAATTTTTTTGTGGGTTTGAACACAAATAAACCTTCCATTTACAGCACTTTGAACTGGGATACCCATTGTGGCATAGCCTGCATCTGCCTTTCGATTCCCATTCAATCCCGTGACCGATTTGGTCAAATCGTATGGTTTTTGCAGGTTCTGCAACATATGATCTTTTATAAGAACTTGACGCAGATTGTGATGAAGGTCCTGGTGATGGTCCTGATCCTAACAGCATTGTTGAGAGAAGCGACGATGGGCGTCCTCTTTTGCGTGTTGAAGCTGTTATTTTTTTTCGTTGAGTAACTCGTTAGCAATATCCAACTGAAAGTTTAGTAGTGACATATACTTGTTGTCTGCGATTGGCTATTTCAGGTCTCTACGATACAACAGCCAGCTATTGACTACTGATGAGTTTATACACTAGTAAACGATACGCATATACCACTTCTTTGAACGGTGGTTGATTTTGTATAACTCCAACAGCATGTCGGCAAGATCAACTCCTCTCATATGCTTGTTATCATCATCATCGGCACTACAACCTGGAACCGGTCTTGGCCTTATTTAGCAAGTCCTGAGGCTTGTTAAATTTTCCATAATGATTTGTTTTTTCCGGGCAAGGTCATTAGTCTTGCGCCAGAGGCTCCCGGGCGGGGAATCGAACCCCGGTCTCCCGCGTGACAGGCGGGTATACTAACCAGTATACTATTGAGGAGCTCATATGCTTGTTATAGCATTCAACAATACCTGAACGAGGAATGTTTACAAACTTCTTCTCTTTTCGACCCCATCGTTTGCACTCACTCATTGGGTTTTTATCTACAGTGATGGGAAAAATAATAGAAACAAACTTGTTCTTCGACATTAATCGTTAAGAAAAAATGTATTTGGGGAAAAATAAGAATTATTTATTTATTTATTTATTTATTATTACAATGTAAGTAAATTACATAGTATCTTAAATCTAGTAGCTCCAGCAACTAAGGCTTTCCCCTAGAAGAATTAAAAATATACTAATAGATTTGGTACACTGTAATACATAAAAGAATACTAAATTTTTAATAAAAAAAAACGCGAGAATTAGTGAAAAAAAGTATTGATTCCGGTTTCCCTTGGATTTGCCCGTAAAAAACAATAGAAACAAATTAGTTTTTTGTTTGTGTTTTGTGATCAATTAATTTACGGTAAAAGTGTTTCATATCCTTTTAATACCAAGTTTAATACTACAAATTCGTTGAAAGATGGCTCTGGTATCTGAGGCTCGGCTGTATGTACGTCTGGTGCGTTTATTTGTGGTTGATAGGTGCGCACATTGAGCAGGCTTTCAAACAACGATATTTTTTGTTACTGTCACCAGACAGCCGTTTGTGTCTCGGATTATTTTGGCTCTCCCTCGGTAGCCATTTCTAATAGAATTTATGCCGGCATACAGACCTCTGATATTCTTTGCTCTGGCATTTTCTAGGACTTTTTCGATCCGAATCTTCTCCCATTCGCGTTTTTTGCGTTTGAAAAGTCTCATTGTCTCTTTTCGAATTGTCGCGTATATTTCTGCGTTGACTTCATCATAACCTTCTAAGTGGATCACTCTGAGCCGTTTACGTTCTTTGATCTTTGCCCTGCACTCATCGTCAAACCAAGGCTTGGACTTAATTGTTTTCTTAAGTCCTAATACATATTGGGCTGTGTGTATGATTGTGTCTCTGATCGATGCCCATTTAGTGCCCAGATTATTGGTTTCCTATTCCTCACTGTTCCCATTCTCTAGGGTGCTAAATCTATTCGTTAGACCCTCTTGATATTCAGCCCTTTTGCGTAGGTCTTTTAGTTTATCAATGTCGAACTTTTTGCTCGTCTCCCGTGACTGCTCATGTGGGTTTGCTGCAAGCCGACTCCTGATTTTGCCCATCACTAGAAGATGATCGGAGTCGCAATCTGCTCCTCTGTATGATCTTACGTCAAAGAATTCGAGTGGTGTCTTTTGTCTACGAGGAAGTGGTCTATTTGGTTATGTTATGGAATATGTTTACAATTTGAATTGAATATCATTTATATATTTAATATATGGAAATTTTATTTAGTTTCATTAGTAAGTGAGCATAGAGGGACTTACTTGGCAATTCTCGATTGACCGTTGAGCGGTCGCTGCAGTTGGTGCTTGTCGTCAGCTGCTGGTGGGTTCGGCGACTGGTTGCAGGGGGCGTTGAGGTACTGCTCCGCTGTTCAGCTGTAGTGGCTTTCTCCTCCTGTTCCTGCGGATAGCCTGCTTGTGTTTTAAGTTGTCAACTTTGCAATTATTATTTCTTCAGATAATTCTTCTTAAGTTGTGCTATCGATAATATATCCTTATGGAAATCTCGCTTCAATTGAAATTGAATAGCTGTTTCCCGCGAACTCGTGCGTATATTTTCGAAGCTTTACGTCGAATGTCAAATATATGTTTATTTGCCGTTGACGTTTTATTTGTTATCAGGGGCTAACGCCGTTTTATTATTTTTTTCTCTACCAAGTAGAATTTGCACAAAGTAGTTTATGCAAATTAGCCACTTGGCGAGTTGGTGTCCTTTTAGAGGAAGAGAGGAGAAACTTGCGAAAGGGGGTTGTTGATGTTACGGGGGACCTGGACGCTGGGTAGGTTCGTAACAACAGTTACGCGTTACGCCGTCGGATGATATCCATATGGCTTTATGGATTTGCTTGTGATTGAACATCGTGCTTTTCACTACCAGATCTTTTGACGCTGCGAACGTGATAATTCGAATTCCATTATCATCTGAGACGTCGTGTAGACTTTCTTTACCCATAGTTGATTGAAAGATATCTTCCTTTCCAATTTTCGCATTGAGGTTCCCGAGGAGGATTTTAATATCGAATGATGAGATCCCATCAAATACTTCCTCTAGGGTCTCGTAGAACGTGACCCTTGTTTCTTCCTCGGTAGATTCTGTTGGGGCGTGTACGTTTATAAATACATAATTGTACCATGGGCCCTGTATTTTTAGCACCGACATTCGGTCATTAATAAATTTCACATCTTTTACATGGGGCGTAATCTTCTTGTTTATGATGAAGCCGGTTCCGAAGTTTTGTGTTTCAATGGAAACCCATTGGTTTCGATTACTTGATGTGGGAGTCGGACTTCCTAAAGCGCAACGATGCCCATTTTATATTGTTTTGCGTTTTCTATCACCATCTGTATCGCGCCTGGTTTATGTAGGGTGGGCCATACATTTTTGCACATTTGAAACATAAGTAGAAATAAAACTACAATTGTTATTTTGTTGATCATTTATTTAACGTAATAAACGTTTATTGAATTTTTTTTTTAAATGACATCGTCCCCTCCCTCTTGCGGATTTGAGAAAAAAAGTGTTGCCACAAGAATGTATACATATTCGGATATTCCACGTGTCGGCGCGTATATCCCGCTTTTTCCGTCTTCTTTTTGCCGAGTCGTTTTCCTGATGATTTGTTCCCTTATGGCAGTGTAGGTTCGTCACACTTACGCCTACCGGATTTTTCGTGCGATTGTTTTGTATACATTGGTTATTTATTTATGTTCCCACGAGTCGGGGTTTCAAATAGTCCGCTATATCAGACCTCCGCTTTGATATAGTAAGGCCTGCTTACTGCTCTGATTCGACCCGGTGTCAGAGAGGCGCCTTTATAATACAGCCGGTATAACCCTGCCTACAAACCATCCAATGGTCACGGTGATGCGTAACACCCTAGGTTAGGGGCCGTAGATCTTTGTGTGCTACTCCTCGCTAGTCTGTCTGACATGAGTGTCCCTACTGGAAGCATATGCTTCTGTAGGGTTATATTTTGTTTAATAGTTTTTTGTTACCTCAATGGGGTGTCTTCCTTCAGGGTTGCCAAATAAAAATGCTATTTAATTTTATTTACTATATTTATTTAATTATTCAATTTTCGGCCGTTGTCTCGACCTCTGGATCCCAACTCATCTAGAATCCAAAATGCACTCCCCTTTTATACTCTGTGGCAACAGAGATTTGTTAAAAATATTACTTAAAAATTCCAAGAAGCCCAAACAAAATTATGTGTGCTTCAATTGGAATAGGATTCCCGGAAGTGTACACGAACTCTATTTGAACTAATTCCCGGAAGGAGAAATCATGAAATGCATTTAGTATTACGCATTTCATAATTTCAAATTATAGGGAATTGAATCAATGCACGACAAATGGACTTTCGTTTAATTTTGTCGCGCATATGATTCAATTGGATTGGGATGTAAGGTACTTGGAAATTGAATCAATGCGCAACAAATTAACTTGTGGTTTAAATCTATCGCGCATATGATTCAATTGGAATTATGAGTAAGGGTAAGGTATTCGGGAATTGAATCAATGTGCGGCAAACTAACTTTTGGTTTAACCTGTCGCTCATATGATTCACGTGGATTGGGATTATAGGTACGTGGGAGAGAGTAGTGATTTAGGATCACTACACTTCCATCACCATAGCCTGAGGGCTTCATTGTAAAAATTGTTATATATTTGTTTATAACAATTAATAGATTAAGGATTTTGATTAATAGCTTAGATATTTCGCCGTCGGACTGCTTCTCGGTCGACGCTGCAGGTATTCCAGTTGCAGGGGGCGTAAGATGCTTGATCCCCCTGTTATCTTCTTTTACCTTAAGTTCGTTTAACACTGACGGCGGTGAATTTTCAGTGGGTGCGTCCGTCGTTTGTCATTCGATTTATTTATTCTCGCAGCGGATAGTTTCACGCGAATTAGCGTCCGTCGTTAATGAAAACTTTTTAAGTCCACGTCTCCCTGAGTTCCCCTAAAACAACTCATGTGCTGATATTGGTGGTAAGAAGGTCGACTTGCGAGACAAGGACAAGTATGTCTTTCGTATGGTTTTGTGACCAGCAGAATCACCGACATCCGTGAGATTGTTAGGCTCGGTTTTACTATATCTGAAAAGGAGAAGGGAACTCATACAAGACTGGTATTGGGCGTGGTGATAAACGTAGATTTCGCCTTTTTCGATTGATAATCCGTGTTCTTACCCAGTTCGTTTGTGTGTAGTAAATCAACAGTCGAATTTAAGGGACTGGCCCAAAAAGTCTCTGTTATAGGGAGGAATGATGCTGAAAAGAATGCTTCCGCCAGCTTTACACTTAGAAGCTATTGCACTGATCGAGTTCTAAGAGACTGACGAAAATAGCGGTCTGGAACCAAAGAATCTCATACAAACAGGTTTCCCCTGCCATGAATGCTTTCTATATACTTGTATGCTAAATGTAATAAGTGCTCGTTGATAGCGGTAATGCACCTTCATATGTAAGAGTTGAGGTAGTGGCGACCACCTTATAGTAGTTGATGCATCTCTTGAAGAGTTTGCTTTCAAATACTCAAAGCCTTTCCATTCGAGTCGAAGATATGCGCAATCATATTGGAAAACATCGGTTGTTCTAGACGTGATTAGCTGCTTTTAACAAAGATGCTTGACTTTGTCATCAACCTTCTTATTCCATTTAAACATATTATACAGTTGCCCGAACCGTCCGATGGCCCTTTGAATTATGTCGATCACACATTTGATTAAACTCATTTTTGGGTATCAAATAAGTTTCAAGTCTGGCCGTGAAGGACATCATTGATATCTGGATACTTTTCGAATTTTTTATTCAAAACATTCTCCTCCAGTTTCAATACACTTGTGACCGTGATTCAAGTGCGGGTTGTAATTCATTTTGTGGAATTGTCTCTACTGCTCGTGTTGTATCTGTTTCGACGATCGAATTGTCATTAAAAACATCTTTTCAACTTCAGTTTCAATTTTGAGAGTAGAGAGAATTCGCTCAGATTATATACCAATCAAAACCATTTGGATTGAAAGACAAGAAAGCTAATCTATTATCCAATGTATCGGTGTCTCATTGTTGTAGTAGTTACAACTGGTCTCGCTCCCAGGTAGCGTGTCTCCTCGTCCTGAAAAGGACGAGGGATCTCTTAAGACCGCTCCTGAGGGGACCTGATGTCGCCGCCGTGCTTCCTCAAACCTTGAGGGAAGAACAACAGCCTACTCGTTCGTGGGACGTCGCTTAGAGAATAGCGTCCCTGCGCCGTGCAACCTGGCGCCTTCTATTGATGCCCGTAATCGTGGACGCTGTAAGGGTTTAGTTTGTGGACTTGCCATCACTCTACTCACCGGTTCCTTTTCCTGGTTGGAAGTCGTCTCTGGTTCTCAAAAGCAGCCAACGTTTCTCAGCGAATGCATAAAGCCCGTCAATGAAAAATACCTTTTATTTTGTCATAATAGGTGCATTTTTTATTTAATTAGATAGGGAAACAATTGATTATCCTGGGGACACCACCTCCAAGATCCTAGCTTTATCTTCTGATCGTGGTCCTTCAGCACTTCCGCCGAGGACTAGGTACATGACCAGAATGCTTCCTCGAGATCGGGATACATCCCCTTTTAAACGGCACCAAATCAAGATTTGTATCTTTGAAACGAACGTTTTTGATCAAAAATGTCGATTTTCGATACATTTCGTGTGATGGTTCAATGTTTGTTTTAGATAAGAATTCAGTTTTCTCAATTCTCATGAAACTATTTGCATATGAGAATTTGTACTTGAATTTGGGTTTTGTTTGTTTGTGGCAAATTTGAACATCTGGTTCGATTTGCCATGGGTTTGGTTTATTTAATTTACGAGGGATTTTACCAGATTGAAATGTATTTCTGGATTTTGAATTTAGTTTATGCCGTGGGGCAAATGCAAAACGATAAACGAATATTTGATTCGTTTATTGCGAATTTTGATTTTAGTTAGGATTTCTGATTAAATTATGCCGGGGAGGCATATGCTAAGCGATAAACGAATATTTGATTCGTTTATTGCGGATTTTGGATTTAGTTTAGGGTTTTTAGGATTTGGATTAGATTTAAGGTTTTGGTGTAGGATTACTGGAATTAGGATGTATGAATGGGGGAAAAAGATGGTAGGGCTTTTTAGAGCACTACATCATCAGATCCACGGGAACACAACTTCGACAGCAAGATTGGGTGTCAAACTCCATTGCATACTTTTAAAATATCCTATACGACAACCCAGCTTTCACCGAATAGTTGATGGTGTGTCCCCACTTTTCAGTACGATACGCGGCCAGATCCCGCGTGGGCCTATTGCTGCGAAACCCATATTAGCAGTTATTAAGGAAATCTTTTCAATTTTGGGAGTAGAGAGAAGTCGCACAAATTATACACCATCTAAAACCATTCGATGTATCGGTGTATCATCAGATACACAGGAACACAACTTCGACAGCAAGATTGGGTGTCAAACTCCGTTGCATACTTTTCAAATATCCCATACGACAACCCAGCTTTCACCGAATAGTTGATGGTGTGTCCCCACTTTTCAGTTCGATACGCGGCCAGATCCCTTGTGGACCTGTTACTGCAAAACCCATATTAGCAATCACTAAGGAAATCGTTAGAATGTTTCAAGCAATTTCTTTTTTTTTTTTTAATTTAATTTTATATTATTTTAGTTTATTTTATTAATAATGCGTCTCCCAGGAAAGGCGAACCTGTGGACCTGTTACTCCGACACCCATATTAGCAGTCATTAAGGAAGTCCTTAGGATGTTTCTAGTATTTTTTTTTTAAATTTAATAATATGTTTATTTTATTAATAATGCTTTTCCCAGGAAGGGCGAACCTGTGGAAGTCGTTAGGGCGTTTCTAGTATTTTTTGTTTTTTTTATTAATTTTATTCTATTTGATTAATAATACTTCTCCCAGAAAAGGCGAACCTTATGCTGAGATGCTATTTTTTTTCTGGGCGGATCATCAGCCAAGCTCAGAAAGATGCTCAAGGATTTCTCCCAATCATTCCACGAAGCCTATAACTTAATGGGGTGGTATTTCATCGGGGCAGCTGGGCTTTCGGCTCACGCAAGGAAAAGGAAACACTAGTTTTACTTATTGAAATTTGTTTTTATTCATGGGTTCACTCGGTTCGTTAAGCACATTGATTTATTGCTAGGTTCTATTCTATGTAAGCACAATAATTTTGATATCAAGTGGATTCGATTTAATAGAATGTATTACTTAAGTAAAGTTGAATCTACACATTAATATAAATAGGCACATAACATATAGTAATGGGCAGGAACATTATTACACAAAGCAAAATTCCGCCAAATGCTGCTTATTAAAAATAAAGACGGCACTTAAGTAAACTCAATATCCGTGCCGTACCGTACCGTGTGCACGGTACGGCGAAGGGTGGACGACCCGACCGACCCCTGTGGTGGTTGTAAAACGACTCTGGGAGGGTTCAATTCCGATTGTTGATTCAACCCTCAGTTCGAGATGAGATTGGTGGAAGAGAGAGAAGATTTCTTTCTATGGTAAGTAACCAGGGAGGGGATCTTGGTGATGTGTGTGTGTGTGGTGATCGTGAAGATCGCATTGTTTTACCCATGCACGGAGGTGATGGGAAAACAAAATTGAGACAAGAAAAGATGAACAAAGGGAGTTCGACCAAGGGCATCGTGTGTAATGGGGAGTGCAGCTGAGTAAACGAGCTTATAACTCATTAGGGAAGCATATAGGTGCTAAAAGGGATTGGGATACTTTACGCAATGGAATTTGTATTACGTATCTTTGCCGGTGGAAGAACCGAATTCTTTGTTTGCATTTGTATATGCTGAAGAATTCGTTTGGGCGTCTATGCGCGATGGCTTGTCGGCTGAAGAACCAAATTCTTTTGTTTGCATGTTATGTATGCTGAAGAATTCGCTTTTGGTGACTATGCGATGATTGTTTGTCGGTTGGACAAACGGATCGAGCTAATTAATATTGCGGCTGTGTTAGCAAACTGCCCGACGTTGCTTTTTGTCATTAGACAAAAAGGTCGCCAGCCAATGTGCATGTAAAAAAATTGTGCACATATGAGGCTGGGATTTGCCTGGCAAACAAAGGTGCCGAATGGTTTTTTTTTTCTCGAATATATGATGCGGTATACGGACGAATACGGCTCCTCGATAGTATAGTGGTTAGTATACCCGCCTGTCACGCGGGGGACCGGGGTTCGGTTCCCCGTCGGGGAGCCTCTGGCGCAAGACTAATAACCTTGGCCGGTAAAAAAAATTATGGAAAATTTAACAAGCCTCAGGACTTGCTAAATAAGGCCAAGACCGGCTCCCGGTTGTAGTGCCGATGATGATGATGATACAGTCGAATTCTTTTCCAGAAAATTCTAATGATGCATTGGATGTGTAAACAGAATTCTTTCAGGGACTTTGGATAATGCATTGAATGCGTGAATGATGAAAGAATTCTTTTCAGGAAAGTTTATGTAATGCGTTAGGTGCATTACATGTCCTTGAAGAAGGAAATGTTGCAGGTATGCGAGGGAAGTTGGGATACAATTGTGGGTGGTTCTTGCATGAGGTTAAAGAACCCCCACAGATCTGTGATGCTCTTAAGTATCCTTAGCAGGAATTGTTTTGTTATTCGTCCGTAACCGAATCGTTATCCTTTTTATAAGAGCAGTTCCCTTTTTGTGGTCTCGACCACCTTAACATCGTTCTTGTGGTTTATTAGAGAACCGTCACAGTGTTTTGTCACGTCATATATCCTCTACAATTCAAAGAACGTCTTCATTTTACTAGTCTCGAAGCGGCTCAGCCCTTTTCCGTCAAAAACGAGGTTTTTATCCCCTAATCATTTCATTCCCTTTTTCTTTGCAGATTTGGTTTCTAAAATGTTAGTCATAATATATTGAACAAAAAGTTCCCGAACCTACCACCATGTAGCGCTTTCAGTCATCCTCAATGAGTTTTGTTTGTTTTGCTAGGTTGGCACATATGTCACTGACATTCCCACCAAATTTCAGCTTGACATTTGTTAAAGTTACACCGTTTTGAGCACATCTGCCTCTGCGTTTAATCGATTTTTTTACAATTTAAAAAATGGAATTGAATTTGCAACAACGAATTTGTATTAAATTTTGCGTTAAAAATGGGCAGAATGGTGCAATGATCATGCGAAAGTTGGAAAAGTGTTTCGGCAGCGATACTCTTAAGAAAACGGTCGTTTATCGGTGGCGCGACCGTTTCAAAAATGGTCGTGAATCCATTGGGGATGACAAACGTAGCGGCAGGCCGTCAATATTGACAAGCAACGAAAAGATCGGTAAAGTAAAAGACAATAATCGCAAATTAACCATCAGAGAGATAGCAGACAACTTGAAGATTGGCTACGGATCCAGTCAAGATATTTTAGGCAATGATTTGGGTCTCCATCGTGTCGCAACAAAGTTGGTGCCAAAAGACTTGAGTTTCTTGCAAAAAAGGGATCGCGTTGATATCGCAAAAGACATGATTGCCAAGACAGAATCCGACTCAACATTTATCAAAGGAATCATTAGTGGAGATGAGATATGGATTTATGAGTACGGCACACCATCCAGACAAAGGGCGAGTGAACCCGATGAGCCCAGTCCAAAAAACCCACGTTGTTAATCAAAAAAGGAGGCGATGCTCAGTTTTTATAGATAATGAAGGTGTTGTGCATCATAAATTTGTGCCACAAGGTCACACAGTTAACAAGCAGTGTTATTCAGGTGTTTTGAAACGGTTGCATGAAGCAGTTCGACAGAAAAGACCGAATTTCTGGGCAAACAACTCGTGAATTTTGCACCATGGCGACACTTCGTTGTACACTGCCGTCGTTATTCGTGACTTTTTGACCAAAAACAACAAATACTATTCAACAGCCACCGAATTCATCTGATTTGGCTCCCTGTGACTTTTTTCTGTTCAATCGAGTCAAAAAATCGCTATATGAAACGCGTTTTAGTGGCCGAAAGGAGATAATCGAAAAATCGAAGAGGGCTCTGATGGCTATACCGAGCACCGCAAATAAAAAATGTTTTGAGGATTGGATCAGACGCTGGCCTAAGTGCGTTGCACTCGATGGGGAATACCTTAAAGGAGAAATTATTTATTTTTGTGAATAAGTTTGTATATTACTTTTTTTTAAATAAATTGTGCGAACTTTTTGATCAAGTTGGCATTTTACTTAGCAGGTTAAGTAATGTGTTCTTCCAACAAAAAAGAAACAATTCTACGCTCGTTTCTGACAGCCAACACAGTTGTGTTTTTGTTTTTTCCAAATGTGAAAGCATTTCTTTCGACGTTCGAACCTGGGTAAGTGCTCAGAAACTGTAGCATATCTCGATCATTTTCTTCATTCATCGATTTACAATTGCATCCTGCCATTTTTTTTTTTAATAAATATAATTATTATTTTTATTCTTCTTGACTTGAATTATGATTCTTCTTGACGAATATTATTTAAAAGACAGTATTACTTGCATATATTGCCTTTGCCATCCACCTCGTTTGTTGCGGAGCACTTAAATATCTAAAACCAAAGTATTTTTAGACCAACTTCCTAGGAACAGGAGTGAGAGTAGTAATAACTCTCTCTAGTTTGCTCTTAGATGACTTCTGTCTTTTAGGACATTTTGAATGTAGTTAACCATTCTCACCCTTCTTCTAGAAAACATTGACCGAAACTTTAATATTATACTGAAATCACATTACTACGCCACTAGTGTAGTTGGCGGTATCGCAACGCCAATGGGCAGGTAAACATTCTCTCAGTTTCGGCTGAGGATTGTTTCTTTTTCGAACAGATATTGCACGAAATTGCAGCACACTAAAAGAAAACGGGGAGGATGAACTAAATACCATAAACTATAATTGTCGTATTTTTAAAATTTAAGATAGACTGAAGAATACACTGAGTATTTAACTTTTAGATAGACTGTGGATAAGAATCCATCGTTGGTTGTAAGACTTTATTTAAAAAAATTGGCGTGGCGAGAGAAAGTGCACTTCAGTGAATTGTTAAATGGTCAAGACAACTCAAATCAAATAAAGCCCCCGGAGCTGATGGCATACCAGCTGAGCTGATCAAACAAGGAGGGACAGCGCTACATCACGCAATTCATGAAATCGTGATGCACGTATGGGAGCAAGAGGAGA
The DNA here is from genome assembly GCA_963931805.1 of Microdon myrmicae. Classification (NCBI taxonomy): domain Eukaryota; kingdom Metazoa; phylum Arthropoda; class Insecta; order Diptera; family Syrphidae; genus Microdon; species Microdon myrmicae. The sequence continues at coordinate 19,715,566 of OZ007502.1, forward strand.
TGCCGGAAGATTGGCCTCGTGAAATAATATGCCGCATACATAAGAAAGGAGATATCACACTGTGCAGCGAGGGATATAACATTGCTGAGTACCCGCCTATAAGATACTCTCCTCTATCGTACAAGACCGGATAGCCCCATACGATAAACTCATCATTGGTCGAAACGAGTGCGGCTTCATCCCAGGCAAATCAGCGATTGATCAGTTATTCGCCCTTAGGCAGGCGATCGAAAAATGTCTGGAATTTAGGATTCCATTATACCATCTGTTTATAGACTTTAAGTCCGCCTACGACATCATAGCCAGGGTAGAAGTATATAATGCCATGAGAGAGTTGGGCAAATTGATACGACTTTGTAGTGTAGAATTACTATTCTTGTTGACCTCCTTTGGGGCGGCTTCCGACTGGTCTGGCCGGTGGGTGAACTGTTCTGTGAGTTGATCGGCCGAACAGTGTCCTACCGGTCCACTTGTGTTCACAGCCGAAATTAAAACCAAACCCCTTTTTTCTTGGACCGCGGAAGCGGTAACTTATTTTATTTTCCTGGTTGGTGCACATCCAAAATTAAGACCAACAACTGTTTGCTTTATCATAATATTTTCTTTATGTTTCTCGAAGCCAACGGTCCAATGGCTCGGTTCAGTTTTGACGTTAGCTTGATTCCAGTTTGAGATTCTAATTGCATTGTGCCTCCAACAGAACTCCCTATTTATACCCCAAAATCCAGTCCGAACCCTACATTCACGATTCATTTCTCACCTTGAGACAGCCACATGATGCTAGCCCCCAGCCGAAGGTCATGCCAACGACAATGGGAACTGCAACGTTGCAATTTTGCCGCCAGTCACCTAGAGGCGGCAACCTTACGCCTACTCTGGCTGCAGCTCCGCCCCAAAGGCACGGGCAAATTTCGATTCAAGGTGATGCGAATCTGATTTGCCTATAGCAAATAGCATGCATGTGCATGGGTGGAATTTCCTTGAAGGTGATGAGATGCGGCCATCAAGGTGAGAATTTTTTTGTTTGCTTGTAGTAAACAGCATGCAATATTGGAGCATGTGTATGGCCGAATTACAATTGTGGTTTTGAGGACTGGAAATGCGTTTAGCAACGGGTAGGGATGTGATAAAGTTTCTCAGCTACACCGAAAGGATTCCATCGGTTGCTGCAGGAATCTATATCGAAAGAATTCTTTCGGTTTAAAGTTAATAAAACTTGTCCCACATGTATGCAACATTATTGTATTTGCAGAATTTTGCGTATACCGTACATGTAGAGTATGGCAATTCTGCGTGTAACAGATTTATGTAATTATTAGATTATAGGCCACGTGCGTATAGTATACATGTTAAATGTAATGTATTGGGAATTTGCGTAACTACTATTTATTAGCCTGTAGGAACCCAACAGTTCATGACCTCACCGACACGACCCCGCCATTGCGTAAAGCTAAGTATAATATACAGTAGTATTGGGTGTTGCATGTATGTAATTATTGGAGTATTTGATTTCTGCGTGTAACAGTAGGTTGACCATGACCAACGTAACTAGTCAAATAAAATTACTGGGATTACTGCCCAAACCAATAAACATCTTTAATGGACTTCGACAAGGGGCGGTCTGGCCTGGCGTTGGAGAAGGCAATCGGTGGATCTGGCGTCACAGATAGAGGGGCTATTATCACCAACTCCAGCCAGATACCTGCCTACGCAGATGACATCGAGATCATCAGTAGATCCGATTTGGCTGTACAGGTTGCCTTCACCCAGATCGAGCAGGCGGCACAAAAACTGGGACTGCACATTAATGAGGGAAAAATCAAGTATCTGGTTTTCCAATAGGGACTTGACAACTTGCTAAATAAGGCCAGGACCGGATCCCACTTCTAGTGTCGGTGATGATGATTCCTCCAGTTTGAGCTCTATGAGTTGGGTTGCTTATCTCAGGTTGTCAACTATGTTGATTACAGTCGAGGTTTTCGGCATGCGCTGAATAGTTGTTCCTCGAGTTTGTGGTCTGCTCGCTGAAGTGTATACCGTAAATTTTGCACTATGTACTTTTACTTTTCACTACACTCTTGGCAGGATCGCTAGTTAATATTTCTCGTTTACGGATAGCAAAAAAATATATTTTTCCCAGGTACCTACAGTCCTTTATTTGATAATATTGTTGACGCATATGACAGTCAGTACTAGAATATTCTAGAAAGTCCAAAACAAAGTACTGGAATATTCTAGAAAGTACTGAAAAACTGGAGACTATAAGCAGTAGAAAATTCGAGGCTATGGAACGGATGAAAACGAAACGCCGAATCAGAATGAGAAAATGATATAAAAACGTCGCACGCAAATCAGGAAGATAAGTAAGAAGTAAGCAGTAAGCAGTCAAAGACGCGATAAGTAAGGAAGCGATAAGTCAAGTAACGGTTGTTATTAATAGACTAATAAAGTGTTGGCAAAGAGAATCGATTTAACGGCTCTTATTTTAAATAATTAATCCATCGAACCCGAAGCTCGCTACAATATATATTGTGACGAGCTCAAGACTCCAAAACAAAGTACTGGAATATTTTGGAAAGTACTGGAAAACTGGAGACTATGAGCAAAAAGAAGCGAGAGGGAAAGACGATGTCTCCAGTGACAGAAGTGTCACTTTTGGCAGAGGAGCAAAAAGCGAAAGAACGGTTGTCAAGAGCGTGAAAAAATAAAGATTTAATAGAAAATTGATTTCACGGCTTATTTTGTATGAATAATTAATCCGGCGATTATCGATTATCGGCGCAAGGCTAATAACCTTGCCCGTAAAAATAAATTATTATGGAAAATTTAACAAGCCTCGACACTTGCTAAATAAGGCCAAGACCGGATCCCGGTTGTAGTGCCGATGATGATGATAATTAATCCAGCGAACCCTAAGCTCGCTACAATATTCTTAAACTACTAATAACCTTGCCCGTAAAAATAAATTATGGAAAATTTAACAAGCCTCGCGACTTGCTAATTAGGGCTAAGACGGGTCCCGGTTGTAATCCCGGTGATGATTCTTAAACTACCCTTCTTGGTACTGTGGCAACTTTAACAGATACACACAATTCACAAGCAAGAATAGTGAAGAACACCGAACGACAAATCGAATAAGAAAAATACATCAGAACCGTATACCAAGTGATAAATAATAAAAATAATTCACATCGGTGGAATATAGTCAAGTTTGGAAATGAAATTCTAAACACGGTCAGTAGCCTGATGAGTAACGCTTAGGTAAAAATTTTTTCGTGATTCGAGCTGTCATAGCGTCAGTTCGAATCACACGATCCTCTTCACTATTATTTCAAACGCTATAATTGGTGACTACGGCGTGATCTGTACACGACTTGTACTTTGGTGATTGCGTGAATCGTTAACTCAACTTAAGAGGCTCTGTGAAACCAAAAGTTGGAACCGGTTCTACGCCCTCTTTATTCCCCTGATCTCGCGCCATGTGATTTTTATTTGTTTCTTTTCCTCTGCTCAAGAGAGACCTCGGGGGTAATTATTACGTCTCGGACGTTCAGGTGAAGACCGCTGCCAAGTCTTACGCTCCACAAGCATTACCCTTCAGCCTACCCTCGTATTTCAAAATCAGCAGATAGATGGCGTTACTAATTATTCAGAAATAATGCGTCACGAAACCCATTTGTGGCTCGTACCTTTTCATGGAGACTAATTTATAACGTTTGCGACGATAATGAGGAGCGCGTGATTCGAACTAACGCTATGACAGTTAGAGTCAGTAACAGATAGAACCAAACCAGGCATCAGGCCGCTGCCGCGTGTACGAATTCGATCTCTTAACTCAATTACACTCGACTGATGTGGAAATGCTGTTATTACGATGGCATATGACTTTAACGGGGGTGCTTCGATTTTTCGACTTGTCTGCTCGGTTTTGGTTTTCTGCACTATGTGGGTGTGTATCTGCTAGAAACGCGACAAATTTACACCATTGCGTTATTGTGGTGTAAAGTATTAATACGTTGCTTCAAAACATAAAAAAAGAAAATAATAAACTGTAGAGAAATGCTTCCACCCTATAAATTGCTCCACAGAATAAATTGTTTATGTTTCATCATAAAAACAATTCACCATAATTTTCGTAACTTCTCCGAAAGATTTTTTGTGGGTTCACATCCCTTGCCAGCTTCCATTCGGCACTCTGTCAATTCTAAGAAGGAGGGACTATTTCCGTAAGTCAAATGACATTCTATTTTGTGCTGTATCTTCGATGGGGTAAAATAAAAATTTCTAGGAAGCACACGTATTTTTGTGAGCGTAAAGACATTTTACTTTGCATTTATAATTCCAACTGGTGGAACAACTTCTTAGAGATGAATGACTCAGTTCAAATATTTCATTCTAGAGTTCACAAGTCTAATGGTTTTGGAAAATGCAGGAGTAGACCTAGACCTAACTTTAACTTTGCATCCTCAAGCTTCACTTCAAAAATCTTCAATTTTTTCCAACACAACCGGCAACAGCAAACTGGGTCATAATTTTTGCGTGAAGATTTAAGAGGACTTTGTATAAGATAATCTTCTCCTGAGTGCTTACTTTTTTTTTCAATTTCGTTAAACAAATAAATATAGTACTTAGTATAACATAATCTTGGCGTCCAGATGGTTATGAACTGCAATTGGAACATATGGCGTAGGTGTTTCTCTCTTGGAACGAATCTTATTACCCGCGAGTCATTGAGCTTAAAAGACCGCATTGCCCATTGCAGCGGTCTACACGATAAGGTTGCGTACCGTCCTCCCGTTTGATAATGTCATATGTGTTGTTCATCGAACCGTAACTTACAGATTGCGTTATCTAGTTTTTCTGCCCGCCTAGGTGCCAGAGTTTATCGGCGTGCCACTACCTAAATCATTATCGAATAATAATAATTTGTTTGTGTTTTGTTTTTCAAACTTTCCATTGGGAACTTTATTTTTAATTATTCTAGTGTTTCATGCATTGCATTTGTGATCGAAGACATCTACTCGAAGGGTCACTTAGGTCGTTCTTGTGAATCCGGTCTCCCATCTGCCAATTCACCGGCTCTTAGAACAATGTAAAACACAACATTTACCCCTCGTACTCGGCCGGTCTGTAGTTCGTATACCCAACGCACGAATGTACTCTTCGGATTTTGTTTAGTCAACTCTAGTTATTTACAAATGCGGACCCGGCTTGTCTCTTGGGGTATTTTTATCACTCAATAGGAACGCCTAACATCACACGGAATTGGTTAGAAGAAGAACGACGTGGATTTCAGTTTAGACTGTCGGTGAAGCGGGCACCAATCTCAGCGATTATAACCAGTAGATAAGCAACCGTGGATCCGTGAGCATATCAATCGATCGAGTCTAGCAATAAGAGAACGATTTCTGGAAGTACACCAGAAAACCGAATGGAACCACTCAGATTATTTTGCTTTTATACCAGCGAACAATAAATTTATTATATCGAACGTATTTAGATTGAAAAGTAAAAGATATAAACGAGGAAAGTAAAAAGAAGTTCTTTCATAATCGAAGTACGAAATGTCGGTCTAAAAATACATGACTATGCGCGAGAAATAGAATATCGAGATCTAAAATAAGACAAGACTGAAGGAGGAATAGACGAAATTTACATTTTGATGCGTATTTAGAAAGTGCGTCTGTGCCAATAATTGTTTGTAAACACGTGATTTGCGCACCTTTAGTTAGTTTTCGAAGGTGATCAGTATTTAATTTACTACCTCTAAATCGCGGGAATCCTAATATATGATGTTTTGTATATTTGGCTTACGTATAGCAAGATGTCTTACCTCAAGGTCTTGTGTAACACATAAGGATGTGAAACTGAACAGAGGAAAACTTATACTTCGTTCCGTTTGTTTGTTGGTGGTATTAAATTCTGCCCATGGATACTATTAGAAATACTAAATAAGACAAATTTTTGTTTTGAAGTACCATTGACGGGGATCGACATATATGTTTCTTTTTAATTATTATTGTTATATCAATTCGCGAACACTAAGGGTTTTATAAAATGCTATAAAATGCAGTGCGGACAATAATTCAATGACTGTTCGATGTAGTGCCCATTAAGTACTTAAATGGGCTAGTGGCATTTCAAATGATTTGTAAAAAAAATTTATTGTATTTTGTGATAATACAATGGCAATCAGAATCCTTTAACACGTATACAAAATTCTAAAAATACTGAGGGGGTTTATCAAGGAGGCACTGATCTTCGTTCAAGGGTCGTCAAATGAATCGATATAACCTATCCCAAAGATTATTTTAATACCCCATGCCGAAAGTGACGATCGTCCACTCAGCGGCATCTATCGGCAAGAATCTTTAAATTTATAACAGTTGAAAACGTGCATTGGTCAATTCATATAAATCGGTATTTAAACGGCGGGCAGTGACTCATTTGAATACGGAAGGAATTTGTCGTGCCAAAAGTGCTTGAATGCACCTGTTAACAACAAAAACCTAATCCTAATCGCGAACGGCGCTTTCTTCAGCGACGTCCCAACAGTTTCGCCTAAGCGGACTGTATTTTTTCCGGCACTGGCCGGCCAACGATGACTTTCTTGCTAATCGGTAGGATTGCATCTCCAGAGCCGAACTCGTCTCTGGATTGGCGGGCGTCGGAGTCTTGCCCAGTACAATTCATTACGACCTGCGAAACGAATAAGAAAAAACAACACGACCAAGGAGAGAAGATATTCAGAACGCGACCCAAATTATTCGTTTAACGTTTGTTTATTAAATTCCTATGATAATTATGATCGGATCTGTATTTTCTGATTCTCTCTGTAGCTGGTCGTGATCAAGACCGATTGGGTAGGAGTTCCTTCGACGACTCCTGCTGCTTCATCGAATGTGCCCACCTTATATAGGCCCGCAGTTGTCCCCTCCTTCGCTCGTTTCCTGGGATCTACTTTTCTTAGTGGCTTCCTGGAATCGGTGCGCCGCCGATCATCGTTTCCCTGGAAATGGTATGTTAGCGCTTGCCTTGCCTTTCCTGGGAATTCGTGATGCATCGCCAACAGCACCCATTTGTGATACATTTGCATTAATGTCACAAGTTTTGAAAGATTTCATGGGAGCAGTTGTGCATTATGAATCAGGGACCGGAATCAAGTGAAATTTTCTTTTCTGTTATAGACTTCCACAAATACAAAACATTAATATACGCGATATGAACGGGTGCACCTGACAGCACTGGCTCTTCATCCGCTACGATTGGTAGCTTCAACTCGACCCCCCTATGTGAGAACTCAGTATAAAATCTCATGTGATGGTTTGAAGTCATGAAATAAAAGAAATGGAAAGTACGGCGAACCACCGTGAACCATTAAGAGGATCCGGCTCTTGGACAAAGTGGCGAGCAACGACTGGGCATCGAGGACATTCCTAAGATCGAATATACTAGGTGTATACATTTTTTTTCGGGTTCTTTCGAAAAAAAAAAACGTAATTTTCTGGGGAAACTATTTTTTTTTTTTATTCCAAATATTGGCCATCGGCAATCTACACATTTCGGCAATCTACACATTTCGCCCATCTTTTAGGTAATTCATGAATAGCATACCAGAAAAACTGCTTGTCTTTCACGGCAAACCATTCGGCGAGCCATTTTCCAATCTCTGAAGTGCGTTTCCTCGATAGTATAGTGGTTAGTATACCCGCCTGTCATGTGGGAGGCCGGGGTTCGATTCCCCGCCAGGGAGCCTCTGGCGCAAGACTCATAACCTTGCCCGAAAAAAAATCATTACGGAAAATTTAACATGCCTCAGGACTTGCTAAATAAGGCCAAAACCGGCTCCCGGTTGTAGTGCCGATGATGATGATGAAGTGCTGCTCTGCGAGAGCGTGCCCCATTGATGCGAAGAGGTGATAGTCAGATGGCGCCAAGTCTGGGGGGTACGGCGGGTGCAGAAGGATGTCCCATCCAAGCAATTCCAAGGTGTCTTTCACTAGTTTTGCTGCGCCATCTCTTAGTTAAAGCAAAAAAAAAACGTATGGATGTACCTGGTATTGATCTTCCCCATTGCTCGCAAACGTCGGCTGATTGTTTCTTGTGACATGTAATGCTTCGGCTAATTGCCGTTAAGTTTGAGTTAGATCATTATCCAATAATTCCTGCAATTGCTCGTCTTCACATTTTTCTAATCTACCAGAACACTCACTGTCTTTCACATTGAAATCACCGCTTTTAAATTGTCGAAATCGTGTTTTACATCTTCTAATTGATGGAGTGTGTTCTCCATATGTTTCTACCAGCAAACGATAACTTTCAACAGCCTTTTTCTTTTGCTTAGATAAGAAAAGCAATGCGTTGCCGGAATTTTTTTTTTTTTTTTTTCTTTTTTTTTTTTCAGGCACAAAAGTCGACATGATCATTGAACGATAAAGCAAAGACGCTAGCTCAACTTGTGTGTGTTTGTAGTTAAATCTTAGACGAACAAAATGTGTCAAATTAATATGCTGCGTACTTTTCGCGGGCGCCATCTCTCAGTTAAACCGGAAAAAAAAAACATATGCATACATCTAGTAAACATTCGACAACGGAGATCCATGAGTGAATGTAGACATTCAATAACGCTGGCTCTGTGAACCTCATGAACCCACTTCTTGGGGTGGCATGCTGAGGATGATTGGACTTAATAGCGAACCGTCGCAGGTGGTCTGGGTTCTGACAACATGAAACCACTTTGGGAGGGTTGCAGACGCTTGACAGTCTTCGTGCACAAATCAAATTAATATAATCAGTTTTGAGGAATTTTTGAGTGCATGTGAGTATAACACTTGTCTTGTTGGATGCATGACCATCCCAAGTAAATAAGTACATGCGACACAAAGGCAAAAAAGAAAACCCTCAGAAGAAGAGAACATATTTTTTGGCCGATTTTTAGCTACTGGAAGTGAAGTGCTCACTACGAGAAGCAAAGATCACTGTGTTTAAGAGTAGCAAACGGATTGCATCTCGCCGGCATCTACCTTTCTAATCAATGGCAATGCGATATTCTGAAATTATTTAAAAAATAAATATCTCTAGTTTTTTGGTCCACGAAATGGCCCTTTAATGACATCCCTGGTCGGATATGCTTCGTATATTAACTATTAGGCGTACAAATACGTTTCCGTCCGTTTTCTATTAAAAATTAGGAATTTATTGTTAAAGACCAACTCTCTCCTTGGTTTTGTGAAACGCTGGTCGATAGAATTCTCTAATCCCTACGTTTCCCGATCGCTATATATATCCTTTGTCCGCCCTCTTTTTGAATATGTCAGGTTTCATCTCCTCACTTCGCTTTTTGCGTTTTGCCCTCCGAGAATTGAATTGGGAAAATCTTCTGATTCTATCCCCGTACACCTAATTCACCTAATTAACCTTAACACACTTGAAGAGTGAAGAATTCATGCCGACATCCTCTTCACCCACCGTCTACTCTCAGGTTCAATCAACTGCCCAAGCCTGCTCCCCTGCATCACATTTGTCACTAATCCCCGAAATCTGCGAAACACTCGTCTCTTCTAATTGCCCGCCCATCACACGTCTTACGGCTCTAATGAACACATTTCGCGAGCACAGGGGTGGGCAAACTCTCACCCCACCTTCTTTGACTTCAATCTCACCTCTCCCGCTCTCAAACGTCGTCTCCTCTCTTACCCCCCCTGAACCTACCCCGCTCACCACCTACACTCTCCCGCACTCATACTCACATGCTAGCATCGAGCTTATGCTCGTCCTTCCCCGCCTTACTTATTCTATTATTCTATCCATCTTTGTTTAGTTCCCCATTCCATTTTTAAGTTACTTTAAAGTTAGTCCGCCACTCTCAACCCGCATGCCTTACTTTTTAAGTTAGTTTATATGTTTATACGACTTGTACTAAGCGAAATAAACTGAGGGTTCTGCCCTCTATTCATTCATGCATTCATATAATTTATTACAAAAAAAATTAAGAAAAAAAAAAAAAAATCGATTTTTTGGTCGCTCCTGATGAGAACCTCTCTTTAATTTTTGACTTGTACTGCAATGATTTTAAGCCAGAACGTGGACAGGGTTTACTGAACGAGTGCCCAGCTCCATTTTATGTTACCTCGTGTTGTTTAGTACGTTTTCGTCTTGTCGCTTCTTAAGTAAGGTTTCTTCTGTTGCTATGGAGTCGTTTATCATATTTCACAGTGTATTTTTGAATAACTTGAATCAATCATTTGATATCCAGATCGTTTTATATTTTGGTCATGAACTTACGGGTTACAACAGACAAATAAATAATTTAAAAAAATGGATTTCCTGGAATGTCACATAAAGATAAACGTTGGTTATCATGCGCAGGATTTTGTTTCTGCTTCGTTGAATGACTTCATGACTGAATTGCTATGACAACTCCAGGGCTGGATTCCGTACATACAGGTAGATTTTTTTATTTTAGTTGACCAATATCTTACAATACAGGTTTAGATTAGTATGGTGCCCTATTAAGCAGGACACTTCTTTGCGGTTTAGTTTAATCTGGTCTGCTTTTTCAATCTCATGACTTCCTGCTTAGTCTGTTGTCCCTATGGTACGAGGGGTGTTAAATAAAGAAAAACAGCGTGCTCTGGCATTTAGGGGTACTTCAAAATCGCCTTTTGTGCGCGTGTTGGTTTATTTAAAAAAAAAACATTTCAACGAAATTACGGTTTCGCAAACAGATTCAGTAAAATGCAAAGGGTGGTCAATAAAGATTGACGTTATTATTGTTGTAGGCCAATAAGTAACATACCATTACCCCTGTGGTGTTTCTAACAGATGCACACACAGCACACAACCAAATAGTGAAAAACAATACAGAAAGAAAAGAACAGGCAGCAGCCGTATACCAAGCAATAACATTGCAATTCCACATCAGTTGAGTGTACTTAAATTTAGAAATCGAATTCGTTCACGAGTTATGGCTTCCGCGAGTTTTTCTCTCCGCACTAGAGCACTCCCAGCAATAAAAGAAACCGATTTATAATAGTCACTTTTTTTTTCTTTATTTATTTATTGTTTTTATTTTATTTAATATATCTTCCTTTTTGCTTTCTTTTGATCTTAACACATTTACTAAATTCCATTGAATATAATTTCTCTTTACTTATAGTTAACAGTGTTCTTATTTATTAATTACATATACTCGATCTTATCTATTCACTTCTATTATTATTGTACAAAGTTATTAGGCACTTCCTCCTTTCTTTATTAATTCTTCACTATTTCTTCTTTATTCTGTGCACTTTAACTTAGCACTATGCGACAATACTTTACTTTATTTCGAACTCGCAATGTTTCTTATCTTTAGTTGCATATATCCAAACTTATTTGTCCACTTCGTTTATCATTATTAAAAGTAATTAGGCACTGTTTCCTTTCTTTATTTACTTCTTCATCACTTTCTCTTTATTCGGTGCACTTTCACTTAACTCTATATGATCGGTACTATTCTTTATTACGAGTTCTTAGTATTTCTTATCATAAATTATGTTACGTAGATTCAACTTTACTAGTTTCCTTCCATTACTATTTCTAAAAGTCTTTAGGCACTTTTTCCTTTCTTTATCAATTCTTCACTCCTTTCACTTTATTCCTTGCTAAACACTCACTACTCGGACTCGTCGTCACTACTCCGCTTTTCACTTCTCAGATACCACTATCGAACACTTCTTCGTCAAGCCTCCTCTAAACATTCTGCCTTCTACTCTGTTTGAACTTCTGTTCGTTACCTCGGGGTCAACACCTCCCGATGACGATAATGCAATTACATTTCGCAGTAACCCAATTTCTAGATTTTAACTTTAACTCGTAATTGCTTTTTACTGCGGCATCAGCCGATATTTCTTCATCGCTTTACGCCACAGTTCAATATCCGTAGTTGCGAACTGGCCCAATTAGTTCATTTATGTTTTGTATGCAATTAATTGCTTTTCCGTGATTTGTTAATTGTTCCGGAATATGCAATTAATTGCTTTTGCATTATTGGGCAATTGTTTTTGGGATATGCAATTAAATGCTTTATGTGGTTTATCAATTGCGTTATTGCATTATCGTTCTGGGAGTTATTCGAGTTTAGAATTGGATAGCGTTTTTTGATTTGAGTGCATCAATGACCTCATGTACCTCATCTTTGTCTATGGCGTCACTGACACACTTAACACGCGACAGTGGCCTGCTGTGTTCTGTTTTAATGATTCTATTGCATTGGTTCAATTTTTACTGATTCTAACCGTCATAGCATCAGTTCGAATCACGCCTTCACTATCTTCGCAAAAGCTATACCACCATCATATGATATGCACCCGAAAGAACTACTATTTATTGGCCTGTTGGAACACGGAAGTTCGCGACCTCGCCGACTCGACTCCGCCTTCGTTCCCCGCCCTGTGCACTCGCCTTTTTTTATGAATATTGACGCTTTATTTTTTCTAATTGATGACAAACAGTTACATAGTTAACATTTATATTTTAATTGAGCCAAAATCAATTTTCACGACTTCAGAATTACGATAAACCACGACTACTACTATACTATTTATTGGCCTGTAGAAACCTGGAAGTTTATGACCTCGCCGGCTCGACTCCGCCATCAATCCCTGTCCTGTGCACTCTCCTTCCACGATTGACCATCCGATCCGATCTCCTCAAGGTCAAACTTTACATTGTCCTCCCATCTCCGTCGCGGCCGTCCTGTCGGTCTCTTTTTTCATCATTGGTCTATTACTATTTATTGGCCTTGTAGGAACCCGAAAGTTCATAACCTCACCGACTCGACTCCGCCATCGTTCCCTGTCCCGTGCGCTCTCCTTCCACGTTCGACCATCCGATCCGATCTCCTCGAGGTCCAACCTAACATTGCGTCCCATCTCCGTCGCGGCCGCCCTGTCGGTGTCTTTCCCGTTGGCTTACCATCAAGAATTCTATGCACGGTCCTATCGTTGCCCATTCGCGCCATATGACCGGCCCATTTTAATCTTCGCGACTTGATTACTCTCACTATTGTAGGCTTGCGGTATAACTCTTCCAATTCGTGGTTATGGAGTTTCCTCCATTGTCCTGACTCCTCGTCATATTTACCTCCAAAGATGCCCCTCAAAACTTTATTCTCGAATACGCGGAATTTGTTTTCTTCCCGTTTTGTGAGAGCCCATGTTTCGCATCTATGTAGAACAATCGGCATGATTATGGTTCTATAGACACGGAGCTTTATGTTACGTGATAGCAGTCTGGATTGGTTCGATTGTTAAGATAGGAAGAAATCGAATTTTGTCGAAGGCCTTGCTGAAATCGGTTGTGATTACATCGACTTTGTTGCCGTTCTCGAAAGTCCGGAGAGCGTGGGATGAGAATTCAACTAGATTGGTGGTGGTCGACCTACCCGTACGGAAACGGTGCTGGTTGATTGAGATGATGGATTTGCAGCGGAAACATAATGCGTTGTAAAGAATGCCTTCGAACAGTTTTGGAATATGTGACAATTTAGCGATGGGGCGGTAGTTACTAATATATTTTTTTTTTGCCGCTTTAGCTGCAATGTCAAGTGGTTTCTTGCCGGCGAAGACATTTATGGTATCTTCGGATACCGTTCGGAATGCACAGCATAGTCTTAGTGACGCCAGCCTATGTGCTGAGTTCACTCCCTTCATGTGGGACTTACACTGTGCGGCTCCTGCCCATATGTGAGCTACATACATTATAATGGAGGTATTGACACTGGTTATGAGTTTCCTTATGTGGGGACGGGATCCTCCAACATTGGGTAGCAGTTTCGCCAAAACTTTGCATACTCTTGCCGTTTTTTCATTCGTTTTCCTCAGTTGTTCCTTGAAGCTCAACCTGTTGTCGAGTATAACACTAAGATATTTAATATATGGACTGGATCTGATTGTTTGTCCTTCTATTTCCAAATCAAGATGTTCAACTTTCTCGCAGCTGCTAATTAAAAGCTGCCCCCATCTTATGTCCAGCTAGTTTCAGTACGGCCATATCTAGCCAGCATTTATTGCTCTGGATCTGGAGCAAATATTCTCCAGGTCATCTAGATGTTTAGCTACGGCCACTATTGCTAATTCATTAGCGTAAGCAATAATTCTAACTCCTTTTGGTACATTGACCCTGAGAACACTATCATACATGATATTCCATAATAATTATTATTTATTGGCCTGTAGGAACCCGGAAGTTCATGGCCTCGCCGACTCGGCTGCGCCATCGTTCTCTGTCCTGGGCACTCTCCTTCTACGCTTGACCATTCGATCCGATCTCCTCAAGGTCAAACCTAGCATTGTCCTCCCATCTCCGTCGCGGCCGTCCTACCGGTCTTTCCCGTTGGTCTACCGTCAAGAATTCTATGCACGGTCCTATCGTTCCCATTCCCGCCACGTGTCCGGCCCATCTTAATCTTCGCGACTTGATTACTCTCACTATTGTAGGTTTGCGATATAGCTCTTCCAATTCGTGGTTATGGAGTTTCCTCCATTGTCCTGCCTCCTCGTCATATTTACCTCCAAAGATGCCCCTCAAAACTTTATTCTCGAATACGTGGAATTTGTTTTCTTCCCGTTTTGTGAGAGCCCATGTTTCGCATCCATATAGAACAGTCGGCATGATTATGGTTCTATAGACACGGAGCTTTATGTTACGTTATAGCAGTCTGGGTTTCAGCAGTTTACTGACTGCGTGCCAACTAGCGTTGCTGGAATGCAGTCTTTTATTAAATTTGTATTAACAATACAAAAAAGATTTTTGGAAAATCTAATTTATAAACCTTTCGAACTTGGAAGTTTACCGTAACTCTTTGCTTCCGGTTGTAGTGCCGATGATGATGATACCCCTTAAAACTTTATTCTCGAATACGCGGAATTCGTTTTCTTCCCGTTTTGTGAGAGACCAAATTTCGCATCCATATAGAACAATCGGCATGATTATGGTTCTATAGACACGGAGCTTTATATTCTGTGATAGCAATTTGGATTTCAGCAGTTTACTGACTGCATGCCAACTCGCGTTGCCGGAGTGTAATCTTTTGTTAATTTCATTACTGGCCCTCAGTATTGTTCTCAGATATTTAAATTCTTTAACTTTTTCAAATATATTTCCACAGATGTTTGTGTGTCCCCCGAGGTCCACCTGCTCGCGACGTAATCAAATATTTTGTTTTGTCTTCATTTATTTCTAGGCTCACCTCTGCCGCCTGCTGCATGATGACTTCACAGTTTTTACTTGCAGTTTCTACATTATCGCCCAGAATGGCTATGTCATCCGCATATGCGAGCACTTGTGTGACCCCGTTCAGGAATGATCCGGCCATGTTGTCTTGTACCTTTCTGATGACATATTCGAGTACAAGGTTAAAAAGACATGGTGAGAGGCCATACCCCTGTTTTAGGCCGTCTCGGATTTCAAATGGTTCTGAGAGGTGGTTTTCTATTCTAACTCGCCCTTTGTTTTCGTTCATGCAAATTTGAATGAGGGGGGGGCATATTTTTTCGGGATTCGCAGCACAACTACAATATGGTAGAGTCTCTGCCTTGCGAGTGAATCGTAGGCTTTTTTGAAGTCAACGAACAGTTGGTGAACCCTCTCTCTGTATTTCCACTTCTTTTCCAGCAGTTGCCTTATTGTAAACATTTGGTCGTTTGTTGACCGGTTCCGACGGAATCCACATTGGTAGTCTCCCAGTATTTCTTCTGCGTACGGTGTGATTCTCCCCGGTGTGACATTTGTTAGTATTTTATATGTGGTTGGGAGCAACGATATTCCTCTGTCATTTTCGCAGACAGTTCTGTCACCTTTTTTGAAAATGGGGCTGACTATTGAGGTTTTCCATTCTTCCGGAATGACTTCCTTATCTCAGTTTTAATCAGTTGGAGGATCTTTCGAGTGGCTGCCTCTCCTCCATGTTTCATGAGCCGATATGCAGTCGACTCCGGGAGCCTTGTTGTTTTTCAATCGATTTATTGCGTCTACAACTTCGTTGAAAGATGCCTCTGGGATCTGAGGGTCGGCTGTATGTACGTCTGGTGCGTTTATTTGTGGTTGATGTGTGCGCACATTGAGCAGGTTTTCAAAGTACTGCTTCTATCTTGTCACGATATTGTTTGTTTCTGTCACCAGACATCCATTTGCGTCTCGAATTAGTCTGGCTCTCCCTCGGTAGGCATTCCTAATTGAATTTATGCTGGCATACATTCCTCTGATATTCTTTGCTCTGGCATTTTCTAGGATTTTTTCGATCCAGTCTTCTCCCATTCGCGTTTTTTGCGTTTGAAAAGTCTCATTGTTTCTTTCCGAATTGTCGCCCATGTTTCTGCGTTGACTTCATCATATCTTTCTAAGTGGATCACTTTGAGTTGTTTACGTTGTTCGTTGTTTCTTAAATCGTAATACCTTTGTTTGATTACGTCTCTGATCGATGCTCATTTAGTGACCGCACTATTGGCTTCCTCTTCCTCACTGCTCCCATTCTCCAGGATGCTAAATCTATTCGTTAGTATGTCTTGATATTCAGCCCTTTTGCGTAGGTCTTTTAGTTTATCAATGTCGAACTTTTTGCTCGTCTCCCGTGACTGCCCATGCGAGTTTGCTGCGGGCCGACTCCTAACTTTGCCCAGCACTAGAAGATGATCGGAGTCGCAATCTGCTCCTCTATATGATCTTACTTCAAGAATATTCGAGTGGTGTCTTTTGTCTATGAAGAAGTGGTCTATTTGGTAACGCGTTACGCCGTCGGGTGATATCCATGTGGCTTTATGGATTTGATTGTGCTTGAACATCGTGCTTTTCACTACCAGATCTTTTGACCCTGAGAACGTGATAATTCGAATTCCATTATCATTTGAAACGTCGTGTAGGCTTTCTTTACCTATAGTTGGTTGGAAGATATCTTTCTTTCCAATTTTTGCGTTGAGGTCCCCGAGGAGGATTTTAACATCGAATGATGAGATCGCATCAAAAACTTTCTCTAGGGTCTCGTAGAGCGTCCTTCGTTTCTTCGCCGGTAGATTCTGTTGGGGCGTGTACGTGTATAAATACATAATTGTACCATGGCCCCTGTATTTTTAGCACCGACATTCGGTCATTAATAAATTTCACATCTTTTACATGGGGCGTAATCTTCTTGGTTATGATGAAGCCGGTTCCGAGGTTATGTGTGTATAGATGCCTTCACACGCCAGGGTGAACCCGTTGGTTTCGATTACTTGATGTGGGAGTTGAACTTCCTGAAGCGCGACGATGCCCATTTTATATTGCTTCGCGTTTTCTACGACCGTCTGTATTGCGCCTGGTTAATATAATGTTCGAACTTTCCACGGCGCGTATATCCTGCTTTTTCCGTTTTTCCCTAAGTCTTGTTTTTGCCGAGTCTGTGTTTTCTTGATGTTGTACCCTTATAGTCGTTTCGGCTCATCACAACATTGCCTACCGGGTTTTTCGTGAGATTGTTTTTTGTACATTGGTTATTCATTTATGTTCCCACGAGTCTTGGGGTTTCCAATAGTAGTAGTAGTTTTATTTTTTTTATGGTTTCTACATTAAATTTTACAATACAATTGACAAATATTATCGACTATAATAATATATAAGAAAGAAGGCATTCAGAGTTTTTATAAAAATGTAAAGTAACAAAACAGAGTTGAATGCCTCTTTACAATGGCAATCAAGTAAATATCGATTTTTTAAGATGGGGTGAGTATTACCAGTTTAGGAATAGTTGTGCAGTACATTCAAGAACCACAAAGCTTGCATAAGCATTTTATATTAATTCAAAACAAGATAAATTTAGACACAATTTGTTAAGTCGTTTGAAGGCAAATGAAAGGATACAAAGTATGATTAAACCAGAATACCAGAATGTAAAGCAGCATAGTCCAGGCTAAAGAGCTACATCTTCACTCCGTTTAGAAATGCATCAGGTCTTACTACAGCCCTGACCGATGTAGGTAACTCATTGAACAATCGAAGTGACGACACAGTAAAGAAATCACGATATGTTGTAATACGGAATTTGGGAACAGTTAACATAAATAAATAATTACCCCTAAGATTATATCGGGAGATTAAACGAAAATTAAGATTTCCAGACCTCAGGAAGAAAATCTTTAACACTTTAAAACAATACAAGTGTCTTACAGGTGCCTGGTAGGCGTTCTGTGGGGATGATAGTCGCGACGCCAGCATGGACGAGAATTCTATTATCAACCCACTCGCCGTTTATTATAAAGTTCCGTCGAACACCAAAAGAACCGAGTTCCAAGCACGATCACCAGGGGAACAACAATAGAAAAATGAAACACCCGAAATGACTTCTTTTTTTTTGTGTATTATAAGTTGTGTTTATTGTTCTGCTATTTATTTAAACTTTAAAACTCAGTATAAAGATAACCGTAGCACTTAGTCAAAAAGAAACTCAACATCTGTATTCACTTCACACAAACACTGGTGAGAAAAGAAACGCCTCCGACTTCGAACGGCACTCGACACAAATACTCGACTGGGACGTACGTATCTCCGCAGCTTTACGGAAAGCGGGAGCGACAACGACCACGACCTGCTCGGTCGGTGGATGTAAAAGGACTCAACGATATTCATTCGTTGGATCGGGGAATTCTGCCAGTGAAACTGGCTCTCTCATTTTAAGGATGCATTTTCTCTTCCCAGAGAAACGTAAAGTCTCTCTTTGGGGGAAGGTAACCTGATCTCCTAGCGAAGATCTATAATGGTACACTTGTATGTGTGAATGAAGATCACATTGGTTTTTTATACACAAGGCCATGGAAACGAATCTGAAAACAAGAAAAGGAATGATGTGCATCAATGGGGTGTGCGTTCGGCTAAGTAAACAAGCCTAATCTCATTGGATGCTAATTGGGGTTTCTGTTTATTCAATGCCGCTAGTCATGAGAAACAGATCCAGAAATATGGGAAGGCACAGAGATCGGATAGATCACTGCCTAAGCTATGCATTGCAGCTGTGACGATAGCCGCAATCCCCATGCACATGGTGCTAATTGATTCTAGCTTATTTACAGGAAAATTGTATTCAATTCCTATTTGCATTTGCTTACGCTGTAGGATTCAATTGATGCCAAGAGACGCAAGATGCGTATATTTGTTTTGGTCCCTGTTATGATGGTTACAATGTATGTAAACCAAATCATTTTGTTCTCGGGAATTTGTCTAGGGGGTAATGCACTTGGTGAGATTGGGATTCCTGATAAGTTAGGAAAGGATTCTTACGGGAATTGTATGCGAAGAAATGCATGAAAGGTAAGAATTCTTTTACAGGTACTTTTAGGTTATATAAATTAGATCTATTTGATGCGTGAAGCATTTAATGCGATTGCATTAGCGAAACATATATGGTTGGGTTGAAGTTATGGGGGTTTTTCAGGTAAGCGAATCGTGGGGTTTGGCGGAACCGGCACAGTTCCACAAATTTTTCTAAAAACTAATTTCTGCAAGATTAACAGTGGTTGTATTTTATTTTTACAACCACCACCCCAACATGTAATTCCATATTATAGCTTGGAATGGAATAAACCATAATAAATTATCCTCAAAAGCTTAATGAAACAGACATTACGTAAAAAATAAATATGGCGAAGAGTGCATCGGAAATATTTTCTCAGTGTATTAGCGTGACATGAAAAGCTCATTCTAGAGTCGAGTGTAATTCCTAGATATTTAAATTGGTGTACACTCTCAATAGGAAAACATCACTACAGGTTCGACTGTAACAAAAAGGGGGCGAAGAGAAACCGCTAAAACAGCAGAAGTTTGTAAAATTATTCCACCATATCAGGCCTCTGCTTTAATATGGCAAGGTTTGCTTACTGCTCTGATCCGACCCGGTGTCAAAGAGGCGCCGTTATAATACAGCCGGTATACCCCTGGCTGCAAACCATCCAATGGACATGGTGCCGTGTAACACCATGGACGCGGGGTGGAAGATCCTTGTGTGTTACTCCTCGCTAGCCTGTCTGACATGGGTGTCCCTACTGGAAGCATATGCTTCCGTCAGCATAGCCTGAGTGATTCATTGTAGTTTAAGCTCCCCCACCACGTCATGGTTTCTACCAAGCGGTGGATCCAAAAGAACGACCAATTGAATTTGTTGTAAGCGTACCAAGTTTGGCGATGATAGCATGAGCAGTCTCGCGTGGATCACGCAATAAAATACGCGTGTATAATTTGCGATCAAATATTATTTTGAGTGGGTGAACATCTACCAATACTTTCCAAAAGTTGTGTACGACATTTAACAATGTTACAATCAGTAAAAAAAAAAATACGTTTTCGATCGCATAAGACAACTTTCAAAGGGATAGGGAATCATTTGAATTTGAAAAAGGTCCCGAGATATGTCACCGGTCATAAAGAAGAAACAACACGGACGCTATAATGGTATGCACAGATCCATGCTTAAAAGTAAGTCGTTCGCATTGAAGCAAGAATGTGAAGATATTATCCCGAAAAAGCGACCGGATCTCGTTAATCCTTGGAAATTTTCAGCACGATAATGCGTGCCAGCATGTAGCATACGCGGTCAACGAATACTTCAATTGTCTGACTCAGGACCTGAAATAGTTGTCTTTGAATTCTTTAAATGATTAACTAAATTGCCTGCCTTATTAAAGATTCTTCTATCGTCAGGGTTCCCTTTAATTGGTACAGGTTTTTATTCATCATCATCATCATCATCGGCACTACAACCTGGGACCGGTCTTGGCCTTATTTAGCAAGTCCTGAGGCTTGTTAAATTTTCCATAATTTGTTTTTTTTTCCGGGCAAGGTCATTAGTCTTGCGCCAGCAGGTTTTTATTACCTATGTATAAATGGCATTGTCATGTTTATTCTAGCATATCTTCATAAGTATGGCCAAAACTTTACTGTTCAAAATAGCATCATTACCCCTGACGCCTGGGTAATTATAATAACATAAGCAGTTCATTTTTATAACAATATCAATGTAAAAAACATTCAACATAATATTCTAAAGAATCTCCATAATGAAAACCAATTGTGTTAAATGTCATTCTTAATGGAAGTAGGTATAGAATCTCCTCATCCTACCTCTGCAAAATTTATGAAATCACGGGTTTTTCGCTACATTAATTTTATAGACCTTTCCTTCCCGTACCCTTTACGTATTCACATCTTCGTATTCTTATTACATTACCTGCTTATATTATTAAAAACAAAACCATTTACTTATGTTTATATTGTATTTACATTACAGTTATTTTCAAGATTCTCTCAAAATGGTATCACGACGTCCTTTATTATACTTGTCACCCATTGCAATATTAATTACGGGCATTTTCTGGATAAGACGTCGAAACAAAACAAGAGGAAAAGATGACAAGAAAATAGAAGTTAAAATGGATGATGATCCCAAGTCAGTTCAGTTTATAAAGAAACCTAAACAGTCTGCATCTATGAATATCAACGGATCTATCACCATTGACGACGAAACGGCAGCCTCTAAAACATTTGGTAAATCAGCACCAATTGAAATAATTCACAGCAGCAGCAGCAGCAGCAGAACATCGCCCCATAAACAAACCCAAATTGATTCAGACATTCTGTGCTCCAAAATACAAGTAGCTGAAAAGATGACTTTAAGAGTTATAGAAGAGGATTACGAAAATCTATCTTCATCGGTTGACTTGCCAGATTCAATGCAAAGACCTCAAAGTTTCTACATGAGGCCTAATATTCGGAATAAAAAAGAACCAGTGGTCATAAAAGCAAGTGCAAGCCCAAAAATATCACCTGAGAACTCATTCTTAGAAAGCCCATATACTGACACATGCAATAAGGAGAACGAAGACATTAATACCATCGAAACAAACATTACCAGTAAAAAGGACAATATCAGTGAATGTTTAGACACCAGTCATGTGAATGATATCGCCAAAGACGCTAGTTATTCAATTGAAGCCAATGCTGTCGACGATAATTCCTCTGAAGACGTAATAGACGACAATATTAAAGAAAATGACAACAGTGAGGAGGAGAGTAAGGACATACATACAGAAAAAGATAATGTTGAAACATCAACTAGTCCTGTTTTAAGTGTAGGCAGCAGTACGCAATCAGGTGATTCCGGTAAAGGTTCAAGTCTTCCTCGTTCTGAAGCAAACCGAAAAAAGACCACATACGAGTTCTTTTTCCCAACCAGTTTAATAGGCCGTTTATACGGTCCAAAACGTGCCTTCCTGAATTCAATCAAAGCTGCAACATCTGCCAATGTTGTTTTAAAGAAGAATCCATTCTCACATAAAATCAAAATCTGCATAATTGAAGGCACCGAAAGTGAAATAAACGCTGCACTCATGTTGATCAGAGATCGTTTACCGTCGGAACGATATCCAAATCTCACAATGCAGAGAATTCATTTTGTAATTCCGCAATCCGTTGTTCCTTTAACCACAGAAACTAGAATAAATTTACAGGTGAGTGCAATATAATTCCATAAAATATAAATTGTTTACTCAAATCGATATGAATTGTCAGATTTAGGCATTAGGTAGTACTGTCTTTTGTTTATTGTTACTATTGTTATTCTAATTTTGTTTTATTGTTTGATGGTGTTTAAATTTGCATTTTTTCCACCTTATTTTTCGTACGTTATGTATTGTAAGCTATTTTTAGTGTACGCTTATCCAGTTAATTGCGATATTTTGTTAAAAACATTTTTCATAAGATGCATGGTGACTCGTATAAACAAATATTTGCGGAAAAGGAATTTAAAACCATGTGCAGCCTACCTTATTTTATCTATTTAATTTTCTGTAACAAAAATTAACAATCCCTTGTTACAAAAGGAAAACTTATCGGGTTCTTTAATACCCCAGTGTCTTTTTATATTTATAATACATTTATTTTCTCAGTGTCTAAAATTATAACACATTTATTTTTCAACAACTTTTTAACCAGTTAATCGTATTTGACAAAAAATACACGTCAATCCAAAACTCTATTTGAGTGCATTGCTTATTTTTTCTTATACATCACTTGGGAGATCTTTAACCCTTTGCAGACGACGACTTTTTCAGCCGGGTGAGGTAGCAGGACGAGAGCGATTTTTACGAACGTGTTGAGTGACTTACACGATACAAATAAAATGATCTTACATATAGAATAACTTATAAAAACGTTATATACCTGTTACTCAGCTGCTAGGCTCATTATGTTAATCTATTGATATGTAATTTTGAATTACTTGTAATAATAAATAAATAATTTCGTACACGCGGCATGGCCTGATGTGTTGAGCATTGATTCAATTTTTAGTGATTCTGACTGTCGTAGCGTCAGTTCGAATCACACGTTCTTCACTATCATCGCAAACGCTATAACATGCTTTTACTTGTGCAAGTATCGCCGAAAGCATCCGCGTCCTGATGGTGATGATGGTAATTCAACTCGTCATGTTTTGTTTTCACCCCTGTTTCTACATCAGGTATCATGGTGTGGGTCCATCTTCCTTTTGTGGAAGAATCCCACCTTCGTTGTCGATCTCTTTGGCTTGTGATTGTGACCGCATTCTCCGAAGATTCTCTAGTGAGACTGTGGCGGTTCTTGCGAACGCCACTACTTACCTGCTTATCTACCACCAGGTAACCCCTTTTCATAAGCGTTCTGTTCCCATAAAGCGTGTACTCACCTGCATTGGTTATTCCTATAACCGCGAAAAACCTGTAAAGCACAATGTCTGCTGATACGAAAATTATATCAGCAATAACAGACATTCCCTACACGGGCATATAGAAACCTGAAAAGCATGATCTACCTGCTCATAACGACCAACCACCGCTGCAATGCTTAACTGCGATGGAGTAAAACACCATCAGCAGCACAAGCGTTACTATAGGAAGGGCAAATTGGTCGCACATCTAGCAACCAACATTGCATTAGTTCCTACCAACGAAATGTCTCCTAAGAAGTCGGCTACAATGCCACAAGAGATATTTCTTCCTTTTGGTTCTTTCATGCAATTCCCACATCGGTCGCTAAATCAAGCCACATGAAATGGAAAGTCGCACCTGGCAGCAAAAAAAGCATAGAGAACTCGCCAGAGTAAATACTCACACGACGGTTCGACCTCTGTTTATGCCAACAACAACATGCGCACGATCAGCAATCATGCTACACGTAGTCGCTGATCGTGTAAACAAATAACCCTTTTCAGAACGACTCGCCCCAGCTGTGAATGTGTTTATTTTATTTTGATTCAAAGTCTATGGTTCGCATGCTGGGCGACGCACACGATGAGCACCAAAGGGGATCATTGTGTGTGTTTCAACCCTTCCATGATAGGGGAAATGCGAAAAGGAAAATGACCAAATATGGTCATCGATGCGACGGATAGAATTTTAGTATTCTGTCGCTTCGATGGCGATACTCAATCGTGTCTTGGATTCCGTGAGGGCAAGTCGTGCCCTCACGTTAATAAAGAGTAGCGTTGTGGATGCGAAAATGACAGTACCTGTAAGCAAGCCTCCATTGAATCACCCCACACGGAATAACCCGTTTCGTCAAAAATAAATGTATCGCGGTGATCGCAAGGCAAAAGGTCTGAAGAATATAGTAGTGACTTATAAACAATTGAAAAGTACCATAACTAGCATTTACGATTAATCATCAAAAAAAAAAAAAAACAAATAAAGATAATAGGCGTAAGAAAGCCGCAGTTTTTTATATATTGGGTGACGAAACACGACGACCCGGGTAAGCAGTTGGGACGTCTCGGTGAACCAGTGTCGGACGGGCACGCTACCGAGACCGCGCGAGAAGGAGGCGCAAACCCATAAGACCTCATGCAATGAAGCGTTTTCTTTAACTGCAATGTCAAGTGATGTCGTCCCGGCCAAAACATTTATGGCATCTTCGGATACCGTCTTATGTCCAGCTAGTTTTAGTCCGGCTATACCTAGCCAGCATTTAATGCTCTAAATTGCTAGGGAGCAAATATTCTCCAGGTCATCTAGATGTTTAGCTACGGCCATTATTGCCAAATCTTCTTTCTGCGTACCCAATGATTCTAACCCCCTCCGGTACATTGACCCTGAGCACACCATCATACATTATATTCCATAACAGCGGACCTAATACAGATCCCTGAGGTGCAGCCGCTGTTATTTTATATTCCTGTTGTCCCTCGTCTGTATCATAGAGCAGTGTTCTATCCGATAGATAGTTTGCTAGTATACGCACCAAGTAGGGTGAGACTTGTAGATCGCGCAACGCTTTTAGAAACCGATTCCAATTCACCGAGTTAAACGCATTTTTAATGTCTAGCGGCACCACCGTGCAATATTTTTTGTATCACCTAGCCATCGTGTTCCAGCTATCGCATTGCGGGCGATGTCGCACACCACAGGTAGTGCCTTACTGGTTGATCTACCTTTCCGGAACCCATACTGCGACTCAGAGAGCCCGATGTCCCCTCAGTGAGTTGTTCTAGACGAGTGGCAATTATTCGCTCAAGCAGTTTTCCTGGTGTGTCCAACATGCACAACGGGCGATAAGACGACGGCGCCGATTCTTGACTTCTTTTGGTATAAGCACAAGCCGCCGTTTTTTTCCATCGTTTGGGAAATTGTCCTGTTTGAAGGCAGGTTGTGAAGAGACTGCTGAAGTCTTTCGGCTTTTATGTTAGAGCGGTCTTCATTACAGCGTTGGAGATACCATCCAGTCCCGGAGTTTTTTTATTTTTATACCGAAGCTAATACCGATTTTTTTGACGACCCTTGCAGCCGAGAGCACCTCTCTTCTGTGGTCACGGGAGGTATCTCGCCCTCAGTGATACTCCACTCCTCTTGCACTCTCAACACCTCATCAAACTGCGAGAAGAGGACAGCAACGATTCTGACCATGTCAGTTTTACTTTTTTGCATTCGACTATTGTTGTTCTGTAGTCTTTTCATGACTATCCTGTAGGCGCTGCCCCATGGGTTGTTATTCAATTTATCCCTTAGGGAACAGAGCGCGTCATATTTACTTTTGCGGATTACATTCCTCAACTGTTTCCGTTTGTTGACGAATTCCGCATGCAGCTGTGGGTAGGTGTTACGGTTTCTTGCTCTTTGTTGCAAGAGTCTTAACCTATTGCACTCCGATCGCACATGGGCGATTTCTGAGTTCCACCAATACATTGGTTTGATAGCCCCTGCTGGTTGTCTTTTTCGTGGCATAGAAGCATCACATGCGGTAGTTAGCCACTTCATGACTTTTCCAGCCTTCCTGTTCGCATCGGCCTCTGCGTCAAACTTTTCGATTTGGTCTTCCAGTATATAATTGAGCAGTTCCGCATTGAGGTCCTTCTCTTTCCACCCATTTTTCTGGGCTTTCTTCGCCAATTTGCCAGTGATGAATCCCATGTGCAGTAATATAGCGTTAAGCAAGGATAGTGAAGAAGGTGAATTGAACACACGATGAAACGATTGAAAAGCGAAGCAGTGAAGCATCAGACTACTGACCGTGTTTTGAATTTGATTTCCAAACTCGACTTTATTCCACTGGTATGAATTATTTTTATTTTATCGCTTGGTATACGGTTCTGATGTATTTTTCTTATTCGATTTTTTTTTTCGTTCGGTGTTCTTCACTATTTTTGCTTGTGAATTGTGTGTATCTGTTAGAATCGCTACACACTCCCGCCGCAGTAACTTCGTTACGATCAGATTCGTATGCGGACGACGGACGAACGAGAGAGAAACGAGAAAACGTCGGAGGCTGGGCTCTATGCGGAAGTCGTGACCGTGTGTGAAGTTCTGCTTTACTATGGGAAGTGTATGCTGCGTATGTGTACAAATCACGTCGGGGTCACCAATTATATAGCGTTAAGCAAGGATAGTGAAGAAGGTGAATTGAACACACGATGAAACGATTGAAAAGCGAAGCAGTGAAGCATCAGACTACTGACCGTGTTTTGAATTTGATTTCCAAACTCGACTTTATTCCACTGGTATGAATTATTTTTATTTTATCGCTTGGTATACGGTTCTGATGTATTTTTCTTATTCGATTTTTTTTTCGTTCGGTGTTATTCACTATTTTTGCTTGTGAATTGTGTGTATCTGTTAGAATCCCTACAGTAATATTTCGTACATCACGGCTTGGTGGTCACTGTGGGTGTAGGTGTCCAAAACTCACCACTCCATACTTCTTGGCAACATGGAGCTGGCGAATGTGATGTCGATTTTGGACCGGCCTCTCTTGTTTATGAAGGAGTCATCGATACCATCATTAAGCATCACCACATCTAGGACTGCGAAGGCTTCAAGTAGTGCCTGCCCTCTACTGTTGATTCCCCATTCTACTGCCCAAACGTTGAAATCTCCAGCAACTATAAGTGGGCTCTTATCTCTAGCTTCTTGTGTTACCCTGTCCAAAAAGCATTTGAAATATTCTATTTTCCACCTTGGCGGAGCGTAAGAACAGTAGAAATGAATTCCTCTGATATTGGCATAGGCAATTTCTTCCAGCCCCTGAACACTTCTGCATTCCATGGGGGAATCTGCAGTTGTCCAGATGGCCGCTGTTCCGTTGCTGTCTTCCTCCCATGTAATTGTACCAGTGCCATGCATCCTGTACTGCTCATTGATGAGTACCACGTCTGCACCATATTCCTTAACCGTTTGGGAAAGAAGATCTTGCGCGGCTCCAGAACGGTTTAAGTTAATTTGAATGCACTTAAACCTGTCAATTTTTATTGAGGAGATTGGACATCGCGTTTTTAAATGCTCGGCATTTGTAACTCCGTGTTGAGTGGTGGTTACCGCTTGGGATCCTGATTCGCAGAACATGCATTTGGGTTGTGCTTTACAACCCATTGCTTTGTGGCCTTTTTCACTGCATTTCAAACAGTTTTCCGAACGCTTCTTCGGATTTGCAGGATTTCGCCACATGTGGCCGTATTGCCAACATCTGAAACATCGTGTGGGTGCGATGTGTTCTCGAAGTCTGCATCTCACCCATCCAACCCGTAGGAAACCTGTAGCCAGCAATATGCTAGCCTTTTTTCTTGGTAAGTGGATCGTGGCAGCCTGCTTGCCATCTGGTTTCCTTCTTAAACTCTACCGCTCCCTTTGGCATCGATTTCGGATATTATTATAGCGCCCGGCTGTGGCTTTTTTTTTTTTTTTTTTTTTTTTTTTTTTGGGTGGGGCCTCCACCCTTCAACCTCGCATCCCTCTTCCTTCTTCTCTGGCCAATTGTAAACCAATTGTAGTTGGGTGAATTCATCATTTATATGCCCCGGGACTCTGCTTACGTTTTGTTTTGGTTGGATTTGCAAGTTTCAATCTCTTGCTTCGGTGGTTTTGAACTTCCTTATCATAAAGGCAACCAATTATCTTGACCAACTCTCGCGCGGCATTAGTAATGTGCCTTCGTTTTTTAATTTATATCATCTTTGTTAATTTTGCGATCTGCTCCCCGTGTTGTCCGAACACCAAAGAACCATCATCACTTTCATTACGGTTTTGATCCGCACTCGTCTCTATTTCACCAATGGAATGTGACTCATTGCGTCTGTTGACCAATATTTTTTTCATATTGCTGCATTATATAGCATTAACTCCATGTTTCCAATTACTGCAATAAAACCCCAAAAATGTTTCTTCGTGACATTGTGCCAAGTTTGCCATAGAAATCTAACTACAGTTTTTTTTTTAATGTTTTCCCTCGCCTGTTGGCGTTCGACAGGTTCCCTCTTTTGGGAACAAGGACGCACATCCTTCTTACAGTGCTTGTTACAAAAAGTATTCTTCCCGACTGAATGAAGAATCTGAACTAACCGCAGTGAGATCCGTGGCAATTCTCTTTCCGAAGAACTCATCGCTTTTCCCATTTCGGAAATAAACATTATATTCTTTGTAATGAACGAAGATTGTGTAATAATAGATCACCGATAACACACTGATATAGTCGAGTTGCATCGTAGCTATCCCCGCTTATTGCTCTGTTTACGTTCTGACGCTCCGACTGTCGGATTTGTGAGAACTCAACCAAATCACCGTCGCTGAACATTCCATTTTTTTTTTAAATCTTCAAAATGCATTAGTCTTAGCATCTAATTATCTAATTTGTTGACAATCTCTTTCCACCAAGTCAATTTCTTCGATTTGGAAAGAGGAAAAGTCACTGGAGCATGAATCCAGAGAGTAAGGTAATCCGTACATCAATTGCTGGCAGTTGCCGCCGTATAAGCTGATGAATTGGTAAGGCAGAAAAGTACCTTCGTTTTGACTCCGTTCCATCAGACCATGATGTGACAGTAGTAGTATATTTTCTCCTAACCTTGTACAGATTATTCTCCGATTAACTAAAAAACAAAATGGTGACTGTGGCGGTTCCGCCAAACCCCACGGCCCACTTACCTGAAAAACCCCCATAACTGCTACCCAACTTCCGTAAGTTCGCTAATGCAATCACATTAGCACCTTAAATGCTTTACGCATTAAATAGAGCAATTTATAATCGAAAAGCCCCTAGAAGAGAATTCTTAGAATGCATAACTTCGCATACAAGTTCCCTATAAGAACTCCTTCCTAACTTATCATAAATTCCCTGAAAGAAAATTCATCGGTTTACATATAATACAACCGCATAATCAGGGAATCTTATCCTTGAGTTGTCTTATCCCAGCTTCAACATGTGTACAATTAAAACTACCTACATACACATTGGCTGGCGATCACTTTAACCAACGGTAAACAGTCCAACGCAGCTGCATGTAATTAGCACCATGTGCAAACAAAAGAAACATGTCCTTCAAAGGTTTTCCGGCGATACCATAAACAAATCACATAGTTTGTGGTATCCCAAATGCAATTCCCATTTAATGAGTTCCAGCTTATTTATTTAGCTGACCCTAATCACAGGCCGATGCATTAGGTCGCTTCCCCTTTGTTCTTTTTCCCTAGCTATAGGTTTTGTTTATCCTTGCTGAAATGCATCGATCAGCACGGTGATGTGTACGAACACACTGCACTAAAAGATCGCATCTCCTTGGGGGCCACACCCTTACGAGAAAAATGTTCTCTCTTTCTTCCGTTCCTTAACCTTAACCGAGGATGAAATTCAAGTCAGAGTTCTACCCTCGGAGAGTCTTATTACATCCGCCGACCATCGCGGTCGTGCCGCTCCCGCTCTCCATCGCACGGCGGAGAAGCGTGGGTCGTGTCGAGAAAAAGTTGTTTCACCGTGTTCAAAATTTATAAAAATCAATTTAATATTGATGATAAGTTTAATTGAAGTATAAAAACACTAACATATTTAACAATGGCTGAGAACAAAGTGGTTTTTACAAAGAGAATAAAGCGGAATAAACTAAATCAGTGTGTTTTCCCGTTGTGGAGTTTCGCTTGTTTTACTCTCCTGTGCTGCAGTTTCTGGGATGTTGTCGTTATCCTTCCGCGTTTGATGAACAGTTTCCTTTCAGTGTTTGGCGGAACCGTTTTTGGAACCTTAATGACAGTCGGATGGGGATAGGGGTGAACCGAGTGCCCGTGTTTGGCGCAATACTCCTACCCCCACATGACCATTGCACTCCAAGCTGAACGACGTTTCTTTATTCTTCTGGGAGCTCTTTTATTGAGACCAGTCCTCTGTTTTTATTGATTTCTGATTTCTGGAGTATAATAATGAAACCAGATTTGATTCATCACGACATCATCATCATCATCATCGGCACTACAACGCGGATCCGGTATAAGCCTTATTTAACAAATCTCTCCACCGGTCCCGATTTCGAGCCGATGTCATCCTGTTTGACACTTCCAGGCTCTGGGCGTCCTGGTCTACGCCATCCCTCCATCGTAAACAAGGTCTGCCGCCCTGTCTCCTTCCATACATCCTGCCACAAGGGACTTTCCGGGCAAGGCTCCTCTTCGCTCATTCGAGCTCATCACAACATAAATTATTAAAAAATTACCAGGGCTGCGCGAACCCTTTGATTTTTCATTACTCCCGCTCCCAAACCGCCTCCGGCTTCCTTTATTCCAAATGTTCGTATACAATACTGCGCCACTGGGAAACTCAGATCTCTGCTTGGTATCGGTCGCGAAACCACCTGCATTTCAAGCAAATAACCGACCTAAGCAGTTTCGCCACGTATGGAAGTATGGGGCTGCTAACTGGGACGATTTGCGAGATTTCTTCGGACCCTTTCCGTGGTCGGAGGTGTACTTTAGAGAGTCGGATGTTAATGCATGCGCGGAGTCGGCCACAGAAATTATTTTTCTCGGGATGGAGATGTACATTCTGCATTCTCTCAAACGTAGATTATCTGATAAGCCTTAGTTTGATAAAAAATGCAGACATATTACACCGGCAAAAAATAGAGCTCTTAAACAATGGCGCTCTAATCCCACCGAGGTTAACAGATCGAATTTTGTTAGAATCAGAAGCGCGTGCAACCAGGCGATTGACACAGCGAAAAAGGTTGACAACGACAGAGTGATCAATAAATTCCTCGAGTCTCCAACTGGTTTCGCATCCCTTCTGGTCAATGGCAAAGGCTGTTAGCAGTAACTTCGCTTCCTCCGTTAGTGACGGGCAACGGGACACTAGTCGCAAATTCAAAAGATAAAGCTAATGTTATTCGCTTGTTCTATATATACCCACGCGAGAGACCGGGGTTCGATTCCCCGTCAGGGAGCCTCTGGCGCAAGACTAATGACCTTGTCTGGAAAAAATAAATCATTATGGAAAATTTAACAAGCCTCAGGACTTGCTATATAAGGCCAAGACCGGTCCCCGGTTGTAGTGCCGATGATGATGATGATTCGCGAGTTCAAACATCAACGCCGGTCCTCTGAAGCCACCTGCGATCGTGCCGGTACGATCTTCGATGTGGGATGCGAGGTTCCGCCCGTGTGCAATTCAATGCATTCTATGTGGACGGGGCTGTAAGAAGGCAACCTGTAGCATATACAGCCACAGAAAATTGGACATTTAGATTCAAAATTGGTTACCTGTGGTTAGTCAATTAGGACTCCTCTTCCTCTTCAGGAGCTGCTCCACCACCTTGGTTCTCCTTCAGGTTACACGTCCAGGGCGGCCACCGCCAACTGGCGACTTTTGAGAGAAGCACGATGGATAGATTTGGCCAATCCAAGCTTGGACACTTGCGTCAGTAAACGACGCTCCACACAAGGAAAGAGTTTTTTCTTTTTCTTCGTTTTATTTCCAATTTTAACTTTAACAAACTTTCAGTTTTAATTTCCAACTTCAACTTTTAGTTTTACGTTAAATTTCCAACCTTAACTTTAACAAACTTTCAGTTTTACGTTTAATTTCCAATTTTAGTTTTAACACATTTTTAGGTTTACGTTTAATTTCCAATTTTAGTTTCACGTTCAATTTCAAAAAACTTATCTTCACAATCTTCTTCTTTCTCCAAAAATGTTACTTCTTGTTTAAAAAACGGGAAAACTTTCTTTTTCTTCCTTCTTCAACCGTAAAAACTGAACTCTCTATCAACTGTCTTCAATACCGTATCTTAAAAAACAACATCAAAACAAACGGAATCGAAAATTCCTCTTGCTGTTTCCCCCTCTCTCTCTCTCCATCGACATCCACTCCGAAAACAGAGTTCGAACTTGCACACGAACACAGGGGCATGTCCGCACACTCGCATGTGGATCGTGCGCTTTTCCCACCACCTTACCATCAAATTATATTAAAACCAAATTATCTGAAATCAGCTATGTTAAATGATGGGGGTGGTGGAAGTCGCACTTAACAAACCGGCCCGGACGGAATACCAGCAATAGTCGTCAAGAACTATGCTCCAGAACTATCGCCGGTTCTTGCCAGACTCTTTCGCTTTTCTTCATAAAATTACGGCCGATAGCATTACTGTCTATATTATCTTAGGTGATGGAAAAGGTCATCAATACCGAGTTAATTATATACTTGGAGTGTAGCAAACTTCTGAATGATGGTCAACACGGATTTTGTGGAAAGCGGTCCACGGGAGACCTTTTGGCCCTTATAACCGATGCATGTACATCTGCAATTGAGGAGCATGGGGAGCCAAGGGCGGTCACATTGGATATCTCCAAAGCTTTTGATTGCATCTCACATGGGGCATTACTGAGCAAACCTCGTCCATACAGACTTTCCCAGCAGCTTTGCTACTGAACGAAGAGCTTCCTCAACAATCGGTCGATTCAAGTTGTTGTGGACGGCGGGTGTTCTGATCTGTATCCTGTTAATTCCTGGGTGCCTCAAGGTTCTAATATGGCCCCAGCCTGTTTTTGCTTCACATAAATGATTTGTTGGAGACAACGAATAAAAAAGTGTTCGGTTTTGCGGATGATAGTACATTTTTTCCTCTTTTTGGAGTGATCGCTCGCTTGGTGGATAAACGTCGCACCAGCTCAGATGTGGCCAGATCGATTCTCTGAATCGGGATCTGGATAAGGTCCTGGAGTGGGGAGAGGGGAATTTTCTCAACTTCAATGAAACGAAGACACAATAAACAACATTCACAAAGAAAAGTGGGTCATCGGTCCCACAGCTGATGAAGAATGGCCAGGCCCTCGAATCTGGGGAAAGCATAAAGTTGCTCGTCGTCGCGGTCTGTGGGAGTGTATCGTGGCATAAACACGTCAAATATCGCCAGGTCCACCTCAGGAAAACTGAGCTATATTTTTAGAGCCAAGAGATATTTTACTCCGGCCCAACTTCTTTTGTATAAATCTCAAATTAAACCCGCGAAGGAATATTGTTCTCGTGTTTGGGGCTCTGCTCCTAAACATATCCTCGACCTACTTGAGAGTACGCAGAGACGAGGGATCTGCCTGATCGGCGACACGGCGCTGACGTGACAACAGTCGCTATCACATCGATGGTGCGTAGTCGACCTCTGTGTGTTTTACAGATATTATCACGGCTACTGTTCTTCGGAGATTCGTGGTATTGTTCCGCGCAATTCGGTTTATATGTCCTTCACAAGATAATCCGACAGATCGCACCAACTTGTGGTTCATCTCC
Source organism: Microdon myrmicae (assembly GCA_963931805.1). NCBI lineage: Eukaryota > Metazoa > Arthropoda > Insecta > Diptera > Syrphidae > Microdon > Microdon myrmicae. The sequence continues at coordinate 19,749,631 of OZ007502.1, forward strand.
CGACGGCGAGAACATCCCTGCATCAGAACTCGTTCCGTTAGAAACCGGGAAAGGTGTGGAATTCCTCCCCGGGCGAGTGTTCCCGGGGCGTTACAACCTGCAACAGTTATTTGGTGGCATCTCGGGGCGCCGTGCCGGTGATATAGGTTCGCCTCTCCTGAGAGAAGTATATTAAAAAAAAATATAAATAATGTCTTGGGAGATCGAATGTTATCGCCACAATTCTTAATCTCACAAGGTAATATCATTTTTCTATATCATCCCCCAACCTTTGAAATTATTAAAAATACTCTCCCGCCAGTGTGGCGGGATGCCAGAACTATGACTTAAGCTACCAGCTTAATGTCCATCAAGTCAAACTCCGCAAGATGAAAAACGATTTCTCCTGATCGTTTCAGGTAAAAACAGCATGAATGGGTTACCGAGTGGTTAAAGTATTGAGACCCAGCTTACCACCTAAAATATCGGTACTTCAATAAAGTTATGTTTTTCTGTGATTCGTGGAACATCTACAATCCTTTCCCCCATTACCTACAGGCTATAGAGCTCCATTCGGATGATAAGAGTGAATTCAGGAAAATACGAAAGCAACTTTTTTATTCGCATTTTTGTTAGACTTTCCGCGTTAAATATAACATTTGATTGTAACACAAAACACTATCGGGTTTTATTTTTTTAAGACGGTTTGAAAATTGTTCTAATCAACATGTGCCTTTGAAAATTGGCATATAGGTCTAGTTAAAAAAAAAAAAAAAAAAAAAAGAAGAAGTCAGCTATTGTTATATCCCCCTTTTATAAAACTAATTGACTTGATAACAAACAGCTATCGTATGACTAAGTAATCTTTTTTTTATTTTATATATTTTTTACAGAATATAAGTTTATTTTTTATATTTAATTTCATTTAATTTTAATACATTAGTACCAAAAGAAATGTCATATAGTTATTATGTTTTATTGATGTTTTTTTTTTATTGTTTTTTGATTGTCGTTTTTTGTTGTTATTATTTAACTTGTTGATGTTTTTTTGTTAGTTTATTATTTACTTTTTATATTCATTCTGGTTTGGGGGTTTAATTCTTCTATTTGTATTTCCGTCGTATGTAATTTCTTCGTATTTATGTTTACTTTAATATAAAGATATTTTCAATAAAGTTATTCCAATTATCATACAAGTTAATTTGTTATTCTTTTATTGTATAAGTACGTAAGTACGTTCTACTTTATGTCACTTAAACAAAATTTAATTTTTACTTGTTTGTTTTTGTTTCAGATACACCTAATAGAAGGTATGAATAATGACGTCACAGTGTGTCATGTGGTATCTGGTGGGCACTTTTTTGTGCATCAATCCCTTCATCCATCGCATCCCGCATTACAAGTGTTACAAAAAAAAATGTATGAGACCTACAATACCTCCATTACGCCCGGTCTCCCTAGTTTGGAGTTAAATGCTATTTGTGTAATTATGCACAACGATATATGGTACAGGGTTCAAATAGTTCAAGTTGACTCTGACAACAGCCAGCGCTGCGTGATCAAGTTTCTGGATTTCGGTGGATATTTAAATGTGGATTGGCGTCAGTTGAGGCAAATTAAGGCTGACTTCATGTCCACACCATTTCAAGCGACTGAATGTATATTATCAAATGTCCAGCCAATTGGTAAAACCTTTAAATTCTTCACATATCTTTCTTTTTTTGTCTGTTAATAATTTCATGTCTTAAATAAATGTTTATTTCCATTTAACAGGGGAATTCTGGTCACCTGAGTCGGCAGAGATGCTATTTAAATTGACTGCCGGAATTGTTCTACAAGCTCAAATAGCTGGTTACAATAGTCACAAGATCCCTGAGGTACTCCTATTTGCTTGTCGATCACCGAATGTAAGTAAACATATTAATTTGTTAAAACAAAAACATTGAAAAATTATGGCATTTAAATGGTAACAACATTTGATAACTACAAAATATTGTGGATAAGACTGATTGTTGTTTTAGTGCGACATTTTTTGACCTCCCACGTTTCTGGTAGTCACTTACATATAACTGTTTAAATAAACGATTATATAAGCAATTTGTCCTTATCATGTTGAAATATTCGACTTACCTAGCAAGAAACCTGTGGCGACCCCAACGGACACAAAAACATCACAGACGAGTCCTCACCACCAAAGAGACACGCGATACTACTTCGTGATCCGTGCCATCAGATCAGTAGTGTGGCGGTTCCTTTGGACGCCACTACTTACCTTCCCACCAATTATTCAAAAAATTGCTCCCTAGAGCACCAAAAACCTGGAAAGCATTTACTTACATTTTCATCGTTTGCGCAAACTGTCACCTGAAATTACCTTAAATATATAATTTTCGCTGATGCAAAATCCATCAGCACCAAACAAGTATTTTCCACAAGGGCATAATTATGTGAAGGGCTCCTCGATAGTATAGTGGTTAGTACACCCGCCTGTCACCCGGGAGACCGGGGTTCGATTCCCCGTCGGGGAGCCCCTGGCGCAAGACTAATGACCTTGCCCAGACAAAATAAATCATTATGGAAAATTTAACAAGCCATTATGTAAAAATAAAAATTTAACAAGCCTCGGGATTTGCTAAATAAGGCCAAGACCGGTTCCCGGTTGTAGTGCCGATGATGATGATGATGATGATGATAATTATGTGAAACACCCATGTTCCTAAAAGGCAATACGGCCCCATCACTAAGCAACCGATACATCTTGAAATATATTTGGGTGCGCATATCTCCTGTCCAATCCCGCCGCACACGTGCAGGAGATATTCTCTCTTTTCTGTTTTACAGCTAGCATCTCGGTCGCTAAATCAAGCCACAGACAATGTATGACATATGCCTAGCTGCCCCAAGAGCACCAAACCAACATAGCACCAGCGAAAATGCTGTACGCAGTTGCCGATCGTATAAACATCCGACGTCCCTTTATTACAACGAGTGCACAGCTGCAACCCTTTTGATTATTCTGTTTTTGATTTTTTCCTATCTGGGTGCATGTTGGCCGATCATGAGACCCCAAGGAGTATCATGCTTCGCAACTGGCCGCCGAGGGAAACAGAATTCTCGGTAGCGTAAACATACACACGAGAATTCGACCCCCCGGTCGGTTTAGGTCATAAGCATAATCAGCTTATGTACTGTACACAGTTTACGATAATGTAAATAGCCTCGTATAATGGCTTGCCCCAGCTGCAAGCGTAAATTTTGTCGGGCAAGTGTATCGGCATGTCCACGGTTCGCATGCTGAGGGATGCTCAGCATGGCAACCGGGATAATCTTGGTGTGTGTGCGCATCCTAAATGGGACCGGTCGTCGGAGATCTTTTCCTACAAGTCGCTTAGCCAGGGGGATGCATTCGAAATTTGTATTCTTGTTTTTTTTTTATCTTACGGATAGTTGGTTTTGTTGGACGGTGAAGTCAGTCTGAGACCAGCTACCGGTGGAAATGCACCCAAAGTTACCATTTCAAATCGTTCAAATTTGTAAGCTAACCGTGTGTTATTTCGATTGTGTCTGTAAAACCAAGTAGATTGTCAAGTCTTTGCCGTGTACAGTATTTCTGTTAATTATTATCTTTAAACTAGAGCATACATCAGTGTCCCTGGATAAAATATTCTTGGCAGTTTAAATCATTTACATTTAAACCATTTTTGTTAATGATTATCTTTAAACTAAATCATACATCAGTGATCCTGTATAATAAAACATTTGCAGTTCAGAATCATATCGATTAGTCAGACACTGAGTACCTTATTTATGAATGGAGAACCATTCAAACAGTGGAGTCATCTTAGTTCTTTAAGCAGGAAAGAAGCATTGTGAATTTTTTTGTTTGTTAGGTTTATACCATTGTTGTTTAAATAAAGAAAGGAGTAATTATGGTGAGTAAAAGGTGTTTTCATTGTTGATTAAACGGAAGACTGAAGGGACCAATAGTGAACACACCACAGTAGTGCAATCCGTTTTGGTAATCTTAAATAAACACAAGATACCCAATTGCACTATCGGTTCGCGCAACAAGTCTTACTGTGGCATCCTAAGCAAACAAACGGATCTCCACACACGCGTCCCAGTGAAGTGCAAAGCTATCTACCTGTGCGATCCCAACCAAACAAACGGATCTCCACACACCCGTCTTAGTGCTGTGGAAAGTGTGAAGATATGATATACACGCGAGTGATGTGCAGTGCGGGAAACCTCACTACCCTTTCCAAACTTGTGTCTGTTTTCCTCTTTTTCACACATCTGTTAGCGTCGCTCGGGCTTCGATACCCTCGATTGTTTTATAATCTTTGGAAAATGTTTGGTGTTTGAGTGGCATAATGTTCATCATGGAAGGGATATGACCTGGTTTTGGCATGAATCTAATGAGGCACCTACTACAAGGGCATAACACGTGTAGTGGTTCGCTTATCCATTGCTGGTCCTGACTTCCATCCTTTCCCGAGGCGGTATTGATTTTCTCTGTAAGGCCATTTCCATGGAACGGGAATTTCGCGTCAATCTTTATAACATTCACGGCCTGAGATGCAGTTTCTCCTCTGTGTCTGCCCACATTTCTAATCAGAAACCAACTATCGTTGTACTTGGCAAAATCTGGATAATAACTGATACGGGTTTTTTGCGATGTTACTCTACCTGGTTATAACTTAGTGCCTCTGTTATTTCCACATCGTGGTCTAGCCACATTCATACGAATTATCAGCTTCTACCACAATATGGATATGTTCCAATCCAGTATTTGATTTCTCGTGGTTAAAATTTTACGTTCGTAAGTATATCATACACTACTGCTTTCTTTACTGAAGCCCAAACTTGGATATAAAAGTATCCTTAACGAACTTGATGCTCTGTCTGATTCTATCGATATGATCTTGACCCTATATCCGCACACTGAAATCGTTATTGTGTGTGATTTCAATGTGGGTAACTTTCTGTGGCTTCGCCACTCCGGACTCACAACACCTGAAGGTCAGTATGTTCAGCTCTTTGCTGAGTCAAATAATTTTACTCAACTCGTCAATGAACCAACGCGGGTATCAGATGTAGATTTTCCTTCCGCCAACACATTGGCCCTATTTCTCACCTCCCACCCAAACAAATACACAATTGAACTTGCTTCGCCTTTGGGCACTTCAGAGCACTGTATCGTCTCAGCTAAATTTGCTCTAACCAACAGCATCGGTAACGAGAAACCTCCAAAAATAACAGTACGGTTCTATGAGAAAGCTAACTGGGAGGGTCTGAACGACTTTTTTGGGGAATTAAATTGGTCGTTCCTTTCCCTTAACAACGATGTTCACTCTATAGCGGACACAGTGACAGACACGATTCTATTTAGCATGCGAACCTTTTTTCCACACAGAATAAAGAGTATCAAACCCACGAGAAATATGTGGTTCGATTCTGGATGCAGAGAAGCCATTAAGGCTAAAGAGTTGAGGTTCCGAAAAGGATTTACGAGAGCTAGAAATGACTGCAATGCGTATATTCAACGCGCAAAGTTCTTGTATGACCAGAGAGTGAGACAAAAATTAGTACACTCTCCTACAGGTAGTAGACACTTCTGGGCATTCGTGAAAAACATTCAAAACTCAGTCAGGGGGAACATCATGCAGATATCATGAAGAATAATGGAACTTTAAGAGGTTCGTCATCGCATAACCGGGCTCGCTCTCGAGGCTCTGCCCACGCTCGACTGGTGACGGCATTTTGTAACATCAGGGGCATTGGTTTCACCAATACAAATGTAAACACCGTCCACCAGTATTTGCAAACAACGGAACCCGATATCCTTGCCCTAACTGAGACCCAGGTCGAATCATCAACTGATTAGAAATATCTTCGTTGCTCAGGATACGACTTACATTCGAGATTCGGCGGAGTCTGCATCTTCGTGCGGTCCGATCTAGCTTAGAGGATGGAGGCGTTGGAACCCAATAACATGGACATCATATGGTTGAGGGTCGTGCTGAGGAATGCCGTTAAATTTCTTTGTTGTCTTTACCGCTCCCCGAATGACGATCGACCGGCGACATTTTTCGAACATCTTTTACATACCTTCGACTGGATACAGATCAACCACCCAGCTTCTGAAATTTTGTCCTTGGCGATTTTAATGTACACAATTCCAGCTGGTTGTTACATTCTAACAGAACCGACGAGGCTGGGAGGCTGGCGGAGATGTTTGCTGTAAGCCACAGCTTGACTCAAGTCGTGGGGGACCCAACGGGAGTGCCGGATGCTCGAGGCGATTATGCAAACACCCTGGATCTGTTTTTGACATCCGAACCGAGTATTTATACTGTAGAGGTTTCTGCGCCACTAGGAAACTCAGATCACTGCTTGGTATCTCGCGCAAGCACTTGCATATCAAGCGAATAACCGGCCTAGGCAGCTTCGCCATGTATGGAAGTATGGGGCTGCTAACTGGGACGATTTGCGAGATTTCTTCGCATCATTTCCATGGTCCGAGGTGTGCTTCGGAGACTCCGATGTTATCGCTTGCGCGGAGTCGGTATCAGAGATTATTTTTCTGGGGATGGATATGTATATTCCACATTCCATCAAACGAAGTTCGCCTGATAAACCTTGGTTTGTTAAAAAATGCGAGCTGGTTACAGCGGCAAAAAATAGAGCTTTTAAGCAATGGCGCTCCAATCCCACCGATGTTAACAGAACGAATTTTGTTAGAATCAGAAACGCGTGCAATCGGGCGATTGATACCGCGAAGAAGGCTCACAACGACAGGGTGATCAATAAGCTCCTTTGGTGCCCAACTGGTTCGCGCTCCTTCTGGTCAATGGCAAAAGCTGTCAGTGGTAACTTCACAGCCTCCTCTTTCCCTCCGTTAGTGACGGTTAGCGCGACGTTAGTCACGAATTCAAAGGATAAAGCGCATGGGCTCGCGAATTTATTTTCCGCGAATTCAAACCTCGATCCCGGCCTTGTGGAGCCACCTGTGATCACGCCGGTACGGTCTTCGATGCGGGATGTGAGATTTCGTCCACGCACTATTCAACGCATTCTACGTGAACTGGATTGTAGGAAGGCAACCGGCCCGGACGGAATACCAGGAATAGTCCTTAAGAACTGTGCTCCAGAACTATCGCCGGTTCTTGGCAGACTCTTCCGCTTATCTTATGCACGGAGCACCTTTCCTGCCTGTTGGAAAATCGCTCGAGTTCAGCCGTCTGGCACGGGCATTGCTGAGCAAACTTAGTTCATATGGACTTTCCCAACAGCTTTGCGACTGGACGAGGAGCTTCTTCGAGAATCGATCGATCCGAGTTGTTGTGGACGGCGAGTGTTCGGATCTGTATCCTGTTAATTCGGGGGCGCCACGGGGTTCTATTTTGTCTCCAACCTTGTTCTTGCTTTACATAAATGATTTGTTGGAGACAACGTATAGCAAAGTGATCAGTTTTGCGGATGATAGTACGCTTGTTTCCTCCTTTTCGAGTGTTCGGCCGATTGGTGCATCTGCGTCGCATCAGTTGAGATGTCTGGAGGACAGCCACGATCATGGGAAGGAATGTACTTTTTAATTTGGGTTTACAGGTATAAATAGAGTTCCGTTAGGAATTATTTTAATAGGATCAGAACACCGACAGGGGTGCATCACGCACCACCTAATTCAATCAGAATCCGACAGCCGAAGTAGGGCGGTATTATTATAAATTAATTATAGTAAAAAAGAATAAAAATAAACGCAGGAGGCGCCACCAGGTTCCAAAGGAGAAGAACCCAGCCGGAAGATCCATCCAAACTGGACGGGCTAACCCAGGCGGAAGATCCACCCAAACTAGACGGGCTAACCCAGCCGGAAGATCCATCCAAACTAGACTGGCTAACCCAGCCGGAAGATCCAGCCAAACTAGACGGGCTAACCCAGTCAGAAGATCCAAACCTAGACGGGCTAACCCAGCCAGAAGATCCAAACCTAGACGGGCTAACCCAGCCGGAAGATCAATCCAAACTAGACGGGCTAACCCAACCGGAAGATCTAGCCAAACTGGACGGGCTAACCCAGCCAGAAGATCCAAACCCAGACGGGCTAACCAAGCCGGAATTAAATAAAGTTTCAATAAAACCAACCCAACAGTCGGCATTGTCATTCCAAAAAAACCACGTACCCGCAGAAGTCCCCTTGGGGGAAGGAATATAAGTGCTTGAATATAACACTAATAACCTTGTCCGGAAAAACAAATGATTTTGGACAATTTAACAAGTCCCGGATAAGAACCGGATACCGGTGAAGAGACTTGCTAAATAGCGCCAAGACCGGATCTCGGTTGTAGAGTCGATGTTGACGATGACAATTTGATGGTCTAGGATTGTTATTTTCCGTAGCCCATCAAATTTGGTGTTCCCCTTGAACACTTGTCTACCCCTGTGTTAGACAATCGTCTATCACCCGATTTAAATGACCGTTGATTCGCGCCGCCTCACCGTCCACTTAGGTTAAACTGTTGTTTTCAGTTTGTTTATTGGTTTTGCATTTTATTGTCTTGCTTTACTTTTTATTTTTGAATTAAAAAGCAAGGCTCAATCGCGTGGTATATTATACGCTAAATGACAATATTTGTTCACTTCTGTTGTTCACACCAGTTCTTTTCTGTTGTTTACATCACTTCTATGTTGTTTTCACCTCCATATAGACGTGAGTCCTTTGAAAGGTCCATTTTTTGCGCCAAAAACTTACTCATACTTTCTTACGTTTATTTTTATCAATATGTCCCTTTGCTCTGACGCAAGGCTAATAACCTTGCCCGGAAAAAACAAATTATTGTGGAAAGTTTAACAAGCCTCAGGACTTACTAAATAAGACCAAGACCGGATCCCGGTTGTGGTGCCGATGATGCTGATGCATGCTGTCCCTTTGCTAGGATAAAGATACATTTAAACGCCAATAATTTTTCAATGAATCAAATAGAAATCATTATAATCTAATTTTTTTCATTTTAGAATGTAATCTTCATAAATAAAGAACTTGCGGCTAGGAATTTGGCCGTGTGGGTGGACTGATTCAATTCTTAGAAGCTTTCTTTAACAATTAAATTGAAAAAACAATAAAAGAAATTTTAAAAAAAAGTCTAGGTCTATCAAGTAGCCATATGTATAACAAAATAAAGATAAAAGTTATAAAACAAAAAAGCATAGAAAACAGCTAACAAAATATTTATATAATATTTTTAGGCCTTACCATCTAAGTAATCAGAAAATATTAATCTGCAATTATTTATTGTTGTTAATGAGCAACTTGCTTTATTTTAATTGATAATACAATTTCGACAATTTTTTTGTAAATAGTTTAGAGATATTACAATTGTTACCAACAACATATAGAATGTGTATTGCTCCAAAAAAGGTAGGTTCGATGCAGGAAGGTTGAAGAACTAAATATGCGCTCACCGCATAACATAACCAAGATGTGAATTCATTTTTATAGAAATTTTATTGTATATAACGTAAATATCTTATTACAAAATGCATACTTTAGTTTTAAGTTGTCGCATTAAACAAATGTGTAAAAGGCATTTTGATATAACACTTTTATAAATCTGTTTACCTATATTGTACTGAATTTGGATAATTTTTTTCGATTCATTTAACATTTTCTTCGTGTTTATATAAGTATAATTGTGTAAACTAAAGGCGGTAAACTTCTTATTCATTTTTCCTTTTTAAGTTGCAGTATTTGAAAACCGAATTTTATAACGGAGACTAAACGTAAATCAGTTTTACTCTAAATCTGGTACATTAGTGAATTTCTATAAGCGTTGAATTGATCGATTTATTTTTGGGTTAGAACAATTCTCAATTTTTCTCTATTTTACTACTAACAGAAGTAACTAAAATGATCTTCTTTAATCTTATGTAATAATAATCAAAAATATGTTAAGTCCTCTCGATTTCGCTGTTACAATTTTATCACATATTACTTTTTTTTTCTTGTATATCCTATAATCAAATCATTTTAATTTACTCATTTTATTTTCACCGCGTACTGGTAGCTTTTATTTTTAATAGAAAATGCATATTGCAAAGTACTTTACTTGATAAAAATAATATTACCGTCAAAATGCCTTATTTTTGTTATTTTTTCAAGTACATATATATAAAATGTATTACTCTTATTATTTACTCACTTACCGTACTGCTCTTATTATAATACGTTCTTTTTTTTTCAATATTATTTATTTAAATTTACGAACAAGTTAAATCCTTTGTAGTTAGTTTTAGTAATAAAATTATATTTCTTTGTTTTTAAAAATAAATAAATAAATAATGATATATTTTACAATAAATGAATAAAGCAAATATATATATGAAAGATATTTTGCAAAGTCAATATATAGCTAAAAGACGAGATTTATGTACAGACTAACTATAATTAAAAAACAAATTAAGAAAACATAATAATAATAACTACTAAATTACCGAGTTTCGTTGGGATAGTGTAGACATAAGTGTCGATTGCTTTAGGCTAATGCCTTACCTTAATATTATGTGCTTCTTGCAATAAGGAAAATGAAAACATGGAACAGAAAAATTGGCGTATCGCTGGACGCTTGCTGGAATACCACAACCAATGCCATGTGTGCACTAGACGACGGGAAGCTATAAACTCAAACTACATAATTCATTATTAAATAAAAGATGTGAAAATGGTTAAAAATATTACAAAACATTACAAAACGTCTTTCATTTTTCAATTTAATTCAATTTTTATTAAGTAGATAATACATTTATATTTTACAACTAGTATTTCAGAGTTTTAGGACAGCAATCCCTTAAAACTATAGTCTTAAATCTATATAATGACAATAGCACAATTTTAATGAATAATAAATAATAAATGATAATATCGAGGGCTCCTCGATAGTATAGTGGTTAGTATACCCGCCTGTCACCCGGGAGACCGGGGTTCGATTCCCCGTCGGGGAGCCTCTGGCGCAAGACTAATGACCTTGCCCAGAAAAAATAAATCATTATGGAAAATTTAACAAGCCTTAGGACTTGCTAAATAAGGCCAAGACCGGTCCCCGGTTGTAGTGCCGATGATGATGATGATGAAATAATAAATGATTAAGGAAAAACTACAAGAAAAAACCCTTATTTGAATCGTAAGACTAATATTGCACAGGTTTCCGGTTATTTTATGTGATAATGACCTCGATCGAATTTTCATAGACAGAGTACACATGTAAACGAGAGTACTGTCAGAAAAAGAACAATTGACGAAGTTTCGATTGATTTTGTCAATAAGAAATTCTACTGGTTTAACGTTAGCGTTTTCGAATAATGCCATGGCAAATTCAGCAACCTTTTCAGTATTTTATTTTGACACATTCGCAGTGTCAAAAGATCTGGTAGTGAAAAGCACGATGTTCAGGCACAAGCAAATCCATAAAGCCGCATGAATGTCACCCGACGGCGTAACGCGTAACCAAATAAACCACTTCCTCATAGACAAAAGATACCACTCGAATATCCCTGACGTAAGATCATATAGAGGAGCAGATTGCGACTCCGATCACCTAGTGATGGTCAAAATTAGAAATCGGCTCGCAGCAAACCCACATGTGCAATCACGGGAGACAAGCAAACAAACATTGCAAACGACATTGATAAACTAAAAGACCTGCGCAAAAGGACTGAATATCAAGAGGAACTCACGAATAAATTTAGCATCTTAGAGAATGCGAGTAGTGAGGAAGAGGAAACCAATAATCTGGGCACTAAATGAGCATCGCTCAGAGACACAATCAAACAAACAGCCCAAAAGGTATTAGGATTTAAGAAAACAATTAAGTCCAAACCTTGGTTTGCCGATGAGTGCAGGCGAAGATCGAACAACGTAAACGCATCAGAGTGATCCACTTAGAAAGATATGATGAAGTCAACGCCGAAAGATACGCGACAATTTGGAAAGAGACAACGAGACTGCAAACGCAAAAAACGCGAATGGGAGAAGACTCGGATCGAAAAAATCCTAGAAAATGCCAGAACAAAGAATATCAGAGGTATGTATCCTGGCATAAATTCAATTAGAAATGGCCACCGAGGGAGAGCCAAAATAATCCGAGACACAAACGGCTGTCTGGTCACAGAAACAAACAATATCGTGACAAGATAGAAGCAGTACTTTGAAAACCTGCTCAATGTGCGCACACATCAACCACAAATAAACGCACCAGACGTACATACAGCCGAGCCACAGATCCCAGAGCCCTCTTTCAACGAAGTTGTAGACGCAATAAACCGATTGAAAAACAACAAGGCTCCCGGAGTCGACTGCATACCGGCAGAGCTTGTGAAGCATGGAGGAGAGGCAACCGCTCGAAAGATCTGTGGCGACTCTTTAATACATTCCCAAAGAACCGCCCATCCTCTTAAAGTAACCACTTTCTAACCCACTATACCTACCTGCAATTTTGGGGCAGCGTAAGCTACCCTTCATTCTCTTTCACCTGAAAGTTAAATCTTATCAACCATGCACTCCAAACAAATTATTTCATTCATTCATGCACCGTGCCAGACAATCGGCTCAGCTAGTCAGCAATTATAAAAGATAAATACACGCTGGCCAGCGTAATTGTTGACAGCTGTAGCCGGTATTCTTGCTACGGTTCATAAGTGAATATCGCGCCTATACCCTTAGGTCCGCAACACCTGCGACAATTCCCTTTCATCGGTTATCAACCGATCCTGGAATTTGGGCATGGAAAAGATCATTATTTAGGTAACCTTACCAATGCCATGCATATGATGACCCGCCTGAAAACCTAAATTAAACATACAGTATCCCACTGTGTGCGTTTTACTTACCCGCATATTATTCTAAACATATAGCCATCCAGCCTGACCCTTTGCCGTCGTCGACGAGGTTCCTGTTGACTTATGTCAACAAAATAATTTGCCTCCTTGTGCACCGGAACCAATGACTAGATTGGATATTGCCTACATCGGCGATTCCAAGGAATCTTAGGCAAATACCATGACGACCCCTTTTGTATCATAGGCACATCATATACATCATCTGTGCATCATCATCATCATATACACCATTGATCTGTGAAATAGCATTTTGGTTTACTTTGAAACAAAAATCTATTTCAATCTCTGGCATACATCACCAACGATGTACTTCTGTTTGATCAGGTGTCCACCGATTATCGTCCTCAGGGCATTGTACTTTTCCTATACGCCACATATATAATCCTCCCTTATCTATACAATTGGCGGCCATCGAAGAGATGGATGTGAGTTGCATCATCGGAGTCAAATCTTATCCGCCTAACTAGACAGACGTGCCGAGGTCGTTGCGTCTCGTAGTTTTTTTTTTTTGTTCCACCCAATGAGTGAAGTCGAGTTTTAGCGGTGTCAAGTCGGAATCGAGTTGCGTGCGCTGATGAAGTTAATTTTACCTTCAGTGCCAAGTCTAAACTTTCATTTTCGTGTCTAAGACAAGTGAATTAAAAAAAGCACCGCGCGCGGAGAAACAATTAATTAATTAATATTGATGTGCCGGGATAGACTAAAGTTATTCCAACACCGTTTTCGGTTAAAATTTGTATTCTTATGGGCCACACGTGTTTCAATTAGAAGTTTAATAGCCCTTATTCGACAAATAGTAAAAGTCACCAGTGAACAATAAATGTATTTTCAGCTACCACTGCAGTGTGTTTTATTTTCTTTAGTTTTAGTGAACAATCTGTGGTGTTTTTTTATGCAACCTGCATCCTTGCTGATGCCAAGGTAAAAACCACCCACAGATCCACCAACTGAGTAAAACAATATGGGATAAGGAATTCATTCCGGAAGAATGGAGAACCTCAGTAGTCGTCCCCATTTTCAAAAAACGACATATCTGAATGCGAAAATTACAGAGGAATATCATTACTCCCAACCACATACAAAATACTAACAAATGTCATACTGGCGAGAATCACACCGTACACAGAAGAAATACTGGGAGAATACCAGTGCGGATTCCGTAAGAACCGGTCAACAAGCGACCAAATGTTCACAATAAGGCAACTGCTGGAAAAGAAGTGGGAATACGGAGAGACGGTTCACCAACTGTTCGTTGACTTTGAAAAATCCTACGACACAGTCGCAAGGCAAAGACTTTACGATATTGCAGTTGAGCTTGCAGTCCCGAAAAAATATGCCGCCCACATTCAAACCTGCATGAACGAAAACAAAAGGCGAGTTAGAATAAAAAACCACCTCTCAGAACCACTTGAAATCCGGAACGGACTAAAACAGGGGGATGGCCTCTCACCATGTCTCTTTAACCTTGTCCTCGAGTATGTCATCAGAAAGGTACAAGACGACAACATGGTCGGATCATCCCTGAGCGGAGTCACACAAGTGCACGCATATGCAGGTGACATCGCCGTTTTGGGCGATAATCTAGAAACTGTAAGTAAATACAGTGAAATCATCATGCAAGCCGCAGAAGAGGTGGGCCTAGAAATAAATGAAAACAAAACAAAATACATGGTTATGGGGAGAGCAGGTGGACCTCAGAGAACACACATAAACATCAGGGGCAAGATATTTGAAAATGTCAAAGAATTTAAATATCTGGGAACAATACTGACGGCCAGTAACGAAATGTGGAAGGAAATTAACAAAAGACTGCATTTCGGCAACGCTAGTTGGCACGCAGTCAGTAAACTGCTGAAATCCAAACTGCTATCACGTAACATAAAGCTCCGTGTCTATAGAACCATTATCATGCCGATTGCTCTATACGGATGCGTAACATGGGCTCTCACAAAGTGGGTAGAAAACATATTCCGCGTATTCGAGAATAAAGTTTTAAGAGGTATGTTTGGAGGTAAATATAACGAGGAGGCAGGACAATGGAAGAAACTTCACAACCACGAATTGGAAGAGCTATACCGCAAACCTACAATAGTGAGAGTAATCAAGTCGCGAAGATTAAGATGGGCCGGACATGTAGCGCGAATGGGCAACGATAGGACCGTGCGTAGAATTCTTGACGGTAGACCAACGGGAAAGATACCGGTAAGACGGCCGCGACGAAGATGGGAGGACGATGTTAGGTTTGACCTTGAGAAGATCGGAGCAGATGGCCAAGCGTGGAACGAGAGTGCACAGGACAGGGAACGATAGCGGAGTCGAGCCGGTGAGGTCATGAACTTTCGGGTTCCTACAGGCCAATAAATAATAGTAAATAGTAATAGTCAGAGTAGAGATCAAATGGACTTATGAAGTTATCCAAGAATATGCTGTCAAACACGAAAGATGCCTACATAATCATACCAACGTAGAAGCTATTCAGCTCTTGGATAGTACCCACGAATTGAGACGGCTAAAACGGACGAAACCTCATGAATTAACATGTTAAAATCTAACATACTAAAATCGAGTTGGGAGCTGAACACTGGTCCAGTAAACCCTTACACGTTTTACTTAATTAAACTGAATTAAGTACAATTTGGGGGGGGGGGGGGGGGGGGGGGTGGTGGTGGTGGTGGAAACATACAGGGCAAAGTCTCTGGTTGCTTTCAACCGGGACGATCCTTGTCCCTGTTCAATCCAAGTTGACATACAGTCTCCACGTGACACCCCTGGATAGCTACTTTGACATCCGTCAAGTAGTGAACCAATGCATGCAGCGACATCCTGAGAAAGGTTGGCGCAAGGCTAATAACCAGGCCCGTAAAAATGAATTATTATGGAAAATTTAATAAGTCTCTGATAAAGACCGGATACCGATGGAGAGATTTGCTAAATAATGCCAAGACCGGATCCCGGTTGTAGTGCCGATGATGATGATGAATAATAATTTATAAAGGCGTTGGCGTCGAAATTTAAATAAGACGTCAATTACGAAAAAATTATAATAATTGAGATTTGAAAAAAAGAGTTCATTACCGACGGACGCCAAAGAATAAGCGACGGACGTCAAACTACGCGATACTACCCGCCGCGAAGATTAATTAATTTGAATAATAACGAACGGACGGCAGTGAGACGCAAAACCACAGACAATACCAACCGCCGCGAGTGTTAAACGCGAGTGATAGTAAGTCAAGATCAACGGAGTAACAGGGGGATCAAGAATCATCCATCCCGTGCAATTGGAAATCCGAAGCGTCGACGAACGAAGAGGTCCGCCACCGAATATCAAGTAAGTCACACATTCTCCCTTTCATTAATTGTTAGAAATGTATAACAGTCTGACCGGTCTGTTCGGGGCACAAGGCTAATAACCTTGCCCGGAAAAACAATTATTATGGACGATTTAACAAGTCTCGGATATGGACCGGATACCGGTGGAGAGACTTGCTAAATAAGGCCAAGGCCGGATCCCGGTTGTAGTGCCGATGATGATGATGATGATGATGACCGGTCTGCTCAGAAGGATCGCAAACTCGGAGGCGTTTGTGTGTAAGCCTTGTATCAAAGCGTTTCCTTCTTTGACACCTTTTGGGCTTTCGGGGGGCGGTGTTGTGGGAATAACGGCGTCCAGCGTTGTTTCGCAGCACTCCCTGTTACGGACCGACATTGAGTCCAGCGGACCGACATTGAGTCCAGGTCCCCCCAGAATCCACTAATCCCCCTTTGATTCCCCTCTTTACCTGTAAAAGGAAATAACGCGCCAAGTAGTTAATTTGCATAAACTACTTTATGCAAATTCTACTTGGCGGAGAAAAAAAA
Organism: Microdon myrmicae; assembly: GCA_963931805.1. NCBI lineage: Eukaryota > Metazoa > Arthropoda > Insecta > Diptera > Syrphidae > Microdon > Microdon myrmicae. Next base: position 19,766,365 of record OZ007502.1, read on the forward strand.
ATAATAAAATAAAAATAATACATCGAAAATAAATTCGGAAAAATGACAATTCGCCGTCAATCTCCGAATGAGAAAGAACAAATATGAAATTTATGGATTTGATGTAATTCCAACGTCCAAATACAAGTCAAGAAGACTCAGAAACACTTCATAAATTCATCAGCTGACCGTTTCATTCAGCTTAGCAAGTTTATCTAACTTATCTCTGGTGGCGCAAGTAATAAGCGGATGCAGGTCCATTAACGAAGCTTGCTGAACAGGGGAGCAGCCTTCAACGCCCCCTGCAACCTGACGCGAGCCGCCACATCATCACAAGATACCAGAGATATAACACAGACTTCGCGTCACATCATCACAAGATACCAAAGATATAACACAGTAAGTCCCCTTCTTACCAAATATATTTAATTGTTATAAAATAAAAACATAACAAATTGGCGCAGCCGGTAACCACCAGCTGGAAATTTATATCAAAGCCGTCGGGGATATAAATCCAGTGGTGGAAGAGCCCCGAGGCTCTAACGTCCCTACGCCGACTAGCGGAACTAGCGGCTAGGTTTAAAAAAAAATCCGCAATAACAAATAACATAAATAAAAAAAATATATTCTCCTTTTCTCGGGTTTATTTTCCAATTACAGGAAAGAGGACGAAATCAACGTTGGGAAGACAAATTGGAGATAGTTTACCAAACAATTTTTCCACTGTCTTAGTGTTCTCTTTTCAGATTTTTTGTCTTCTTCTTTCTTTTATTTATATAGAATGGGTCTAGTCTCTCATCGTTGGGTCGTATAAATTAGTTCTTAGCTCTCATCGTTGGGAAGTTTATTTAAATAATTTAAATAGATTTAACCCCTCATCGTTGGATTATTGTTCCACTATCGTGTTTTCGTTCGCTACGGGATAAAGCGAACTACGGTCAGAATAATCCGGGTAGCCTCCGTACGAAATTAATTAAACGCGTGTTAGCATTACCGTTAATGCAGACGAGGAGCCACACAAGGCAGCTATCCGCGGAAATTATATCGGTAGAACCCGTCGCCGCTATGTTGGGTGCGGAAAAAATTCTGGACCTAGTCCCAAGCAAACGTGGAGGTATATAGTGGCCAGAAAGGGCCTAACGCAGCGAGGGAACTACATGGTTTCCTCCGAAAGCTGTGACAGGACACTGGACTGCTTATCGGAGGAGGAG